>VZTZ01019056.1:0-200787 GCA_013400955.1 Drymodes brunneopygia | reverse complement strand
TAATATTAATATTAATTAATATTAAATTAATAAAGGTATTAATTAATATTAAATTAATAAAGGCTATTGGCAGAAGAGAGAGAACATTTTTGGGCTCTAAGTTGAGTAGAAACGAGCACAGAGGCACTTTGATAACCAAATCATGCAGTTAACCTCAAAGGTGCTGCGCTTAAAAAATGAATTTTAGAGGTTTTCTCATTTTACACATTTAGGGACAAGCTCAGCAGGACAGCACTGGTGTGTGGCCCGGAGATTGCTCTGAAATCACACCAGAGCTACACAGCAGAATTAGCATCACAGTCTCTGGGGAGCAGCTCCCTTTTGGTCAAAGTATTTTACAGATAGGTTGCCAGGAGCTGAAATCCAGTGGAAACAGCAGTTCCCAAACTAGGACTCACCCTCTCTCTGGGAAAGAAGGGGGGTATGGGAGATACTGGCAGGGCTGCAAACTGAGATGAGTGTCTGTAATCGTGAATGCTGGATGCTGAAGGAGTTGGGGAGGAAAGGGGAAAGAAGGGTAATGAACAGTAGAACTCATTTGGGAGAGGGGCACAGGAAAAATGGTTTGGGAAATGCTGCAGCACAAGCCTTTTTTTTTTTTTTCCAAATCCCTCCTTTTCCATTGTTGCTTCCTTGAACAAAAGCAGCCCATGCAAAGACAAGGGCTTAAAACTAAAAGGCCTGACACATATTTCCTCATCTCAGTATCAAATATCTCCTGTGATATTTACAATTCTTATACCATAAATAGAAATGCTTGAACACAGAGCTCATTTCCTGGTTTCTCAGAAAATGACATCCTCTTCCTTCTTGCCAGTTTCCCACATCTCTCCGTGCTAAATGCTGGTGGCCTGCCTTTCCCCACCATTGTACTGGTTCTCTTTTCCAGCAGCCACAGCCACACATTCGGTAACCTTTGCCCTTCCATTTGATCAGAGCCAAAATGCCACCTTTAGAAAACTAACGTACCAGAGAAAATGGAAATATGAAGCTGGGCAACCCACCATGCTGTTAGCTTACCCTGTTTCCACTGAGGTTTATTTTCTGGGATACATCTGCTGATTTTAAATTCATGAAAGATTTTCTAAAGGAACTGGAGCATCTGAAGACTCAGGATCTCCTTAGGAGCAGAGCTCCTTTTAAAACTGAACCTCTATCAATGTGGTAAATTTGAGGCAGAGCAACTATTTACTGAAAAATAATAGTACTTTACCTGCAGGCTTCTTTGAAGTCTTCTTGTCTTTACTAGAAATTTCACTGCATTAGCTTCCATCGCCCAAATCAGCTTTCTGCTGACACAAGAGAGCTTCACCTTCTTTTTGATCCTACAAGTGAAGCCATGTGGAAATGATCGAGAGTGACGTCACAAGTTCAGCATTATGATTTAAATTCAGGATCGAGCAGAAGGAGGGGAAAAAAATTATATGCATCCATGATTACTGTGTTTGGGTCATTCAGATGCAGGCTTACAAAAATAAGGTCTTGTCTCAGTGAATATGGAATGTACTATGGAATCTTATAATAGGAACTATTCTTTGCCTTCATATATGCATATATATAAATATATATATACAAAACTTTGGCTTCTTCCTCAGTCTTTCATTGTTTATGTGGCTTTTTGGTTGCTGGTGTCAGTACCAGAGGTAACAGTATTTCAGTGATGCTGTATGTAAATAAGTTTTAGACCTTTCAAAAGGAGATATGTTTCCATAAGTTCCAGGCCCCTTTTATCCTCACAAACTGAGAGCTCAGACATTGAAAAACTCAAACCCACTGAGTTTAAAATACTCACCCATAATTATTACTAATTAATGTAAAATTCAGGTGAGTGGAAGGTGACCTTTTTAGAATGAACATTCATACACAGAAGAAGTTTAATAAGTAAATCAAGGGTCAAGTTTGAAGGGAGAAACGTAAGAAAGTCTACTTGTTTAGCTCATTACAATGGATGACTAAGAGGGGACTGACCAACTTTGAAACAGGAGGCCACCAGGAAGAAAGCTCCTCATTTCCCCAGCAGAACTGGGAGCAGTACCAGAGGTTGGTGCTGGAGGCAGAATGGCAAGGTAGTACATTCATGTTTTCTGAGCTGAAGTAATGCTCCACTGGAACTCACTACTGTGAAAATACCATCTCCACATGTCATGAAGAATACAAGTGGCCTCTTTTAGGAGACTTGAATTAGTCAGTCAATTTTGCTTTATTCTCTGATTTTAATTGCACTCACAGAATCACAGAATCATTTAGGTTGGAAAAGACATCTAAGACCACAGAGTTCGTATCAGAGGAAGATGGGAAAAATGTGATAATTGGGACTATTTGTTCACGTTGAATTGTATTAACTTAGAGAGGTGATGGGAATATTTTATTTTATTTTATTTTATTTTATTTTATTTTATTTTATTTTATTTTATTTTATTTTATTTTAATTTTTAAGCCAGAGGTCACTGGCCTCCAAAGAAGAGTTTTCCTAGGAGGGTTTCATTTCAATATGAGCAGTGAGGGTTAAGGACACAACAGAGCATCCCGAATCATCATAGCAGGCACAAAAGTGACATGAGACCTATACAGAGAGTTCAGTTCTTTGAACTTTCAATCAAGAAAATAGAAACATATGCTTTCTTAAATAGAAGTCAATATCTTTTGCCACCACTGAATAATGTTAATCTCTAACCTCTGATTCAACAGTAAGCTTATACTGAAAGCATACAAATATTTCTCTGTATGTGAATACCTAAATTCATATACAGTCTCTGACTTGCAGTATTCATTAAATCTCCCTTGTACCACACACACACACACATCACCAGCAGATAAATGAATGAGACAAAAATGTTCAGCCTCAGGCCTCATTTCAGTGTTTAAGTTTTGACTTGCTCCTCCAGGGATATTCATGTCAATGTCTTAATAAGGCAAGGAAAGCCATTTCCATGCCTGAAAACATGTGCTCAAGCTCAGGAAAGAGTGCATGAAGTGGGGCAGGAGTTGTATGTTTTCTCAGAGAGAAGAAGTGTGGTTGTTCCTTATTGTGCAGCATGAACTTCAGTCCACATTTAACTTTGTCAAGCAATCAGACAAATATTAGCCAAAAACCCAAACATATCACAAACTAATAATCCAGTTTTGGTTCTACTAATTCACAGCCAATATTGCTAACATGCAAAAGCTTCCTCAGAGTTCATTACTGCAGAGCACAAGATGTTGCCAACTCTGAAGGTGATTTACAATTAGGATACTGATTAATCCATCTTGCTGCAAGTTTTACTGCCTTCCCAAGCAGTCCTTTAACTTGATCATTAAAGAACTTGAAGTAAGATGTGGTCTTTATCAAAGCAGTGTTTCCAAATGGAATAATTTGGAAAGAGTTATACAACAAGCACAAGTTTCAAAAAAATAAAGAGACATAGATTATATATGAACAATAGTGTGGGTATTTGCATTAGTTTCACTATCTAGTAAATAAAGAGAGAGCATGCAAATTTATTTTGCCCCTTTCCAGACACCTCTTGGTACCTTTAGTTAGAGAGATGACAACCTGTCCATCTCCAGGGCCAAAAGCTGGCCATAGGATGAGGTGACTTCTTGATCAGTGCTAAGCAAATGGAAGCACTTTCCTTGCTGGAATTGCCATACCCTTTCAGTGGGAATTTCCATGTGGTGTCAGCCCAAAGCAGAGCATGTACTACGTGCAGTTGCTTCTGCATAATGAGAAGTGTTCTGGAACTCTAAGTCCAGGGCCATTTTTGCTTTGCTTTGCTTTTAAATCACCCCGATGGCATCCAGGCTTCATTCTTTGCCACCAGTTTTCTTCCATATCTACCCTGGATTTCTTAAGCTTACCAGACCATATGTCTTTGACAGACCCACCCCGTTGTATATCCCACCAGTCCCTGGGCTGTAGCCTTGAATCTAACTGCTGTAGGAATTTAATTTGAGCCATATATTTTCTGGGACAGAAATTCCATACTTCTTTAGAGGCATCCAGTGAAAATGGAGTCTCTGAACTTAGACATTGACTTCAATGAGGATTTTGCCTGCGTATGCACAGCAGAACTGAGCTATTAACTGCTGATAAAGAACTAGGTCTTTGAAACGTGGTTTTTACTTTGATGTTTTTTTAAGGACGAAGTTAAAAGAATTTGAAAGAACATTTAGATTCAATGATCAAGTATTGAAGGCATTTAGAAATTCTCAAATTAAGGTGTCAGTTAATAAGCCATGGGTCACATACAAGTTTAAGAATATAGTTGGGGAGAATTCTGAAGAGCATTTTGAAGTTTCCCAGATTATCATAATTCTGGTTGGAGTTTTTTGCCTGAGATTCCATGTGGTTTCGACAGTTTTGGCACCATCTATCTGGTTTTATGCACATATTTTTAAAAATATAAAAGGAATATTAAAAAACTGACAAGACCTTGATGTTCCCCAGCAGAAGCCTATAGCAGACCTGGCTTCCAGGTTTCTTAAAGAAAATTCAATAGGATATCATCCTTTTTGTAGAGCAGCTACTAAAGGATGGAGATGAGAAATCTGCTACAATAGCTATGTATTTCTTAGTCAGCGGTGGAACATTCACAGCTATTACACTTTAAAGATCACTTTTTCTATTTCTAAACTATACCAGGGTCCTTTGACTCTTATCAATCTCATTCATCTACCTTGTCTGTTTTGCATGTTTATTCCTGCCTCATTCAATATCTGCAGCTTTCTGTATTGGTTAGGTTGTTTCTTCCTCCTTCTTCTGGGTTGTGGCAGACAATGTGTTAAATTAATGCACAATCTTTTTTCAAGTCTAGTAAGTATCAAGTAATGTCAGGGGAGATCTGTACCTTCTTTGCAGCTCTGGGAAGGTACACAATCGACCCAGCTGACATACCAGAGCTGTATGTGGATGGAACATACTCAGTGCACTGGAATTTTTTGCAACTCTGCAGTTTTCAAAAATATATACCTCAGCCAGTTGTAGATAGATTTTCAAAAGGATATAGAGGAATAATACATTCTTATTCCTTGTTGCCAACTTCAGTCTCTTATTGGGAATATTGTTTTGTATAAATAATTAAACATTGAAGCCAAAGCAAAATTGGTTTTTTAGACCCAACGGTCATTGCATTTCTCTGGTCTGTTGCTCATGTCCCTGTTTCAAGTTGCACAGAATGGCAATTTTTAAGCTGGTGTTGTAGATGTCAGGTAAATGTTGTAACCAGCAGGCTTTTCTCACATTTCCATGAAAACAATTCCAGGACGTCATTTGTTTGTTCTAATGTCAACCAAGGAAATTTTCATTTCTTGGCCACATGTAGCCTTGAAAAGTGTACCTTCTATAAATACAACTAGTACAAGCTAATATTAGTAGGAACAGATTGAAATAATTCTTGTCATCTTAACAGAAGAATCAAAGGGTCTTTACTCCTAAATGTCTGAAGATTTAAATTAAAATTCTTTTCTCTCAAACACTTGTGTACATGGGTCTTTAATCTACTCCCACTGAGCTTTTTTTTTCCTCCTCTTTTCTACTGCTGCACACAACAAGCTTCGAGTTCTTTATAGAAGGTCAGTATACAATATCATAAGACAAGAAAATAGTATACTATGGCCATCTGTGTTTGTTCCATGATAAACAGGAGGGTTTTAACCAAGATTTTTGTAATTCAAAGGAAATTCACAGCTGAAAACACAATTAATCTCCTGATGCTGGTGACATATAAAATAACAGAAGATGACCAGTCTTTATTCTCTTTTGGACACGTATAGGTGCCGTCTGTGATGCTCTGCTAGTTGCTCTTGTATGCAAATCAAGAGCAATGGTCACCAAAAAAGTGATTGTACTATGTGTGGTGTCACCATACCTGTGCGCTTTGGGGACAGGCTGACTGAGCTCTTACAACCTGAGTGTGGTCAGATGTTGTCAAGTGTGGCAAGAAGTAGCCTTTTGCAAGGAGAGCCTTCTAGTCCTGCTTATCTTATTTGAAGTGAATCTCTAAACACTGGGAAAGGGAGAAGGAGATGAAAGGAGAGGGAGAAAATGAATTCTATACCTCCCATATCAGTTTTACTATTTGCTTAATAAAAAGATATTAAAGCACAAGTCACTTGATTTTACAATTTTATACCACACATTCTTTGGGGAAAACACTGCAAGACCTACAAGTTTTTGGGAATAATGTAGGTTTATCTGGAGAAAAGTTGGTCTGTTTATGCTGTGTTTTGTAACCACCACTAATTCCCTAAATTAGTTTCCAGTTAACTCTCTCTTTGTGTAAGTATGTAATGGGCTGCTGAGTCAAATATTTTACTGACTACACTTTGTGCTAAGTATGCTAGTCAAATGCTGTGGTGATGTGCATTAAATGAGTTGCAAAGGAGTTATGCAGTCTCCCCAATGGACTACTAATAAAAAACTTTATACCTTATGAACCATCATAACTCTGTATATGCCACATGAAATAAGGTATTAAAATGTTTTAGAGAGCTTTAAAGATTTTATTGGTGCCTTTTTGGTATTGCTCCACCTATAAAGCTGGACTTCCTTAATTAGTAAGGACCTAGACTCAGGGGAAAAAAAATTGTCCTGGAAATACAGGACCCTTTAAATTTTAAGTAATCCAGCTATAGTTAGTTTTGCTACCTTACTGTTAATGAAGTATTATTAGACCGAGTGGCCATCCATCTTAGGCAGAGCATTCATACAGGTTAGTCAGTACATTACTTTGGGGTTTCTGATTTAATTTCAAAGTGAACTAGGTTCTTGGTTCAGAGGAATTATTTGCCTCTTCCCAGGATCTTGCTCCTCAATAAAAGATCACTGCAGACAGGAGCATCAATAGCCATTCTGTGTATCATAACAGGAGCCACTCAAAGTGCTAGCTGCCGATAGATGGGTCAGCAATGCCCTTGTCAGGAAACACTTCTCACAGAAAGAAGCAGTTGGATATTCCAAATAATTTTAAATTTACAGAGGAGCATGTGAATCCCATGTCTGAGAAAAATCAGGCATATTTTTTGCAAATGCTGACTTCCCTTTTTCTGGTAGTTTGTCTGATGGACATGTGCTTGAACAGACCACTGGAGCCCTACTCACTTCGGGATGAGGCCTGGAGCCATAGATGTCTGTGAAGATCTGAAGTTTAACCCTTTCTTGCTGCTGAATTTTTGTGCCTTGGCAACTACCCACTAGAATGCATAGATTTCTGAAGGTGTACCAAGACTTAATTATGCAATCATGGTCAAAATTCATGACCCTGAAACCCATAAGACAGTTTCTGCTTTACAGGTCCATGATTGGAATGAGGAATGGGCAAAGAGCAGTGCCAGCCCCTGCTGACAGGGAGCAGCTGACTGGGGTGAGGCTGTTGAACACCTGGGAAGTTTTAGGTAGGACCACCGCCCATGGCAATTCCCTCACCCCACAGGAGCACTGTTGTAGAAGCTTCTCTTGTCTCTAACCCCAAAGCTTCATCTCAGCTGTGGGTTTTTTCATACATTAGTGATGCAACTTACGTTGCAATGCTGTAACTGGTGTTTAACCTCCATGCATTTAAATAAATGTATCTTGTTCTTTTCTTTGCTGTATCAGCAAGCTACCATGGTCTCAGTAACAGCCATTCAGACTCCTCTTTCCTTCTACCTCCAAGTTGTTTTCTTTGGCTAAACCAGAAAGGCAAAATCAGGGGAATGAGAAAAGGTACAGAGCACTCCTAATGCTTTCCTAAATCTTTAAATTGAGTTTAATGTCTGTTGCAGAGAGCAAGAGACGACTTCTCACGGCTGCATCTGCACCAGCCCCTCACCCACTTTTAGGGCTGAGATGTTACAGAAACCCTGAAGTGTCACTCAGGTTTCCCAGCACTGCGCCATCTGAAAGGCATCCAGATAAATGCTGAGGATGTTCTCTTGCTTTGGATACTACTGCAGTGCATACTCCCTCCAGGAAAAGCTACTAGGACAGTGGGAGCAGGACTCTAAACAGGCCCATCAGAGGCTACATCTGCGCTACAGCTGGTGACTGCAGAATAGTAAACGAGTATAAAATTGCTGCTAAGACGGGGGATGGTGCTTACTGCAGCACTGAGACTTCAGGACCTGGTCTATTTGATTGCTGTAAGACATGCTTCACCATTACCAGTGCAGAAGACCAACTCCAGATCAAATATAGGTACATACCTCTGATTGCAACATGGTCAGTAATTGAATGTCAGGACCTGAGAGTTGTTTAGCACATCTATTGCTCTCTGAATGTCTCTGTAGGAAAAGCCAACCCAGCAAGCTTTCTGTGGAGATTATGTTGAAGTTAGTCAGATTTTCCACCCACTAGATCTGTGGAGAAGGATCTTCAGGCTAATTTACCTGAAGCTGTCAAATTCAACCCTTAAGATACCACAGTATTTTTCCTCTGCATGTAAAGCTTGTTAATAGCTAAAAATCTGGACCTGGGAAGAACTACCACACAATTACTTTGAGTATCACTGATGGTATAAGAACAGAAGTAAAGCATTTTTAGTAGCAACTGAAACACCAACATGTATTTTTAAGATTTGTTGACTAGGCAATAAGGATGTCAGTCCCTCAGTCCATGACTTTGTACTTATCCAATATGCATTAGTGGAACATACATGTGATTTGAAACATCTGCATCACACTTGTGGAATGTCAGCTGGACACTGACACTTTTCTATATTCAGTTAATAAGTTTTCCTTGAAGCCTCTTCCAGAGACCATCTTTAAGTCAGAGGTGAAAAGGAGAATATGGTCTTTTCAAAAAGAGTTTAGGAATGGCTTCCTTAGTCCATAGCATACCAAGAAGCAACACATCATACAGTTCTTTAAAACAGAAATATCCCTCACTCAAATAAACACCCATATCCTGTTTGCAGGATAAGCCAAAATTTCGTTTTTCTTTGTCCCAGATCCAAATTACTCATCTTTTTTGGGGGGGAAAAAGAAATGTTATAATTAAAGCATAAGTTCCCAACACAGTGGCAGATTTCCAAAGAGGCTCTTTTTTCAGGCCACTGAAGCTGGACAGAGCATCATGTGGTGGACCTTCCCTGCCTCCAGCACACATTCCCACTGTAGTTTCAAGTGCTAAGTTGGCATCACTTCCTGCATGTTCTCTTTTGCTCTGCTCCTGTTGCTGTCTGGCCCTCTGCCTCTTTCCATCTTCATCTCTCACCTTCCTCCCACACTTGCCCTGTGGCAGTCCATTAGCTGAGAGATTTAACTCACCAAAACCAGGAGAGAAATGCCCATGGTTTTGCTGTCTTTCTTGTCAGCCTGGGAAACTGGGCCATCTCAACCAAAACGCTGCCAAATTGAAGTGGTGGTGCCAAATTGAAGTGTTGGGAGAAAGTGGCAGAGAGGAGGCAAGGAAGGAGATTTGTATAAGGGAAAAGCAGGGCCTTCCCCCTCGGTAGTGTTAAGAAATGTTGTGCCTAACTCCACTTCCTTCAGATCTGTCACCATCAGAAGCAGCAGTGAGGATGGAATAATGTCCCCACTGGATTTTACACACCTTCTGCTCCAATTCTTTAATCATGGCAAGGTCTCTGTTTCAACAAGGAGCTGCTAACTCAAGATACTGTCTGAGTGCCCAGGAAGCAACATCTTTTTTCAGTGTTCCCTCTAGAGTTATTAGAATTTCACAGTGGTTCCATGGAGTAATAATATATCTAGACAAAACACCATAGATTTTTAAGTGCATACCTGAGAGAAATTATGTCACCCTTTGCTTTTAAGTTTCCTCAACATGCCAAGCCCTTCTAGCTGCTTTTCTTTCAGCTGCGGGTACCACAGGCAGCTAACAGAGCCATAGGCCTGACAGGGCACATGATGAACTTACCATCACCTCCCATTTTTAACTCTGCAAATTCAGAATGACCTCCGTTATTGCTGAATATTGTTTGGAAAGTCAGTGCACAGTTAACTTAAGTAATTAACCACATCTGTGTTAAGCCAGAAAATCTAAGCCTGTGTCATTTAAAATCCTGCAAAGTGACTTCAGTGCTTTTCAGGTAGCCTGGCAGTCCATAAAGAGGATTCATAAATGGTTAGGCACCCCAGTATCTCCAGGTATCCTCTGATTCTGTCTAAAGGACCCATTTCACGCAAGACTGCCTTTTCTACATTAGAAAAACTTACTGTCTTTCTGCAGCTCAGAGTTCTGGTTTTCAAGGCCTTTGGATATTTGGAGATCCTGTTGACATCTCCGGCTCTTCAGCACTGCCTGTCACCACATCTTAGTCCCATTGTGGAGCTGTCAGAATGGCTCTGACCCTCTGTCAAGTTGCACAGAGGGACCACAGGCTAAGTGGGTAGCACTGACAGATATGCATTGATGTTGATCACGCTGGCAAAGTTAAGAACTACTTTTGACTTTTCATTTTTGATAGCCACAGACCAGTAAGAAGTGAACTGGAAAGTCAACAGCCTTCTCCAGTAACATTAAGAGGTTATACTCCCTAAGATGATTTTTGGATTGTGATTACATACATTTGAACAGCCTAGCTCATAATACCCCATATGTGAGCTGAAAGTTGAGAGCATCAGTAAAACCATTGTCCATTAAAAGTGTCTAAGTGCTTTCTTGCTTTCTTTTGGCATCTGTCTAGCAATAAAGTATCTTACCTTGAAGTAATCTCTCTTTTACTCTTGGAGACCATCACTTCAACTGGGAGGATGGAGTCACTCAAGGGGAGAGTAAACAGTACCTATAGCCATCTTAAGCATATTTGTATATTTGCATATTTAGACAGAGAAAGGAATGGAAAGCATTTCCCCACCCCCCCTTTTCAGTGGCTGTCATTTTGAGCATGGCTAGAGGTAGGATGAGGTTAAAAGTTCAGGAAAGAGAGAGAACACAGAACAACATCCTATGCATTCACTGAAACTACGACAAGGGGCTTAAAACTCTTCCCACGTATTGCCACATACAGTACTCACCACAAGCACTCCCCTAAACTGTCTGGCTGTGGTTACAGTTCAGTTCTGAGCCAGGAATGGGGTAGGACAGTGTTGAGCCCAGGCAGGCTACTGTGCTTTCAGCACGCTTTGCTGGATGGATGAGACCTGGCATTCCCAATTAGGGCACTTGCACAAAGTGCCAGCCGGGCCGTGGCATTGCCATGCAGCCCAGCTCCGCAGCGCAGGCTTCTGCTGGCAGCCCCAAGGTAAGGACTGCACACCCTGCAGTGTGAAATAACCACGAGAGGATTTGCATTCATTTTCTGTACACACTCTCCTCCTCACAGGGAAGTGCAGACGGGGATTTCTGTACAGCACCTTACAGAAAGAATGTGGAAGGACGACTGGTTTCTCCCAGGCTTGTGAAGAGCTGCCATCAGAAAGCAACATTTCAAAATAGAAGGAGTGAGTAACAGCGCCTCAGGCACAGCAAGCAGTGTCCCAGCAAGGCAGGGAGACACCTGCCAGCAGAGCCAGCAGGTATTTGAAATGGTTTGTAGTGGAAAAGGGATCCGCTTGTACTTTGCTTGTGGTGGTCTCATCTTTTATTCTGACACAGCCAGAGTCAAATTAATAATGCTCATCAAAAATGATTTCATGCAGCAAATTTTGTTCATGACTAAACGACACTGAAATGCAGAATTAGACATTTAGTTCTCCCCAGATTTGCTAGCCTTGATGCTCTGAGGTTAGAAATAAAAGAATTAGCATAAATTGGCAGCAATGGAGGACAAAGCATAGATTCTGTATATTCCTGAGTTTCTACATTCCCATTTCCAGCAGCAGAGACAACAATCCCAGAACTCCTTCCTCTTATTTCTGCTTAATCTGTATGTGAGGAAATAATTTTTAATATCAGTTACTATCAGAGATTTGTATAGTGTCATAATTCACTGGATTCATCTAATCCTTATCTGAAAACTTTGCATGGTAGTACATAGCTGCTGACACTCAAAGCCTTCTTGCAGCTAACAAAAAAACTGCTCTGGGCTCATGAATATCACCAGCTTTGTAGATCACTATAGGAAGCCTCATATTTTAAAGGATTCCATTAAAAATAAGTTGATCAGTTTCATCTACAGCTTCCCACCTGCAAACTCCCAGTTTTCAGTGGGGACTTTATCCATTGCACTGCTCCCTGACCTCTTTACCAGGTAGGAAATCTGCCAGAATTTAAAAAAAAAATTAGTATTATTGATGTTTTTGTGCAGTGATAAGAGGAGATCTGCTATACTGAAATAACAACAGTAAGCTTCTAACAGGTGCTGTGATAATTGTTCCTGCGAGCAAAGATCTAATTCATATGATAATCTGTCATGGTCTGGCATTTCATCCTAAATGATTTTTAATGCCATATTGATCTCAACTTCCATAACTGGCCTCTTTAAATAGTTCACTTTCTTCTTCACAAAGAAAGGGAAATGCAGGTTTTCTTTCTTTCAGTCTCTTTACTATCTGGTATATTCTGCCATGGAATTTAATTCTCTATAACTTAAACTCCACAAAACAAAACCCAACCCAGAATCTACATTTCTGGAGTCTGAATAAAATATAGTCAACTTGCATTTGATCTTGAAATCCTTATGTAAGCCAAGATTTCTTACTTGAGAAAAGAAATAATAAGTGAAGAAATTGAAAGGCTTTAATTTTCCTATCTTTAAAAAGCAATGATTTGATTACTTTATACAAAGGGTGTCACTCCCCATAATATCTCACCCGGAAAAAAAAGATAAAGTATCGTCAATAAAAAAAAAATAAAAGAGAAAAGAAAAAAAAAGAGAAAAAAGAGATGCTTGCAGGCTTTTGTGACTATCTTTCTGAAAAGTTGTATTCCAAGCTATATAAATCAGCAGCCACAGATGCAGCAGCTAAGTTAACAAAGACGTATGGTGCTCTGTGACCCTCCTCATCCCTGTGCATCTGAAAACAGAACTCAGAACTATAAGGTTACTGCGAATGTGGAAAATGGCAGGCAGTCAGCTCTTTCACCAGACTTAGCAAAATTGTAAGAATAAACAAAAAGAAAAGTAAAAACATGTAACCAGAACTTTGCACGTGGATGGGGGAGAGAGGAGAATTTTAGGTCATCTAACAGCTAATGTAAACTACAGGGTGGATTCCTTCCAGAACTAAGCTTGTGATTACATTAATCAGACACACTAGAGCTAATGCTATACATTACACTTCCAGGATTTCAATAGCGGGTTAGAGCTACAAAAGAGGAAAACAGTCCCCAGTATTGGGCACACCATTAATAGAAATAAAGAACAGGAAAATAATTGCTGAAACAGCCAGTCGGCTGAACACCAGTGAGTGAGCAATTATCAGTTCGTAATCGATGTGACCATTACCCTCTTCTCTTTTACAGCACATCTTTTGCACCTGGCACTTCAGGCAAACAGCAGCTGAAAGAGAACTCTGTGACATGTCCATAATAGACTGCTCCCCTGCCTTCAGGACCAAGTGGCCATTTCAATGGCTGCAGATGTTTGTGTAAGAATGGACACTGCTAGGTACCATTCTCTGGTAATGCCGAAGTCCTTGTAGTCAACAGCTTGAGCTCTTTAATTCATGATACAGTCTTTATGCTAAAAGGTCTCAAGGAAACACTGATAGCTTCTGCTTCAGATGTTCTCTGCAGACTGTGTAAGGGATGTGTTGGTTTAGAAGGTCACACTGATGTCCTATACTTACTTACAGTAAAGGCCTTCATTGTATTTTTCTGATTCTGTCTGCCTGAATGGACATGCATGTTAGCTGTGTAGCTTGCTGAATTCTGAATGCAGAAAAAAACCCCAAGTATGTTATAACTGGTTCTCATTAAACTGCTAAATGGAATACTAAAAGGTAGCTTAAAATCAGGTGCGTTTAATAAAGTAATATTTGAATTGGCACACGCATGGGTCCCATGTGTTTTTCAGTTTGCTGGTGTTGCAAGTTTATCATGTGTATTACCTTGCTTAAATGTTACTTCACTCCAATAAAAACAGGCATCATTTACAATTTCTCTCAAACATTGCTAAGTCCATGACCCAATTCGTTAGCTAACCATTTGAGGCAGCCTAACACACCCATTGAATTTACTGAGTCTTGAAAAGTGATTTATGCCTTTAGATTAGATATGGGTTTGGAAGATTAAATAAAACCACACAGGGGCATGAAGTGGGGATTTTCTGTAGAAGATACATTTTTAGTTTGAACAGAAATGTACAGGGCACTCATTCACTATAGCTCACTTTCCTCCTTCAACCTTACAAAGGTTCCAGAAAATAAAACGCAGGAAGGAGTTTCATCAGTGTAATTATAGAAAAATTCCACATTGAAGGAAGCTCTGTGTGGGATCTTTAGTGAGAAAGAGTGTTTTCATGTTTCTTCACCAAAACTTCTTTGGGAGAGAGCATAGACACCCCTGTGGCAAGCAGACCTCTGAGTCTCCCAAGGACTCCCTGTCCAGGCCAGGAAGGGAGCTGGAACCCATGTGGGTCTGGCCTCTTCCGAATCTCCGGATGTGCTGTTATGACTCAGGCACGGGCATGTCTTAGCTCTGACAGAGATCCCAAAACAGATCAGCATCCCAGCAAGACTGTGTAATACCCGTTCAGAACCAGACAGCCTTGGACATAATTAGCTGTTCGTGCAAGTCTGGAGACATTGCAATCCTCAGATGCGATAGATCTCTTGAAACAGGAATTTTATAGATTTGCCTCATGCTGCCCTTCACACTCACAGTCAGAGAAACCACTGCTCGGATCTGGGACTTCATCATACCTCCACAGGACTTTGTTTGGTTGCTTACATGGAAACACAACAGTAGGAAACTATTTTGCGTAATTTAACAGTGAGAAAGAGGGGAAAGGAGCCAGCATTGTGGGATCATCCAGCACTCTGGACCACCATCAGGTTGTGCCTAGAATAAACTTTGGCCACCTCTGCTTTGCAGAAGCACCAACATGCAACAAGTTTCTACCTTTCTTTATTCAGGAATGAAATGAAGCTGAAATAATTTGTTAGAAAAAAAAGTTAATAGAAAATTTATAAGAATTAAATTTATTAGAAAAAAGAATGCAAATTTTAATCAATAATCGTGCCCATGGTAAGATAAATTTATGCTTGCAAAGGCTTCAACAGATGTTTTTCATTGTAATGGCTGAGATCCAGAATCTTTCTACATTCTTATTTTCTTTCCTCAAGCTGCAATAAGACCAGAGGTCACACCAAATTCTTTTTTTGTGTGTGTGTGTTTTTGTGTGTGAAGAAAGTGGACATATGTAAAAAAAAAAGATTCCCTCTAAATAAGAAAATAAATCAGAAATACCACAAACCAGGACAACCTCAGATTTTCTGAGTGATGCAGACATTTGGAAATAAAAGCCAGCTGAAACAGTAATTTAGAAAACATCGCAACTTCTTTTGAAGTGAGATTTCTCAATGAGGAAAGCAACTTCTTTGGCTCAATGAAGGTGCAGTGGCACCACAAAGCTCATGCCTTTCCCAAATACTTTAGAAACCCATACAAACTCATCCAAACCAAAGAGGAAAAAATAAAACAAGATATTTGACTCACAAACTAGCCACTAAATGTCAACTGGTTACAGAATGCTCCACCTGCCAAGGCTGAAATCTAGGACAAAGATCCCAGAGGGGTCACAATCCTGCAATTCCTACTCAAACCAAAGGCCTGTTAGTTCTAACACTTCCCTAAAAAAGAGAGAAAATACAAATATTATGCAATCAGACTAGAGTTGAATATTTTTTATGAAAACAAGATGTTTGTGGAAGGTGCCAGGCTGCTAGACCCAGAAAATAGAAGGCAACTGTAGCTGAGGCAGAAGCAGGACTTGCTTGTTCATCAACCTGCCATGACCTAAGGCCAGGACAAAGAGTTCAGTCTCCCTGCCTGCTTAAATCCTGGGCTCGCAAGCTTTCATAGCCAGCAAGGGTGCTAATTAGAGTCAATGGTCGTATTGACACACGTGTACCGGGAATCAGGAGGAGACCAACCTCATTTTTACGACAACATCACACAGCAAGAGGATTTAGTTGGTTTGATTTAATGACTTGATTAGAATTTAAGCCAGCAATTTACAAGGGGTGGGTGTTGTATTCACTGCCAGTCCTCTAAGCCAGTCAGCTTTGTATAGGATCAAATTTAGATAACAAACCAGACTCAGCAGTGTCATAAATGAGGGTATGAATTTTGTGCCAAGTGTAAATGAGTAATAAAGTAGTTACAAAGTAGTATGTCTGTACACTGATTTGGCATTCCCTGCGTGTGCAGAAGCAATTTGGTATGCTATGGGGACAAAATTCAGTCCTGGCATAAATCAATGGGACTCACATCTATTGAACACCAGAACTGAAATAGGACTCAAAGGCATTTTAGACAGCATAGAAATTAGTGATGGGGGGAAATGCAAAGGGCATGTGGATGTGGAACAGCACAGAAGTGGAAAAGAGCAGGAAAGAAGCAAGGAGACAGAAGCAAGGAGACAGGAGTGTAGAAGGTGAATAGGACCTTCTCTGTTCTATTTGTTGTTCCTTTTCTTCAACTGGAATTTGAATACATGTATTTTTTCCCCTGCATCCAAACTGTATGATAAATTGGGGAAGAGCTTGGAAACACTTAAAAGCCTTTTAATAATCAGTCACACATGATGAGCAACAATCATTCAGGTCAGTTCTGAACGAGATCCAGAGACCTCTGTGGAATTTCCATCTGCTCGCCGCAAAGAGCTACACAGGAATTTGGCCACCAAGTATTCTTGAATCCACAGTGTTATACTAGAGGTGAACTGAGCCCAACACATACAGGTTTCCAGACTTAGTTTTCCACAGCAAACAGACCTCAGCTGATAAAAGTACACTGAGACACATGAAATAAAGGATAATGCAAACCTGGGTGAAAACAGTGAACCACTGAGATGTAAGACTCGTAGCTGAAAGCAGGCATGGTTTTACCAGGTGCTAAGATGCTCCAGTTGCAGCTCATTTTGTCAGGCACACTTGCATTGCAAACAGCGAGGGAGAGCTGCAGGTCACTGCTGCTCCCCAGAATAAACTGAAGCATTCCTAGCTGTGTTTGCTATTTCACTGTGCAGGCCTAGAGGAGGCCAGCAAACAATGGTGTATGGTATTGCCTAACTGGTTCCAGATTATCCAAATAGTTTGTAAGTGGGCATGAGGGAGCAATGCAGAAGTTCTGCAAATTGTCACCATACATTTCAGACATTTATAAGCTCTCAGGTGTTGATCAGAGTGGTTTATTTATATACTACGTGCACAGTGTTAAGGTCCTTGGCACTAGAAGGGAACAGAAAGCAGCTTTTTTATTTTCTGGTTAGTTTTGTTTAAGACATGCTACCGGTTTAAGACAGCAGGTTTCCACATTTTAGTAAAACCTTATGTCACTTTTGAACAAACTTCTACTATGCAAACCTCTACAGTCATTAGAGGCATGGCATTTGTCTCATCATTATGTATAAATGCACTTGGATTATCAAAATACTCTTTGTTAACAATTTCTGAGGCTTCCCAGAGCAGGAAACAATACAATTCAGGATAAGGTATGGGTATGTGAAATCTCCACTGTCAGCAAGCTGTACAATTTCACTACACTTTTTTTGTGCACATCACCTGCATTTTGTTACTAAACCCAGCAGGATCCAATTTACTGTATTCAAATCACATTTAAATTAAGTATCACAGTATCTGAAAGTATTTTGTCTGCAGCTTATAGAAAGGATAATACTTATAATTGATGTGGTAAGCCTATATTTATTACAATTACTCACCTGTTTGATCAATATCCACCCACATACTGTCATTCCTTGTTGGAAGTTTTATCCACATATACTTTGAGAAAAACATTTAAACCCACAAAATAATGGCACATTTTATCCCAGTACAAAAGCTCTTTTCTTCTGCATTACTGCAGCCATTTGCAGAATAAATTAAAATTGCTCTTGGGTTCTTAAAATCACTCAGACATAGGCTTCCAAAGGCCATAAACAAACATATCACAGCACATCACCATCACCCACCATAACATTGGCTGCTGAGATTTATGAATACTTCCATGGCAGCAGATAAAAATTGATAACCAAAAGTGAAATGATGATAAGCACTTTCCATTGATATATGTATGGACCCTTAAGAATTCTTTTAGATCCTCTGAGAACAGAGAGTATGGAAACTCCAGGGGCTATTCATCTTTCTTGTGGACTACACTTACCAGAGTAAGGCTGATGAGATTGCCTTTGATTAAGTTCAGGACATACACAAGCCAGTTTCAAATAATATCTGGTGTATCTAGCTCCTGGTAAGACTCCATCAGAGGAAAAACACTGGGTTAAATAATATGTTACCTAAACACCTGACTGAATTAGAGAGATCTAGGTTAGAACATGCACTACAGCAGTCACAAGTTTTTAGTCCGTTAGGGTCTAGGGTAAGACTTATGCATGAGCACACAGTAAAGTATGTGCACTGTCAGAACTGGGCTAGGAATTGTTGCAGAGCTGCCTATAAGTTCTTGCAGGCTCCATACATTCTCGGTCTTTCTTAGCAGTCGTGCTGATACATGGAGCCAGAAGAAATTGGGATGAATGATCCTGCAGGATTCCTCCTAGCTGGCTCAGTTCTATGCAGCACAAGGTCTGTGCTAGGGTGGACGTGACTCGCCTGCCAGTCTCACAGGTGGTATTAAAGTTCAGTCATAATGGATAGGACTGGGGCTGAGAAGAAATTGATTGGCATAGAATTATGTTAATCATGGCACCCCTGCATTTCACTCAAGATTGAAGCTCGGCAGCTGTGTTAATTAGCTTTTGCTAAGGGAAGAATTTGGTGACTAGCCTTGAATCTACTGTCCTTAAGCAAACAGATGTACTTATCAGAGACACACTGTCATTTGTTAGAGAATGTCATAAAAAGGTGAGAATTCAAATTTTAAGGCCCATGCACAGCATTTTAATAAAATATTCTGCCAATCATGCAACAAAGGTTCAAGCATCCCATTTAGATCAGACTAGATTTACTCAAGGCTTCTTGTCCCTCACCAAAACATTTATGTATTACAGGTGTCTTGAGAAGTGGGATCCTGGGTCATCAGATTAATTATCTGCACCCAAGTCACTAAATGCCTTAATGTGCACACTGCCCCTAAAATCAGAAATATTTTTCCCCTCCCCACCTTATTCTGACTGTAGGTTTGTTCCAGAAGTTGACTGCTCAGATTTACACCAGGCCTGTCCACACCCGGCAGAGAGCAGTGGAGGAGAGTGTGTTAGAGTTAGTGCAGCTTTAGAACACACAAAGTTATGCCACTAGCAACTGGGGCCCACCAGGTAAGACAGCCCAAGAGTGAAAATGGTGGAAATCCTTCTCTTGATACCATCTCACACAGTATTCTTGTGAAGGCCACTGGACAGTGGAGATGCAGTGCTCAGTTTTCCATTACCACAGTGGGGCATAGTTCGCCAAAGTCTCCCAGGGATGCCTGACTTAGTTTCCCAGGAGCAATCAGCAGCATGTTCTGAGAAAATCTTACCTGCTTCTGGCTATATAGCATCCAGCTGAGGAACAGATGGTATGATCCTTTAGGAAAATGGACATAGGTGGTCTGAGGCCAATTAGACCATTCGGGTCTATTTATCTGATGAGAAATGAAGCCCTGAGCTGGCATCAGCCTTTCCTGAGGTGGCACAGGCAGGAGCAGATGTGAAGATGAGTTACTGAGATGATGAGATCAAAAGGCACCTAGTCCTGGATTGTACATCTCAATTACAGCAAGCTTGTATGACACTGGCCAGCTGTCCAGCTGAAAGTAACACCTTCTTGAGGTTTAGTTTTGAAGCTGGAAGCTAGGTGAGACTGGGTGATGCTGGCAGAAAAGAGAGAAATCTGCTGTTAGAGTACCTTTCCAGGGATTATCCACTAACAGGGTTTTGTTAATCTTTTTTGGATTCTTGCCTGTAGCCACAGCAACACCGCTTTCTCCTGTGACCAGGCAAAATGCTGTTCACTCTTTGTTAATGGGGGTCTGGGCAACAGCTTTTATGATTTGATTATTTCAGTTCCTACTCTTGAGCAATCCATGGAAAAGCTCCAGTGAATAAAGAAGTAACATCCTTGCTGAGGTATTCCTAAAATTATCTTCACCCTCTGAAGTGCCCACTCAAGAGGTCTTCAAATACCTCTACAGAACTGGTCCTTAGCACCAGCTGTAGGAGTTTGTTATAGAGAGAGGCTCTTCAGGTGGTTCCCATCTCTCCATCCTGGTGAGGCAGAGTGGTACATGGGGGTACAGGATCAGATATTGGAGGCGGCATGACAGCTCTTTCAGAACTGAGTATTTGTGTAGGGCATTGCCTTGGCAAAGCTCCTGCCTGTCCATGAACCCGTCTGGGCTTGGGACTACAGTTTTGTCATAAGCACCTTGCTTATCCATTCATATGGATTTAACTGTGCCCATGAGAAGGGTGGCTGGGGTGGCACACTGAATCAGGCCCTGTCTCCTTTGCTCAGAACCTTCACTTTCTGCCTGTCCAGCAGGGGAAATGGGAAAGGCAAATGCAAGGGCAGAGACAGGTTTTTCTCAAACAGTCTCACTCCCCTCTCCACTTCTATGGGAAACTATGAAACTACAACAATTAAAAAAAAAAAAAAAAAAAAAGAGAGAGAGAGAAGAAAAAAGGAAAAAAGAGAAAAAAAGCAGTTGTCTTCTCCCCACAGCAGGATTCACAGTGTGAACAGCCACTGAGTGACAAAGTGAGAGTAGGAGGTTGGGCTTCACTGTCTTTATTCCTCAGTGCATGGGGCTCACAACAAAGGCCATATGCCCTGATCCTAGACATCTTTAGTCTTTTAAGCAGTCTTCAGCATGCAAGTAGCTCTGTTAAGCAGTATTAATTATTACAGCCATATGCTGTAAGGATAAAAATTAGAAATATCTTATCAGGCCATTAATTAAAATAGCTATACAGCTAACCACTGTTTGCAGACAGTAAAAAATAGATAAATTAATAGCCTTTTTGGTGGGTGAGTAATTTGAAAGGCACTCCTGATTTCGGCACTAGCACTCATTCTTCATAGAGATTGAAATAAGAAAGAAGATTTAGAATAATACCTGTCAAACTATGAGGTTATCTGTGAATTGTTCATTTTGACCATTCACTATCAATGACATGCAATTTGTCCCATTAAATATTTTCTGCTATCTCAATGGGCGAGATAGTTTTATACAAGAAAAACAGCTGAAGAAGGCTAGGACAGGTTTGTGAATGCCACCAAGTGAACTGCTATTCAACAAAAGAAATGAGACAGATTCTGCTCCTATTACTCTTGTATTTCTAAGGGACTATTCAATGCAAGATTGATCAAGTTGTCAGTTACAAATGACATCAAACAAAAACCTGTGTGGCTTATTGATGAGTTTATCTGCAGTGCTGTGTTTTCTTTTTCAGCTCTTGCTGAAAACCAAAGCATATTGAATTGCTTGACATAATGAAACTGATTCTTTTTCTGCCATATTTTGGTACTGAGTAATTTTATATATTCATTTACAAATGAAGCTCTAAGGTATAGCTCATTTCTCATTTTTCCTGCTTGAAAATGGCAGAGGTTTAAATACTTCTTAGAACTATGTTATACCACTTAACAACAGAAGTGTCTAAAGAGATCTCTTAAATTTTTATTAAAACATTGGCTCAAGAAACAAACCCTTGATGTAGAAAAGCAAGTTTACTTCATATATACATTTTGGCACAGGCAGTCCACTCAAAGAGCAAAACCAGTTGTTTAAAATATTAATCTCATTAGTAAAAATAAAGGAAACAATTACTTCTTATCCTTGCACTTTAAGAAAAATGCTCACTCCAATACAAGAAGACAGAGACCTGAGCATTTCAGTAAAAGCAAATGACAAAAAAACCCCAATCCCTATTTTGAAATGTGCCTCAAATTTTGGAAAGAAAATACAGCTGGGCCCTCTTCAGTCTAGTCTGTTAACTAACCTTATCAGGTTGAAATCCAGCCCTTTCCTATAAGCACCGGGCTTTTGTAATGTTTCCTCGACCCACAGTCAGCCGCCCAGCTCACTAAGTGCTTGCATATGCATAAACAGAACAAGGCATCCTTCCCCCGTCTGCCCCCTGAAAGCCTCACTGCTGAAGTAAAGGGGAACCTTTTAAGCAGGGTTTTAATTAGCACCCATTGTTCCCTGGCTGGCAGGACAGGCAGAATGGCGCATTGGTTTGAAAACGGCTATCACAGTGGGAATCTAACTTTGCAATTGAATCAATCTGCAATCTCCACAGGACTTGTACACTGCAAATAAAAAAAAAGAAAAGAGGGAGTAGATCAGGGCATTAATTATAGTGGTGTATTCATACTGCTGCATTTAAGGGTCTGTGAGCATTTCTCTCATATATTTTTAAGAGGAAAATAGAATCATGTAAATCCACTAGAGAATGAAATCTGGTCATACAAGTCTAAACATAAAAGTGAAATTCAGCATTAAGTCTACCACTTGATCTTTAACTTCTAGCATCTGTACTACAGATGGTTATTTCTGTAGATGTCTGAAATGGCTAACTGGGAAAAAGGGATTTTGGGAGGAAGATATTGTTTGGCTTTAGTAGGCTTGGTATATAATAAGCAGGGGTTTAGGTTTAACAGAAATTCCTCCATTTTCAGTGGAGAGGTGCATGTGTGATGATGCATGACATGATGCAGCAGTTCCAAGAAAACCAGACTGCAATCATTGACTTGAATACCCCTGATAAGAACTTGTACTGGAGGCTATTTTTTAAAAATTGAACTGGTAAAACCTTTTTTGTCGTTCTGCACCAGCCTGGGCAGGGCTCAGTCCCAGTCATGCTGTCTGGTAGGCAGATAATTCACCTCATCATATCAGCTAGTTATTCCTGCAGAGGGATTCTCCCTACATTTCAGGGACCAAACAAAAGTATATCTTTGACTCTTACTTAAAAAAAGAAAAAGATGGAAAACAAACCAGACCAGTGAAAGCAAACTATACTCAAGCTCATTTAGCAGTACCATCTGTTTGACAGATATGCAGAGACTGCAAAGATTTCTGTCTAAATAGAACATAGAAAAAAACGACATGAAATAAAATCGCACCTTGTTATAGTTATGTTTTTGAAAGATACGTTCTGTGTATTTGTTTCATTTCTTGGTATCCTTTAGAAACGATAGGTCTTCTATTCCATATGAGAGTTTGCACCATGAACAGTACTGTTTTCAGGACAATAGTCACTATAACTCAAAGACAAGAAGACACTCCAAGCAAAAACCCATCAGTTAAACTCTAGACTGAATAAAATAATTTTTAAAACGAAAATACAAAATCATTGGGAATAAACCAAGGTTCTTCAAAAATCTGATTTATGTTGATTTCCACAGTCAGTTCTACGAGGACTTGTGTCTACTTTCAGTGCCAAAAAATACAATAAGGTTTTCTTATTAGTGCAAGTTTTCTTACTGAAGTCAGCTGAGGTTCCTTGACATCAAGATGAGAGAGCAGTGAAAAGGCCTGCTCTGAGGAACAGGTATATTTATGGACCCTTTTCAACTGCCTAGAATCTGATCTGAATCAAAACATGGATGTAGCCAGGAGCAATTTGGGAGCTCCATGCAAGGCAAACCTCCTGCTGATTTGAAGAACACTCTTTTAATTGCATGTTAAATATATCTTAAAAGTTCACAAGAGCTGTCAAGAAAAGCTTTCAGAATTTGACAAGTATCAAAAGTAAAATTTTCTAAGCAAAGGCAAATAGAAAAAGTAAAATCAGTTCTTTTTTCTGTTCCTCTCTTTTCATTCAATGCACAGGATGGGCAGAGTTCAAATAATGAGCAGCTACACAATATTCATACCCAGAGGCCTTATTTACTATACACAATTCATATCCTGCTCTGAAGACGGAGTTATTAAATTCCCCATGAACTTTTTCGTGGCTCTACTCACAGTATTGTATCTAAGGGCTTTGTGAACAAAATGAATTTATTTTTACAGCATGTTTCTGAGGACAGGGACACATTGCAACAGGAAAGTGTTATCAGCCTTTCATTGGGGGGAACTTTAGGTCAAAAGGCCAAAAGAATTTTGGCCATATAATTTAAAGAAGCAGGGCCTGATATTTTTGAGAGTCCTTCACATTAAGAAGAGCTTTATCTATTTGAAGAATGAATTACTTTGGTTACTGCATCTCCAAGAGGGAGTATTTTTTCTCTGTAAATCTACCCACATCCCTCCAGAAAGGCAAGCCAAAGATAAGTGATCATCTGTAAACTTCTGTCTTCATTGAATGGTCATGAATCTTAGAGCAACCCAAAATTTAATAACAAGGTTCATTTCCCCTTCCTGCCATTCCATCTTGCCCTTAGCAAACAGAGAAGTCACACAAAGAGCAGTATTTTTGTTAAATAATTTTGATTATATCTCAGAAAAGGTGTAGGTTCTCTGCATAGTGCAGATGATGACCCGTGGGACAACATTAGAACCAAGACCATCTGATTGCCTTTACACTTAGGTATCTATCTTACAAACTCCTGCATAGTCAAGGAAGAGAGTTAAGTGCCTCCAAAGGGAAGTTCTGAACACCTCAGTGGGGTGGAAAGCTAGTGTCAGTCAGTGTGACTTCCCCTGGATGTCCCTGTGAGCCCACTGAACTGGAGGAGAATGGGGCTGTGGAACCAAAGTGCCAGGTGGTGGTACTTGAGAAAAATAAATTTTGCAGGCAAGTTGCCTTCTGGCATCGTTCTTTTCTTAGCTTTACAACATTGTAGTCTTCCAAGAGGGTATTTAAAATGGAAAATATTTTGGGAATTTATTTCCCTTCTGTTCTCCTATCAAAATCTGTGCTGGATGTCCCCAGAGCTGGAAGGTTTGGTGCCATCACAGTAAGTACTGATATTTGCAACGAGGAAAACTGCTTGCTGCTGTGGGATCTGCATCAGCCAGAGCATATCCAGCATGGGCAGATCTGTTGTGGGGTGCAAGAGCTTGTCTGCAGACAAGCGTGAGACAGAAGCATTGTAATCATTTCTTATACCCCAGAGAAAGGTGTGATGGGGTGTGCACAGATCTCCATCTATTCCCTCATCTTATCTACCCTGCATCCCATGCAGGCCCAGTTACCTTAGGTCTGAATCTCCCGCCCACTCGAATTCCTCTTGCTGTATTGTTTTCCAGCCAATTTCTTTCACTCTTTAATTCCTATTGCTATCTCTTTCTGGTATTCCCATTGCTGCTCAGTTGTACAAGCCTTTTTTTTCTTTCATTCACATACACCTTCTTTTTCCATGTTGCTGGGACTCGGCAGGGAATCCTTAAGGACATGGTTAAATGGATTTGACAGACTAAACAGCCCCAAACAGTCTATTTCAATTACATATCCAACTCAAGAGCAAAAATATTCTTTGAAACAGAGTTACTAAAAGCTCTAAAAGTTTCAACTTAGAGTATTTAAACTACATTTTAAAAAGTCTTAAAAATCAGCCGGATTTGGGAAATGGAATAGCAGAACCCTTTTCTGACACAGGGCTGGCCTGAGTCACTTCACCTTCTGTCAGAAATGTGCCTTGTTTTGTATTGTCCAGGATGGGATCCTTCCATAATGGCAACTGAGGGATATTTACCTCAGAATACCCTATATAAGAACATCATTGTTTTAACAAGCTAGAGAACTTTTAGCTGAAGAACATCCCACCTCTAATGTTTCATTGCTGAGACATTGCTTGAGAATATGGGACATACATATTTAAATCCTCTGGAGGTGCAGAAAACTGATTCCAGCTTTCCAGTTCTGGAATAAAGACATAACTGATAGGCTCTCTGAAAAAAAAATATGGGAAGTTACCAACCTGTAACTTGCTTAAAATCCTCCTTCATTGGCTTTCCCCAATTAAATGCTAGTTGGGAAAAAAAATTTTGGGGGGTTACCCGTGTTCCAAATCCCAAAGGTGTTTTCTATCCTTTTTCTTCTCTTCAAGGACAAATCGAATGATTTTCCACAGGAGGTGACATCTAGATGCAAACCTGGTTCATATGGGACAAAAAGCAATTCCAGTGAACCTGATTTGGAAAATGTATTCTAACTCAATACTTGAGAACCTTAAGAAAGAAGGAATGGAGAGAGTTTTAGTAAAAGCAAATATTTCAGTCACAAAATAATTTGTTGAAAACCTATTTTCCATAGGAAAACAGAATCAATGGAAAGTGTTTGACCAATCCTAATAACTACTCTAGTAAAGTATGTCTTAACATTGAATTTGAGTTTTCCTGCCATAAACAGAGGTGCATCACTTTTCTTTCTGTCTTATATTTTAAATTTTTCTATCACACTCTCTGAAAGTAAAGAAAAAGAAATCAAATAATACCCCTATCTTTCCTTTGGGAGCAAAAATGCTAAGGAATTTTTCATTTTTAGCTCTCTTTTACTATAGATGGCAACACATGGCTTTAAAAGTCAAGGTCACATTTAGCTAGTTGTCATGGAGAATGAAAACACAGGGGAAATTGGGCATATAGCATTTAGTTTGACTTTCTGGGAGAAGTAACATACAAGAAACCCTGTCACGAAGAGTCTGTATTTAGCCAACCCCTGGTACCTTTAACAGTCATCTTTTTGGCACTGGTGTTTAAACACGGTAATGAACCTTTTCCTCTCCTCAGCTGTAAATCAATACCACCAATGTGTCCCTTAAGAAAATCATTAACCAATTTTATAAATGCCTGACCAGTCAATAGAAAGATTTCCATTTCAATTGCCCATGGAAAGAAACAAAACTCTTTTTGCAACATATTCAGAGCAAGTTCTGGTTGTGCATTGCAATAGTTTTCAAGATACGTGTTTAATAAGACATAACTGACTCAGTGCTAAATTTTTTTTGGGAAAAATAATAATAATTTATTATTAGAGTTCATAATGACTGTTTTCCCCAAAGAAGAAGTTGAAATTAGCTAAAAAAAAAATAGAGAAAATGCAATTTCCAGACAAATCTTTATTCTTTTTAAGTACCTTGAAAGGATACCTGAAAAAAGCTTTCTTAGCAAGGTATCTGAAATACTGCAGATTAGGTTCCCCTAGAGGAACTCTTCTGGTAACCGCCTGCTCTAGGTATTAAATTAAAAAGCTGGCCTGGAGAGCACAGGGGTAGCATTATGAGGAAAGGGCAGTGATAGGCATCTGCTGAGGAAAGACCAATATACAGTTGCTGTTTGAGTATTCTCTAGAGGCTAAAAACCATTTGAAGACATCGTAAATTGGAAAGCAAGACAGTTTGAATTTTCACTGGTAGAAAGTCGAGAAAAAGAGCACTTGCTGAGAAAAAGACAAGAGTGCAATTTTTACAGAGCTGTACAGCTGTTCACAATAAAATCCTTTTCCTTGAGGGACCATGGCAGGCTTGAGAGATGGTCCCATGAGAACCTCATGAAGTTTAACAAGGTTAAGTGCAAGGTGCTGCTTGAGTTGGGGCACTCCCCAGCAGAAATGCAGGGTGGGTGGAGAATGGATTGGGTACAGTCCAAAGGAGAAGGGATGAGGCGTCCACAGCTTCCCTCGGCAACCACTTCCAGTGCTTTACCACCCTCACAGGATGGATTTTCTTCCTAATATCTTATCTAAATCTGCCCTCTTCAGCTTAAAGCCATTCCTGCCTGTACTATTGCTACATGCCCTTGTGAAAAGTCCATCTCTAGGCTACCTGTAGGATCCCTTTAGGTCCAGGAAAGTGCTCTAGTGTCTCTCTGGGTTTCTAGAGTCTAGTGTCTTTCATTCTTTCTTGAGGCTGAAAAACCCCATCTCTCTCAGCTTGTCAATCCTCTCATTTTGCCTCCTGCCCTCAGGAAGAAGAATGTTCCAGCTCTGTGACAACAGCTCCTTCCAACTTACTTTGCAGTTTGGTTTGCCTCTGTTTCTTAAACAAGGATTAAAAAGATAATCTGGCACTATATTTATGCAGGACCATGGTAGGGATAAAGGGACCCTGATTACCAGGAGTACTTCTTAAAAGAAGAAAACTTAATATCCCTTGATGGAGTAAAACAGAGAATGAAGAGAAAAAGTAGAATGAAAAAACAAGCACCAAGCTGCAGCTTATGATGAGACTGACTGAGAAAATACAATTTTCTAATGTAGGCTCACAATTCTGTATCCAGCTCAGTATTTTAATATAGAAGTGATGAACCCCACATTTTTCCTGGTTGAAAAGAATACCACAGCCAACCCATGGTTGTGCAAGAGAAATAACAAAGCTGGTGTTCATGTAAATTCCCTCAGCATGCAGAGAGACAGAGCAAAGAACGAGAAGGTTTAAGTGATAACATCTAGTGACCCCAGAGCACCCTAAATGGGCAAAAGAAAAATAAGAAAAGAATGAGAACAAAGATTTCTAACAGCAGTGACAAATTCCTTATCAATGTGTGCAGACAGCCTCACGTGTAGTAGTGACTCTGGAGCAGTGCTTACTGACAGCTTGTGCCAGAGCCATTTTGTAATGTTAAAAGGCTAATTAGTCAAGAGGAGGGAGAAGGGAACCAAGCAGACTATTGTAATAATTCCAATTAGTCTTGTAATACTTTCCATCATATACTGTTCATAAAGAACAAAGAAAGAAATTTTGTCACATTGTCCTATGCTCACCCAGATGTGATCACCCAGAGAGAAACACTTATCAGATGTGTAAGCACAGAGCAGGGTCTTATAGCTGCTGCTGGAAACAACTAAAAATGCCTTTTGGTTTGGGCAAACTGAATATAGCAAGGGTCAGTTTCATGATATAATTATATCTCTGACTAATACAGGTATTGGTACCATAGATAGTTAGCTTTTTCTGTAGTACTGAAAGTGTAGAAAATCCTTTACACAAAGGCGAAAGTAACAGTCAATTTCTTCTAAACCCTAAAAGTCCTGTCTCTTTCCATACTTTTAATATCCTTAAACAACGACAGAGCAGAGACAGAGAAATCATTACGACTCTGCCCCTGTGGTCTGAAAGGGCCCAGATTCTCCAAGGACAATGTGCTTCAGGTGTTTAAGTGTGGCAAGAGGACATAACCTTGATATTAATTGTACCACCAAAGTGACTACTTCTTCCAGCAGCTGCAAAACTCGGAGATAGTTAAGCTTCATTAGCTAAATCCCAGCTCTACTTTGGATGCTAATAAAGGATGTGGTGTAGCTGTCAGACAGTAATTTTTCCTCCTTGAAATCAATATAGCATAAATTGCCCAAACACTGGGGCTCTGGTCTGAGGAGAAAGTGAAGCGTGAGATCTGTGCACAACTTTTCATCTTTCATCCCAGCAATACTATTTCTACATGGTACTTTCAACCATGTAAATCATAGGCAAAGAAAGGCATCTCCATCAAGAGAAAAAAGATAACCATGAAGAGAAAAAAAGTAAGAGAATTTTTGTTGCAAATGGAGATGTGATGAAGAGTTTGTGCAGCAGACAAGAACCCGAGGAGAACACGAGCAATGAATCAGAGAGTGTGGGCTAGGGAACACATCTCATGGAGGCACAAGGGCTGTTGGGGACCAGGATGCAGATTCAGGGGCAGTTGTATTGGGATTAAATATACATGGGTAAAGAAATCAAAGTATATAACCTTCTTGTTCCCAAAACTTGATCATAAAAAATATTCACTGAATGGGCATGTTTCTGATCATTTTAGCATGAAATCTCAATTACTGTTTCAATAAATAAATTGCAAATACAAAGTATTTCAGATGAAATCTGCACATAACACCACCATTAGCATATATTAATTAAGACAGAGCAGATGTGCATAGCGGTGCCAACTGTTGAATAAGTCAATCTTTTCAAAAGACAAGATTGCTGTGAGTTTTGGCTGTTGCAGACTTATAAAGCTAGGGCATATGTTAAAATGGCATTCTGAAATCCAGTTATAGTTGTATCTTGAAAAGCAATCTTTCAGAAATAATTTAGTGTCAAAGTAGGTAAGCAATAAAACGTAAGGGCTGCGACAAAAGGGCTAATATAATCCATGGATGTATAAATGTAGACAAAATGGGTGACATCTTCATTTTTCTCTATAGCAAAGATGAATTCATTAGAAAGGAAGATAAATTGGGAAAAAATGGAACTTTTAAAAGCAGAGTCACAGACTTATTCAAAAGCCATAGAATATACCCTACTGTGAGAGACTTAAATACTTCAACAAATTTAGTCCATTAAAAATAAAACTGAGAGACACTTGACTACAGAACAGTTATAAGAAGAAAATAGAGGGTCCTTCAGTGGTCAAGAAGGTATGATAAAGGTTAAATGCTAAAGCTGGACATATTTATAAAAGAAATTATGCACTTTGGCTTTTCATACAAAAGGAGTAATCAGCCTTTGAAATGAGAAATTTTGAAACTTTTGCTGTTTGAAATCCTCATGTTTTTCAGAGGGCTATAATTTTCCTCTCTGTGTGGGTGTGTTATGGACAAAGTCTAGAATAAGGAAAAGAAAAATGCTGTTTTCACAGGTAAACCAGCACAGGGTAGGTGCACTTAGTCCAAGACAAAAAGCTGTGGAAAACAGTACTTCAATTTTAGATGTTTTCTCTATTTTTAAAACTTAATGAAGGTAGATTTGACCCAAAGCTATAAAGCTTCTGTCAAATTGAATTGCATCTTTTGTTTCATGTACTGCTTTACCAACATGTTTTGTCTAGCTCTATTCAGCTCAGAGGTAATACTGTGAGATTTAGTGTCTTTGATTTACAGGTCTGATGAGACAATCAAATGATCTCGCCAAATATAAAGTCTATAAATCTATCAATTTATTCTTATTAGCCAAGGAACTTTGCGAGCTGATGTTTATCTACGCAGGTTTAATAACTTCTTCTTTTCCTAATAATCAATGAACACATTCTGTCATATATTTCACTTCATTAAAGAAACATTCTCTTTATCTACCTATCTGAACTGCTGGAAAAGCACATCCATTCATGCATAAACCATTCAACGAATTTGAAAATAAAGCTTTATGTTTAAATTAGCATCCCACAGTCTTAGTCTGATGATTCCCTATCTTTCCCATAAGTGACATGAATTGTAATACTGGATAGTGTGGACTAATTTTTTAAACCACATCCTCTGAAGCAAAAATAGTTTGACAAAAGTGTCATCAGACTTGTGGGTACCCTGGCAGCAAATACTGATGCTTCTCATGAGAAATTTTTTTACGAACCTGAAAAGCAACAGGAAGAATTTGAAAGCTGGGAAACGGAACACTAAGCACTTGGCAAAGTTCTCTTTTTATTCTTAAATTCTGCTCTTCAAGATACCCCTCTGTGAAACAATGCAGGCGTCAGACTTCACTGTCTGTTATTGGGAAACTGTTGCCTAATCTGTATAGGCAGAAGGCATAGCAGAGTTGAGGAGTTTCTATGGAGATGGGAATTGGTGAGGAAGTGCATTTTCTCCTGATTCATCCTGTCTTCCTGATTTTATAAGGGGCCATTATAGCCATTTATCTCTCCCTGAAAAAATGATGAAGTCTTTGGGAGCAATAGCAAAAGCAAGGTTTAAGTTTCCCATCAAATGAGGATATCTGGTCTATTTTCACCAGGTCCAGCATTTCAAAAGATAGTTCACAACAGGTTTTGGTTCTTAGACCTGACGGTGTCTGCTAAATATATATGAGCTTGTAGGCTGGTTTTGACACTCAATAAGAGATAATGGAAAATGAGACGCATTTTTCAAGCAATAGTAATCTCATTAATACTTGCCATGCTATCAAACAATTGTACCCTGCTCAAACTCCCCGCAGAGCGAGTCTGTTGAACACAACTTGTTTTTGATAAGTATGTGTAGATGCCAAAAATGTCTGAGTTACTAACTAGGGCACACAAGCATGCAAATTAGAGGTGCTTTACATCTGTAAACCTGAGGGATGGCCGGAAAGTTTGAGACAGATTTCTCCAGTTTCAGAACATATAGGGTTACTCAAACTCTTATTTTCCCATCTCCTCTGCCTCTTCCAGGGAAGTTCTTTTTTAGGAACTGAAATTTATAACTGGAAAAGGAAATTGTTTGCAGGAAGAGAGATCTACAAAGCTAGATTTTTCTTTTTAAAGCCATTTGTTTGGCTGCTGTTACAGTGCATGGGTTTGAGGCTGTTCCCTTATCTACACATGTATCTTTTGAGAGACTGAAGAACTGGGGAGAGGAGTTAAAACATACCTTGATGGAGTCATCAAAGCAAAATATATGTCTGGCTTCAATTTAGCTCAGTTCTGGGACATAATATATGTGGTGGACATAATATATATGGTGGGTGACACTCATTTTCGAGGGCTTGTAAAGAAATATGTTGCCCAATTTGTATTGTTATGTAAAAGTTTTTCCTTTCAAATCTGTAAAGGCCAGATGTTTTTTCAGGCTTTGTAGCACAAGCTGAAGAGGCTGAAGGGAGCCCTTTGCCTTCCTCCCCCACGCTCTCCCTCACAGCAGTGGTGCAGCAGAGTGGGATGTGAAGCTGATCCTGCGCTCCTCTTGGAGAGCACCAGCACTGCCCCGCACCCCCATGAGCTCCTTTATTAGCACTCCCAGCGCCGCGAGCACGTTCGATACACTTCTGAATCTAAGCTTGATTTATTTAATAAAATGGGCTTTCTAGAAGAAAAATGTGAAAGTCCCAGTGGAAGGGAGGGAGGTGAAGGGAGGAAGCCCACAGAATTGCAAATCCTGGTCCACCTCTCTGAAAACTCACACCAGAGCTCAGGGAAGGTAAAGGGCCATCACATAAAACAAGTTCCTCAAAAACTGGAAGGAGCAAGGGTTAAGAATTTCCATAAAGCCATGTAAATCTTGAGGACAGGAATACATATGTGTATATATAGATACATATCTCACAATGACAGATAACCTGATCACAGTAGTTTCTTCTGCGTTTATTCTTAACATGCATGTCCCCTTTGGTTTTAAACTTTTGCAGCATAGCTTCATTTCCAGTAGAAGCAGGATTGTAAAATCAGTTTCAATAATACAAAATAATCCATATTTATTTCAAGGAATAGATTTTCAAAGTTTACTTCAGTGTGTAGAAACAATAAAATTGTGGAACATTCACCTCACATTAATAGCAACTAATACTTCATTACTGTTTCCAGTAAAACAGATCCTTTTCTAATAAAAAGAAATGATTTTATACTAAGGCATTTTCAAAAGCAGAGAGGAAACAAAGATTATGACCAGTGACCTTATTACTGGTTCACAGATTCAGAAGATACTATTATCAGTGTGATATTCTGTGTGGTTTTTAACAAACATACTAAATCCCGGATTATTTACTTATTAAAAAGTTTCTCTTTCTGCTCTGTTTTCTTCAGATTTTTACCATTACATAAGAAGATTTTGAAGCTTTTCTAAATTAGATAGCTACCTTCCCCTTCATTTTAGTAAATTAAAGATAGTTCCACTGTGGTAGACATACAGTGGCTTTTTGCCAGATCCATTCTCTCTTATTCCCCTCTCTTCACAAGCCAATTCCTCAGCTTGCTTGCCAGGACAATTCAGGAGCCACGTTCTCCTTGGGCAATGTGTATCACCTCAGCATTTTGTGGTTATACACATTCTACAGACTAAAAGATGCCAGGTAAGCCACCACTGGTTTTTTGTTTGCTTGTTTGTTCGTTTCTTGGAAACTGGGACAGCAGGCTTAAACTTGTTAAAAGTTATACAAAAATCAGCAGGTCAGCAGGGGAAGAAAAAGTACACAGGAAAATCTGACCTCTACTAGATACAGAATACAGCATTTTAATCTTTTCCAACACAGATATTCCCAGTAATATCATGGGACCTTTAAAGAAAACAAGGTGTCGCTGTGGTGTTCAAACATTGCTTTTGCAACCTACACACCTCACATTCATAGAAGCTCTAGTTTCCTACAGCTGTGGGGCAGCACAGTTCCCAGTCAGGGACAGAAGACGGGGGCAGAAGGTAAGGTAGGGGAAATCCAGAACAGGGCATAGGATGGGTATTGCAGATGACAGAGCTGTATGATGGTGTTTAGTAATCTTGATATCAGATAATACCGTACCATTTTAGAATCACTTTATTTATGATGATAGGTTTCATCATACAGATGCATACACATTGCTGTCTTCTAGTTTTCACATGAAATGATGAAAAAAAAATGAAGTCTAAGATTGGATCTTGATGCAGCAGCCAAAACATATGTCACTAATCCAAATTTATAATCAAATTGAAGGAGCTAGAAGGCGTAAAATTAATGGTTACTTCCTATAATTTCTTCAGGATGTAACACCAGAAAAGCAAAGCAATAACAATCCTTCTGGTCTACATGCAGGAACCATCAATGGAAAAAAATTAAATCAGTCCATGCTCCAGTCTGATTAAAGATGTATGACATGTGAAAACATACTGCAATTAAGCCAAACTCTGCTATGCATGACTGAGAGCAGTAAAGCTGACACGTCTCAACTATACATGTAAATATTTGTAACAAGAGCTAAATGTCATCAGGTTCTGTTTTTCTGATAAGGTGTCAGTTTTAAAAGACGGAGCAGCTCATCCTTTTGTGATGAGCAAACTCTCGAGGCAGCTGCTGTCCTTTATGCCTTATTCATCTCTGGCAGACTAGAGAAGTGTTTGTAAGAACAGCAAACACCAGCAAGAAGAGAGGGTAAAAGGAGGAACTACAGCTCTTGATGTGGCAGAGGTTGGTTCCTGAGTCTCAGTGAGGTATTTCTGCTCCCCGTGAGCAGCAGGACTGCCTTCTGGGTCTTCTTCCAGGAAGGCATTGGAGCAAACCCAGCTAGGGAAATGCACAGCACAGCAACTTCCCAGAGTTATGCCCAAGCTTTCCAGTTCCCTTCGTATTGTCTCTTTCTTCTGGCTCTTCTTTCTCGGCTAGGTCTTTTACCAGCTTCTCTATCCATCTATATTTTCTTATTTCTCCTTGCTTTTCTCACCCTCCCAAACCTTTCATTTGGTGTATTCTCCTCACAATCCTCACTGCCCCTCCAAACGTACCATCTTTCTGTTCCCTTCACTTTGCCATTAAACCTCTACTCTGACACATCTCTTGTCTGTGTAGTTGGCAAGCTCTTCAGGAGAAAAACACTGGGTCTTACGAGACCATGTTGCCATGAAAAATAACAGTATATCTGTGATCAGTGAGGTTTTGACCCAGAGGAGGTCACACAGCTGAGCTTCTGGAGCACCTGATCTGGGGTTTATGCTGACTCTGCCAGTGCTGAGAAAACAGGCTGTGGTTGGTTTGGTACCACAGTGGATGGCTGGGGGAAGCATTATTTCATACAGCATCAGTGTTTTGGCTCCTGTGGCTCTGGTGCTTTTGATCCAGTAGCGGGAACCCTGAAGCAGGATTTATTGTGTTCTTGAATGACAGCCCAAAATTGTGGGGCACCTAGCAAGATGAAGTTTACCTCAGCTTGTTCCTTAGGCACTTTTGGAAGAAGCATTATTTTATTACTAATGGTAATAGTAGTAATAATATTAATAATTACTCTGTTCTTTAAGCCAACAGCCATTCAGGTGATGCCTAAGAAAATAAGCTGGAAACTTAATCAACTTAAACCACTCTCTGCTTCCTGGAGGAGAAGGCTTCTACCTCCAGCATGCTGCTAGAGAAGGTGAAGAAATTTCTGTGCCTGACCTGCTTTTATATACCAAGCCCTCTTGAGGAGAGCAGGGCCACTCTCTCACATGGAAGTCAGCCAGGCCACATATTTGTTCCAACATGCTTGGAAATTGCCAGGAAAATGAAGGTGGAAGACTGCTCTCTGTCTCTGGAGTTGCTTCACTACCCTGAAATCTGTTGATCAAAATTTCACCATCATTTCCCTGCAATAAATACCAAAAGCCTATAAAAGGCTGCAAACATTGCGAAACAGGAAAAAGAATTTAACTAAGAGCCCTGCAAGATTAGCTGTACTGATGCTGTGCTTGGAAAGGAAACTCCTGACTAGGTGGCAGAGCATCCTGTGTTTTCAGCCTGCTGGGATTCAATACTTGTTTGAACACAGAGCTGACCACACAGCTTACTGCTTTCGGCACATCTCCTTTCCTCTAGACTCCAGTACCTCTGTCCAGGGTCACCCAACAGGGCTGTACCATCTGTGCTCTGTGAGCTCTGCAGTGTGACTGCCAAGCACGTGGTCCTGGCAATCTGCAGCTGGCCTGTGATAAGCAATGATGTTACCTAAGAGACTTTGACAAGGGGACAGTGTCTCCTTTTTCCATTCAGATAATAGTTCTGCATTGGGGAAAAAAAAAAGAAGACAACAACAACAAAAAAAAACCCCACCAAAACCCAAAACCAATAAAACAACAAAAAAAAAACGAACTACAAAAAACAAATCCAGAACCACAAAGGGGTAGCCCTAATTCTCTGAGTCTAATCTGCTGTAGTATCAAAGATATCACATGGTGTTGAAGGCAAATGAACTTAACTGTGCTCAGCACATAAAAATCAGACCTTTCCTATGACTGAGATATGAGTTGCTTAACCACAAATCCCAGATTCTGTGACAGTTCAAGTGCAGTCAGTTTTTATATGTCTGAGTTCTTGGACAGCTGGATCTTGGCTGGCTGCACTGTGGGTAAAATTAATTACAGTCCTTTGTCGTATTACCTTTGCTGAGGGATAACACCCTTCTTTGAGGGGGAAACAGATGACCTGAGAGAACAAGCTGTAGCATAGCTCAGAGCCACAACAAATTCTAACCAACCATGAGCTTTTTCTAGCATATACCTGCATCTGGATTGTGGTACAAAGTACAATGGGATTTAATAACTGCCATTCAGTTGTCAGACAGGCCTGCTACTAGAGAGGGTCCATATATCTAAGAACTATGCAAATTATGCAGTATGCATGTGACCAAATTCTTTGTAGAGGAAAATCCCTGGGACTGTGTTAAATTAAATAGGATTATGGCTTTCACTAATCTGTATCCAGTGTGACCATACAAGGGTATTAGTTTGATAATATTTAAGGACTTAGCTCTACAGCAGCAGCAATCAGCTGTCTAAGCTCAGTGACTGTGTTGTCAGTGAAAATCTCAACTATTAAAGAGATTGTTATTTACATTGCCTGAATTAAACATGTGACACTCACCAGCTGGCAAATTAAGCACAAGAAAGTTATGCATAGGTCAAGCCATTTTTTCCTTTTGGAATATGTAGAAAGAGCAAATGGTGTGATGTGACTCCTGTGAGCAGCACTGCTGAGCCCTGCTCCTCTGAAGCTGTGGGCAGTGCTCCCATCAGCTCGGTAGGAGTGGAGATAAACCAGTGTGATGCTACCAAAAACCTCACCCTTTCATCCCAAGTCTTTTCCCTGAGTGGCACAGATGGATTTTTAGATTATTTAGCAATATAGCATGGTTCCTAACCTGGAAGCAGTCCTTGTCAACTTGTATTTGTATACCAGGAGTTACAATGCTCAGCTGTCTCCAGTCACTGATATCAGAGGTAAATGCAGTACATGCTGACAAACACTGTAATTGTAATGGCTCTCTCCAAAAAAAGTAAACAGATAACTCTCTTCAAGCTCTTTTCTGCACAAACACACACACGTGTATAAATATATATATATATGTATGCTCAACTGGAAAATATTAAGAGCCCTCTCAAATGTAAATCCTAGTAATGAAATTTGAAAAACAAGCAGAACAGGAAAAAGAACAAGGCCACAGCTCTGTTTAAAAGCCATAGAAATTTTCCTACTGATTTAAGTGAAATAAAGATTTTCATTACCTGTATTTAAAGTAATATTATTTCAGTAAATGGATGACATAATGAGAATATTTTTATATTTCTTTTACCATATTTTATTGTGCTAAAGCTATAAAAATTCTAATATTACACCTTCAATTATCTCATATGCATGGAGTTTTTACCAAAAATAAAATAAAATAAAACTGATAATCTGCTTGCTTGAAATGACTCTTACTCCAAGAATGGGCTATGTGAAAACAGCACCTTTTCCATTAGGATTGTGTTCTTAAGATATTCAAATCTGCATGTTTTTTTACAGGAGAGAAAAACGTTTTAATACTTCCATTACTTCTACAGCCAGCACAGCTAAAATAAAACAATATGTTTAGCATCTTCTCACATCTCTTATGTTGTTACACTCTACCTGAAGGTCATATTTTGAAAAGAGACATCTATATAAATCCTATTGAGGATAACTGTGTGATTATAGTGTGGTCTGCAGAATGATCACTCATAAAAATACAGAACACAAGACGTAGTGGGTTGATTCTTTACTTCCAGACAAGGTTTGCAGGACTGCCAGGACAAAATATCCTTTGCTATTTAAATGGAACAGCCATGAAGCAAAGGTCGGCCAGGGACACAAGCATAGGAGAAGAGCAGAGCACACTTCCAGTCCCTCCAGCTGGGTCTGTCCTTTGCAAAGCCCTATCAAGACAGATCTAATCTGTCCCATTGTACTAAAATCCTCTTGCAGCTGGCTATGTCATATCCACAGGAAAGATACAATGCCCAAAGTAGCCTTACTCGTTTGGGCACCACAGGTGACTTCTTCAAGTTGAAAGTTCCCTGCAATGTAGGGTGTTTGATCACCTCACAGTTGTATCACCTCACTTCTAACTGCACATACAGTGCATATAGCAAATATAGCTATGATCCATCCAGTTACTCTGCACATGCTTCATAGTTTACAGTGAACTCTCTGTGATTAAAATCTGGTTTCTTCATTTTGTTATTTAACTCACTTTTATTCTTTTCTTATGATGAGTATTGGTTTGTTATGGGGTTGAGTAACCAAGATGAAATAGCTAGGAAATGTCTAAATATACCCCAGATAACTTTTCTTCTGGCTTAGTCAACCAGTCAGGATTTTAAACAAAAGGGGTTAAAGAAATGCAAATGTGAGTTGGAGTCTTACCAAATTTCCTTAGAGAGTTTTTCCTAAAATCATCAGGTAGGCTGCTTATGCTTCCTTAAGCTTCCAGTATGCTTTCCAGATGGATGTTTTGGGATCCCAGATCTATAAGCAAAACCATCCAGCTGCAATAAACATGTGTCTGGACATGTTCCTCATCATACCCTGGAGCCACCTGAACTTATGGCAACTCCCAAGGATTCATACAGCTATGCCAATGCTAGGGCTCTTCTCCAAAAGTCACATAAGCTGTATCTGCTCCTGTTTTATTTTTCATATTAAAACTCAGAAAAGTTTAGCCTAGACAGCACAGATTGAAGGTAGAAACATTTTATTATCGCATTGACAACAGTGTCAAATGGCTAAATGTTAAAACTACATTTATTTAAAATAATACTCAAAAAGCTATTTGAAAAACGCTTAAAATTCATGTCACTACATTTTTTAAACACAATGAGGCATTTTATAAAGGCCTTATGCTGACTTGAACCACAAAAGTATCTGACTTCTAAGTAAACTACTATACCATTGAAATGGCACAGTGGCAATATTAGTGAGGGCAGTTTCCAGAGCTGTGTACTGTAGGTGTGGAAAAGGGCTTTGGGCAGGATCATCTCTCCTGGTGAGGAGGGATTCCTAGATACTGGAAAATCTTCGTACTGGAGTCACTGCAGTGGCTCCAAGGGTGGCAGTGGGTCTCAATGCAACCGAACACCACAGAGACATAGAATATTTTGTCGTGTCAATATTTATTAAATTCTCTGAATTAAGAGAAGAGAATTTGGATAACACAAACTGGTGTTGTGCATTGGTGTATATTCTCTAGTAATTACTTTATCTGGGAAAAGACAGCATTATTTTGCTAAGACAAGTAGAAAATCCTCGGCCTCCATGCCTGAGAACCTAAACAGGAATAGAACTGTTTATTTACATTAGAAAAATATTATCTATCTATTCATTTTCAGCACTGTCACTTACCTGAACAGGAGCAGGGCAGAGGTTTTGACCGTATCCCTCTTTGTAATTGTTTTTGTACATCAAACATGTTGCCAAGAAACATCTGAATGTTTTGTCTTAATGTTTTTATCTTTAGGAGATTTTCAAATATCAAGAGAACAAACAAACAAACAAAAAAGCTTCAAACATATCTGTGATCTGACATTTAATGTGTCAAAGCCAATCCTAAAGACATGGTGGTAGCTCATAACTAATTTTGAACAGGGAAAATTGTCATTCAGTAGTATGCACACATACTGTTAAAATGCAAGAATAGTCTCTGCAGTGGTTTCAGTCTAGGCCAGCTTGAATTCTCCTGGCAGTTTTTGGGCAGAGTCTGGGAGCTGGCACAGTGAAGAGACAGGCATTTTGCAGGTGGTCATTGTTCAGAAAATAATGTAATTGGGTAGATGTGGAATGCTTCATGCCAGGCTCTTCAATGCCAGAGAGCATTTGCTGGCACTTCTAAATTTACTAGAGTAAGTATAAGCCATGTGTTCTCTTTTCTCATTGTCAAAAGAATAGGATGAGGAAAATTAGAAACAACTGCCAATATATCAATCTATACTGAGTTTTAAGGTGCAAGGGAAAAAGAGGCTGCTAATCATATTGTTATAGACACAGCTTAAAGGCCAAATTCATCCTTATTCTAAATTCACTGACCTTTATTTTTATTTCAGATCAATAATAATAAAATATTGGCAAGTAACATAAAATAAGTTCCTCACAACCTTTGAGCAATGCTTTGTCATCCAAAAAGTTAGGCTAAAATTGAAGTGTTTTGATAAGAATGAATCCTCTTAAGATGAATAGGTATGTCAGGGTCCACATCCCACAGTGTAATATAGTTGTTTACTTCATTTCTAAAAAGGCTACCATAATTTTTCCTGGTGAAAATTAATTCTCAAGACATTAAAAAAATCAATTACCTAGCACAAAGCCTCCTTCCTAATGATGTTATGTACTGAAAATTCAATCTGGATCTTGAAATTATGGTCAGGGCTTCTTCTAGATTTATGCGTGTACGACTTAAAGGTTTTGCAGGTAACCATTTGCCCAGTCCCACTGAAAATGATGGCACAAAAGAGAATCCGCCTCTGTAAGCACCACTTGGTGTAAAAAAGAAAATGGAGCCCACTTTTCAATCACCATATTCCTTCCCCACTGCCACATCTATCATTCATGTTACCAGCTGTAACTCCACAGTAATAACCTCTCTGTTAAAAAGCCATTTATAAATCACCATTTTTCTTATTTAAATAACAGTTTTTTGCATAAGATTCTTATTCTAGATATGAATTCCCAGCTGTTGAAAGACAGTTTTATACCCAAGTTGAACGCCATGTACTTATAGAATTTGTTAAATATGCAAAATACCAAAACTGACTAGCACTGATTTATGGGTACAATATTTCTCATGCAAAATTACACAAAGAAACCACAGAATGTCACACGTTATTTAAACTTAATTCATTTGCAATGTTACTTTGGCTTTTTGGATGTGTACATACAAAGCAATTCTTTGGAGGAATTCCATCAGAGCTTAACCTAAAGTACTTTAAAAGTTGTCAATTGTAACTCATTTTACCTTAAGCTTGAAGCTTGATTTCACTGAGCTGTCTCCACTGGTAGGACCTCTCTAAACCACAGTGCTGGCCTCTTCCCTGGTGAAACTAAACAAAACACCCCATGTTCCAGTGAGAGCATGATTCAAGCAGTCGTCTGGACCTCAGGATACACTATCAAACCGACACAACAGGAAATGTGAAAAATTATCAGAGATCATAGCAAACAGTGGTATTTGTGAAACAATAAATTCTTCTTAGACAGTGTTTATAAACATACATTGTTGATCTGAATACTTCCATGGTGACCTAACATTTCCAGAACAGAGACAGAAATACGAACTCATCTTTATGCCACAAACTACATCTTTTACCTGTTGATTTACTAAGATGAGCCTCTTGGCTCTCCTGTGCTCTCAAAAGTCTAAAAATTTAGAAGGAAGTGGGATAATAAGGATGAGCTATTAAACACAGAAGTAAAAGATGGGATTTTTAGATAAACTACTTAGGAATTATGAAATTTGGGGGGGGAAAGGATAGATTTAACTAAAAAAAAAAAAAAATCACTGCCTGAAACCCAGAGCAATTATTACAAACACATCACACTGAATCTCTATACCGGAAGATTGCAATAGCTCTACTAAAAAGTCAACTTAAATCCACTGTAAAAGGAGTCTTAGTTGAGACTAAGAGGAATAAAAATGTAGCACCATTACATTATCAAATTCTATTAGAATAGTTAATTGCTCACATTTACAGTGATTTCATAATCTCCCATTATGGCAGCTGCAGGGAGGAGACAGAGCAGAGGGACATGTGAAGTCTTGGCACTGAAATCACAGAATCTATGTTAAAGGCTTATTAAGACTATTTAATCCCTTTCCCTGCTGATTATGGATTGTCCTCCATTGTACACTTCCTAGTGTTTTGTCTAACCTAGTTTTAAATATCTCAAGCAATGGGAATGTCTTCAGTTCCCTTAGGAGATTACTTCAAGGCTAATGGATTTCACTGGCAGAGATGCCTTTTGATCTCCTGCCCGTAGTTGCCCTTACTTTATTCCTTTTGATTAAGAAAGTTTCTTTCCTTCTCTTTTTTTTGTGTGATAGTTATGAGGAACCCCATGAATATTAGAAATTTCACTCCCTTCCCCATTTTTACAGTGATAGGCATTTTTTGAGAGAGGGATCTAGAGGATTTCTATCCAGATAAAGCCAGTAGCAAGCTGCCAGCAGTGCTAACACTCACTATAGTTAGACTTCTTTGGCTGCTGCTGTGCCACTAGAAGCGGTTTCCATATGCAGCCCTCAGCCAGCTACTTGTCACCACCCTCTTCCTAGAGGTTATGCACACCCTCCCACTCCTGATTTTCTGGCTGAACTATTGCTAGAATTGCTGCTTTAAAAGAGCCAACTTACTTAAAGCCTGTTTAAACAGTGAATTATTGCTTACCCATCTCTTTCTGGCTGACATGGGCTAGACAATCCTCCCAGCTCCATCTCATCTAGCCCAGGGGAGAGATGTTAACCCCCAGCAAGGCAGTGGTGACCTTTGATACCGCAGAAAGGGAAATGCCAATGCAAGCATTCACACTTGCCTCACCTGCTCCTGGTGCTCCGTTGAAACTGGGAATGACTAGTGATGAGACAATTAGAGATTGCAAGGAGACAGCTGAATTTTTTCCAGACTGAAGGTGCCTAGCAGAGCTTTGCACAAGAGCCACTCTGGTTTGTGCTGCATAAACAACTTGCTTCTTCACCTACTTTGATAAGATTACTTACAGTAAAATTACTTTCTTTTGAAAAAAAAAAAATGCATGTTTTATTCACTACAGATGCTGACCATAACTCTGAAAAGGAGGACACACACAAGTTAGGTGGTGCAGTGCCAGGTACCATGGTTGTGCATGCTATACTTCCAACCTAGCCTGAGTGAGGATTGGGGACCCAGACTCCAGCCCAACAGAAGATTCAGTCTGTCACTGGAAGTATTAAACTTCTGTAGAACAGTCAAACTGTATTGAGCTATTTTCATATTTTTAAAATACTCTAGATGCCATCAGAAAAACTATGAGACACCTCATAGTGATAGAAAATTCTAAAAAAATTCTCTAAGAATTAGGAAGCAGTGCATTTTTAATAAATAATACAACACACAGTCTCTCTCACTGAAATAAGAATTTCTGCCTGCAAAGTATAACCATTAAGAGAAATTTAAGTATTTAGGACTCTTTAATGCTTTGCAAATGGCTGAGGATGGGGTGATAAATGCATTTTTTTCCTGGCCTGTTCCAAATTATAATGTTTTGCCAACATAGCTGTGTCAGTTGCCGGTGTGAAAAATTCACGTCCCCAGCAGATATTGCTATGTTTGCAGAACTCCTGGTGGGGACGTAACTTTGCCAGAAGGAGAGAGCTTATATTGGCTCAACTTACATCACTTAGGGAGGTGGTGTAACTATGCCAGAAAAACTCCTTCTGTCAGTTGGAGCAGTATGTGCTGCGGGGTGCTCTGCCAGCGACAGCAATGGCAGAGCTGTGGGGTAGACAAGACCGTGATCGCTGTCGCTCCATACAATCACTTTTAATTAGCAGATTAATCAACATGCGACATTTGAGAAAAGCATCTCATCAAAGACTGCTGCATTTATTGACATCGTCAGTCTGCCTGTCTGCTAATATATCAGAAGTGCTACTTTGATGCCTGTCTTGAAACAAGAAACCATGTGCTACTCAAATATGTATTCTTGGAAACCAGACAGCTTAAATTATGACCTCCCTAGGTGTGCTGGCACCTTTTTTGCAGTCATATAATTTTATGTTTTCTTGTTTTCCTTCTTGGCATCTACTAGCCTCCAGGCCTGTATTTTGGAAGTATAGTTCGTCAATCCAATCCATCCAATCTCTCCTGATTCTGTCCAAAATATTTTTTAATTTATTCCAACTTAAGCTTAATTGAAAAATCTTTTTTTTTAAAAAAAAAAAAGAAAAGAATTGTTACATTAAATTCTCTGAAGTGCCTCTAATATGTCCTTGGTGTACTTTTCTCCGAAATATCACATCACCTTCTTTCACATGACTCTGAATAGTACGCATGCCTGAAATATATATAGATAGATACTGATTTCAGCAGTTGTTTTCAGTATCAGCTGGTTCCTTCCTCTAGCTAGAGCGTGCCTGGCAGTTCTTTCTGGTGCTGTGTGACCTCCGTGTTTATGTCTAATATCCTGTCTCCATTTACCAGAGAGCTGTAATATCATGCACACTTGGTAACATTTATGAAATGTATCCAAGCAATAAAAGCATTGCTTAGGGAAGCAATAGAAAGGAAAATATTGCCATGGGAGTGTTCGTTTGTACTAGGTCTACCTTCCATAATTAGTTGGTTTGGCTTTACTTTTCATAACTGTGACAGAATGACTTGCAATAATTCAATCTGAGGAGAAATAAATGTCTGTCTAGAAAATGGAGTGGTACCTTTTCTTTAGGAAAACAGAGAAGATGTCTATCATTATTACTATTATTACTACTATTACTATTATTACTGTCCAACATGTTTCTGGATGCCACTTTAAAAGCAGGAGAGCTGATCCCTACAATGGGACCTAGAACCAGTGCCTGTCTAATTCCTGACAGGTCATTCCCTTTTAGATAATATCACACAATTGGTTTTGAGCCAGCAGCCCTTCCACTCCCCCGGCTCATCTCTTTTTAGCTGCAGTGTCATCTGTGCTACTCCACTGATAGTGTTTGTTGAAGAAAATATAAAGGAGGACACCACAACCTCAAAGCATTGCTGAATTTCATTGTGTCTTATCAATGTGTATGCTAACAGGTTTGGAATTACAACAAGTGGAACAGAATTTAGTTGGAGGAAGGAAAATGTGATGATAAATGGCCTTCACAGTTCTGACATGTCTGTCTGGAAAGCAAACAAGAAAAACAGTGCTACATTAAATACATATGGCATTAGCACTAGCTATTGGCATGTGTAAATATGTTACACTAGCAGAGGATGCTCTCAGAACAAACAAAAAATATTATATTTGTGATCAATTATCTGGAAAAGTTTTAGATTAAGATTTTTTTTTCATTCTCTAAAACACTCTGAACACTCTGTACCCTTAAACCAGTATGATCATATGCATTTAAATAATAATTAATTTCAGAATAAATTGCACAAAGACCACGACAAAATTAATGAAGGGAGCAATTATAGGCTATAATTAATGCCAAAGAAGACCCACACTGAAAGTAACCTGGAGGAAAATTTCCAGTTGCACTGTGTGTGGACATCAGTGAAAGGAGACTAGAGTTTCTTTAAATCATGTAAAAAAGCAAGATGACTATCATGCCATTTTTTTACAGTGATTTCATTTCCTGAGAGTACAGCTTACTTTAAAAGTTTGCTAATAACTTAATTAACTAACAAGCTTAGACTCTGAGGCGCTTACTCCTTCCAGTCTTTGCTTTACACAGATATGGCTGCATTAAATTGGCTTTGTCACAGAACTGTTCTCTCTTGCTCCATCCCCTTGGTGTGACACAATCTAATTTACAGGCAAACTTGAATAGGTCCTTTAAAACTTGATGATGGGATGCCTCTCTCTATGCCTTAATTATGCAAAAAGCTATGAAAGGAGTTTAAGGAAGAAGAAATCTTTTAACCTAAATAAAGGCTTCTAATACAGAAAATGAAGCAAATAATAAAACTCCTTTACACACAGAAGATGTGGCAGTGCAAGCAGGCCACCATCTTACTGATTTACTCTCACTGTGCAGGACTGTTTCATTTCAGAGCATATTATTTGGAAAGAATAGCTGGAATCAGCCAATTTGTTAACCTCTCTGCTAATACTGCAGGCTGTGGTGGTGTTTGTAATGTGGGCACCTGTTCAAAAAAGAGCGGAACAGAGGCAACTCCCTTTACACAAACTTTTCCATTTTGTGAACCACATCTTAAATGAGACCACATCCCTCCCATACAAACTGAGGGCCACCTCCCATTCCACCAGTAACCAGCTAATATTTCTGTAACAGCTACAGTAACTGAGTTTATGAACTCAGCAGGGAAGTTAAAAGAAAAAATAATAAGAAAAAAATAAACAGACCAGAATGGAAGGTTTTCATTTCTTTTCATTCTATTTGCTGTCTAGAAATGAGACAGCTACAGCTCTCTCCAGCTGACAGGTGTCCTCTCTTCGGCATCTGTCAGACTGGGAGGTACTTTGTGCACCATCAGTAATCACTGCCTGCAGAAGACAAGGACATGGCATGATGACAGCTGAGCTAGATGTCACCTGAGTGAGGACATCTAACTGCAGCATCTGTGTTAGGGTGCTGGTTCTCTGAATTACTATCGGGGCGGCAAACCACCTCCAGAGTTAGATCTAGAGGGAAAGAGTCTCACTTGGATTTATCTGTTGTTTCCATCCACTGCCGAGGAACTCAGCCATGCACCTCAGTTTTTCTCACTTACTGCATTTGGCACAAGTCAGGGGCCTAAAATGTGGCCAGGTTTAGCTATCAGCCAGTATGGAGATCTGTGTGCCACAGGAAAAATACAATGAACTATAAAAAGTGCAAAAGCCAAAGATGCTCTGGGAACTGTCCCAAGGTGAACTTGCTGTGGGGACTGAACTTGCTGCAGCTCCAGGGATTCCTGCTCCAACACGCAAACAACATGTGATTTACTGTATCTGTTGCAGTTCTAAGTTTAAAATGTTTACTGCACTCCTGATGTTTTATCCACTCTGAAACAAAAATATTTTCCAACAGAGTGCTGAGCTGTGGCTAACTTCATAAAATGTCTGTTGGTGACTTACTGGGAAATGAACAAATAAACAAACCAAAAAAAAAAAAAAACCCAAACCATAACAACACAAAAAGACAAAAACAACAAACCACCAGAAACATTTAATTTCCTCCACAATGAAGATGAATTCCTCCGACTCTTTGAAAAAGTCCCTCAGTGCTCACTCTCCTTCCCAAGCCCTCTCTTGCCTCCATAACATGTCATTTGAAGCTATTTGCAATTGGGCAATTAATAAAGCCAAGCTAACGTAATTGAGGGGCTTAATATTTGCTTATTTGTGGGGTTTTCTCGTGTGTTTTACCTAGGAAATTCCTTAAGAATCAGCTTCCCTCTGGTCGGGGTCCCGTGGGGCTCACAACCACAGGGGCGGCTGCGGCAGAGGGGCGCATCCCGGGGATGGCGGGAGGATGAGGAGGGACGGGGCGGACTCACCTCGCGGGATGCGGAGGCTGGGCCGGGCAGGGCGGCGGGGAGCGGAGGCGCGGAGCTGGGAGAGGCGGTGCAGCTGCGGAGCCAGGCGGGATGAGGGCTCCGCCCGCGGGTGCCCGGAGCGCCGAGCCCGGAGCGCCCTGCCCGGCTCCCGCGGCGCTGGGAAGGTCACGCCGCAGCCTGGTTTGCTCTTTTATAGCCACGGTGCACCTTGCTGCAGTTTTGCAGAAATATGCCAGCTTGCCTAAAATGATGTGGTTTCATCTGAGTTGGGTTAGTCTCAGGGAAATTTTAGATTATTGAAGCAGATTGGGTTTATAAAGCTATTTTGTCCTGATACCTTCCTATCACCCTGGGGAAAATCTCTTGGGAAAATCCCTTGGTAAAGTACAAGTCCTTCCACTCTATACTGAATCTCTTAGAAAGCATCAGCATGGCTGATATTGCTGGGGATAATTTTATAGGAAAGACAAAGTTATTCTCCAGCTTCATGAGAGAAAACTCTAAACCAAATCTAACTCTAAACCGAGTTACTTCTGGGAGGTTATACCAGTGATGAGGATAGATATTTTACTAAGGAACTCTGTGTACAGCTGCACTAGAGAAGCCAGAAATGTTTAGCAAGTATTTTTTTACAGTTGATTTGCTTTTATAAATAGCTTATATAGCTTTCCCAATTGCAAATCTCCACCAGTCTTGACGTTTTATTTCAGCCATTGGAAGACTATTCACTAAAAGAATCACAGCTGCTCTGCAGGCAGTCACAACTCATTATTTATAATTAATACACTTCTATATGCGGACATATAAAAATTTTTTTCTCTTTGTCCTAGTGTTTATGGCAGTGATGTGTCAGACTGCCAGTAAATTTAAAACCTGAGGAGTTTGTTTTTGGAGTCTCCAGTGGAGATCAAAGTTTCAATAGCCACTCTCTCACTGAGAACTTTTGCCTGGATCAGGCTTATTAGTAGAGTTGTTACTGTAAGTACTGAGCAGTATCTCTTTTATGAAGGTTGGGCTGTTATAACAGCAAAATAAATTATTGCTGTGCAAAAGTAAGGCAGAAAAATTTCCTTGAACTGGGGACCAATATACTTCAGCAAACACTGGCTGTGAAACAAAGAAATAGTCTCCTTCCCTAGCTCTCACAGATGTTATTTCTCTGATACCTTGGGAGGGAAGCTGAGCTACAGCTACTTCCTGACTTGCAGGACTTTGGAGGGATCATTGTTCTTCAGCAAGCTAAACCTTTCTGAAATACACCTATTCACATACACAACCCACACATAACTCATTAGCACAATATTAGCATGACATTGTCTTGACTCTGTCACCCTTACATGGCCAGGAGTCAGATTTTCCATCTATGTCAGTCTACCACTGCTGTACCTCACTGAGCCCCTTAATTTTGGGCAGAGCACACAGAAAAAGACTAGAGGTATTTACAATATATCCAGCGTGAACAATCATCCCCATTGTGAATGTGTGATCAGAAATGCTTTGTAAAAACTTCAGCGTGGATAGAAAGGGACCCATTTGAAAGGATACAAGGCACCCTTAGACTTTCTAATCTTTCCGGCTTCATCAAAGTAATTCTAAACCTTCTTCACTTTCTAAAGCTAAAGGACAAACATCTTTTGAAAGCCTTTCAGACATATTTATATGACTTTTCTAATAAACATAAGATAATGCTGATTAAAGCATAATAAATTATCATCCATATGTGCAAAGCATCTGTCCTTGGTCTGTGAAAGTCTTTTATTCTGAAGATGTAAATACTTTCATCTTTAAGTTTTTCTGTGGATGTTTTTAGCAAGAAGATAATCAGATAATTGTGACAGTATTATATGAATTTTGACCTGTTCCAAAAACACTCCAGAGGACATCCCACACTGCTGGGTGAAAATAGCTTACATGAATTTTTTTCCACCTTAACATTGGCAGACTGATGATGAATACCAGTAACTCTCCCGTTCCAATTTGGCTCACATGTGCAAAGACTCTTGCCTGTCACGCCTGTCTCCCAACCAACGCACCTGCTCTAGTACAGTCCTGTGTGCTTCATCAAATACTTCCTGCATCGTAACAGGTCATCCAGTGGCTCTGAAACACTTCTCTGCTGTTGGCAGAAGGCCACGTTGCATTTGAAACCCTCTCACTTCTCACAATCCTGGAAAAAATGTGCTTGAAATAAATACTAAGAGATTAAGAGTTTTCCATTTTCATTGCAAAAAATTCTGAGTCCATGTACTCGACCTCTATTTAAGGGACTGTAAAATACCCCCAAGGCAATGTTCCCAACAGTTGACTCTTCTTGGATTTCAGTTATGTCACTGCAGCCAATAGGACTGGGTGGAAGGAGGAGCTGAGGAATAACTGAATGAAACAGACCCGCCTGGTTGGAAAGATGCAAAGTGTCTTGACACACTTTGTCCTCTGCTAATAGTCAAGGACATGTACAGTTCCATACTGATGACAGCCTTCCCTTCCATAAATCTTATGGTTTTCTTTTTCAGTACCAGCCTGGCCATCTTCTCACACTCACACTGCCACATAATGCTTTGGAACTGCTGGACTGATGTGGTGCTCAAAGTGCTTATAAGCAAGGTTATCAAATAAAAAGCGCAGCTTGGTTATTTTTCCGGATGCCTTTTTTTTTTTTTCTCAGAGTAACTAGTCAAAAATGTAATAATTTGTTACTAAATTTGCTTCAGTGCTGTTGCCAATCTGCTGAATATGACAGATCACATTGTGTATGGACACAAGCTTAAGACAGGGTTTTACAATCCCTGCTTATTCCATTCATAAGAGACATAGGAAATATATGACAGTCTCTCCTGTCTCATGATTAAGAGGCTTCAACTCCCTTTCCCTACCTACCTGCCATAAAATAGGTTGTGAGATTAAAATGAGTTTCAGTTAATTCTAACTTGTAACTGTAATTATGGAACATTTGACAGGGCAAAAGGCAAAAGGCAAAAGGAAATACTGAATCTGTTTTATCCAAGTGGGTTTAGGCTATGTAGTCATAGCACAATGAAAGACAAAGTTCTTTATAAGAATGAAGCAGAGTTTGAAATATGTTTGGTGTTGGCTGAGGTTACACTAATTTATGATAGGAAAATAGTATGTTACTTCATCATAATGCACTTCTGGGTGGATTTTGCACATTACAGGTATGACACAGCAGAATTTATAAACAAGATTAACTGCTTTTATTGCTTCATCATGTCATTCCTTCACAGAAATACCATCTAGTAGAAATCAAGTACAGATGGCTGAATTTCCAGACTGCAACAGGACGCTCTTGATTATTGTGCTGGTAATGTTATTGGAATGATGAGAAGTGGCAATTAGGAAAAAGAGCAATGCAAACACACACACACACACATATGTATGTATGTGTGTGAGTGTGTTTGCATTATGCATGTGTGCATCTATAGGAATCTGTACATTGCTACTTCTTTGGCCTTGGAACTTCCCTTCAGATGTCCTAAGGTAGCCAGCAGTTAGCAGCAACTATTGCTTTGCCTGTTGCTTGCTGCTTCAAAACATTTTCCTTTGATTTCTTTTACTAGTTCTCTCTACCTGTCAAGCAAATATAAGTTTTACCTTCATTTTAGTGGTTTTCTTGATGTGGCTCTTATGAAGGCCTGAGGATTTTTGTGCTCTTCCATCTGAACCTTTTCCTTCTGTCAGTAACTCTTCCATGCCTTATCCTATGCCATTACTGAAGCTGAAATGCCATCCCCTTTAGGATCCTTCTTCTAAATCCCTACTTGTCCTGAGATGCTGCTACAAACAATAGGCCATGATGACAAATTACCATAAGCATTTTGGGTTCACCTCTGGTTGGGGGATTTTTGTTTTGCTTTTTTACAGTCTTACTATTTTCCTCCTTTTTCATGGCTGTAGGATATGGTTAGACACCATCAAATTGAGTTGATATTTTACCATCATACCTCCCTGGGAATGTATTTAGTCCATTGGCGACTAAGCTTTGCTCAAAACACTCAGAGATGCTTTTTGGTTCAATTTAGAATGCAATCAAATATCAAAATTTTGCACTGAGGAAAAGAAGCTCGTCAGTTCTGCTGTCCGTTATGTAGATATTTGCTTTTTTATGGTAGAACTTACAGTACTTTAGAATAACTGTAGTTGGAAGAAAATGCAAAAGAAATTGATAACTACTCCTTATACCAAAGAAATAGCTGTGTAGATTTACATCCTGTTCTATCCTTATGATATTTCCTGTCTCTAAAGCATGTGCTTGATTTATGTCTTAAAGAAATGAATATCCAAAATTAAAGAGCAATATACTGTGTTGTCATCTTTGAATATCTTGTTACTTTACAATGACCAGGCAACTTTCCATCTGTAGTTTTGCAAAGAGGTTCCTGGCTGATCCAAAAGTTATGTTTTATCTTTGTTGGTCTCCAAGAGCTTAGCCAGGTAAAGTAGTGCAGCTTGAGTTACTTCATCTGCAAGCTTCCTTTTGAAATCTTGCCAGCTCCCTCTTTTTGTTTTGAATGATTTGGCAGATGTTGGGGAAAAAATAAAATCTTGGCTATGCCATGAAATATGTCCACCTTTACCTTGCTGCAAGAATGCTGTCCCTGTCACTCATGTTGAAGAAAATTGCTGTGCTGAGATGTTCTGGATGGTATTGAGCTGGCATTGCTGGCTGGATCCACGAGGCAACTATGCAAAAAAACCCAGCCTGCTTAGGATTTTAGAAAAACTCAAACTCAGTCATGGATTGTGTACTGAGATTATGTCTAAATTCTGTGACTTAATTTCTTTTGTTAACCATGTACAATCTTAATAAACAGTGACATATTAAAGCCTGATGGTAGCAGCATTTGTTTTAAAGTGCTTATGAGCAGGATGAAAGAAAACTGAAAAAGGAGATATGGATATGGAAATCTTGTAGGAATACCAGACCACACACATCCCTTTTGGAAATGCCATTCTCCAGCAGCTCTCTCCTGACTACATCCCTGCTGAGCAGAGTGCCAGTAGGGGTAGGAAAGGAGAAGCAGCACTGACTGTACAGACCTCCCAGGTGATATTCATGATGGAGAAAAAAACCACCAGTGTCACCTATCAAACACTGATGATGCTATGACAGAAATAAATTAGAAAAGGGAAGATAAATTTCATACCCTGAGATTAGTTTTTATCATGGTATCTTCTGCCCAAAGGTGGACCGTGCATGGAAATGAAGATAGCAGATGCTGTTGGATTCAAAAGAAAAAAAAGGCAAAATAGGAAATAAAAGTGTGAGCAAACAACAAAATCTGCATGCAGATTTGTAAATAAGTGTGTGAGCAAGTTAGGATTATTTTGCCTTATTTTACGGGCAAGAACCCAGATACAAAATTTACTCCTAGTTTAAATTTCTAATTCCCTAAATTCTCTTTTAATAGAAGTGCCTGAAAAGAGATATCAGGGGTGCAGAAAACATTCCACATGAAGAGTGATTGAAACTGTCTGTGACTTGTTTATTTAGAAAGGAGAGAAATAGGAGAGGCTCAGTTGGAGAGATTCAGATTAATAAATGGCTAAATGAAGGCAGATAGAACCAAGAGAGTTCCTATTTCCATGGAAGAAGAGGCTATTCTTTGAAAGTAAGAGAAAACCCCAAACCAGCAAAAGCAATTACACTTCTACAAGTCAAATTGACAGTGACTAAAGCTTGTCACTACAAGGTACCATTAAGCTAAAAACCTTGGGAGAATTCAAAAGAGAAATAGAGATGAAAGACTTTCTGAGTAAAGTGCAGAAGAATGGGGAAAAAAATTAAGCCTACCCACTAGGAAAGAAAACTTCTGCTTGAAAACAGACACTAGATTTAAGCCTAATGTCTATAGGAAGCAATTTTTCCTAAAATTGTGTTATTTGGTACTGTTTATCTCTCACAAGATCCTCTGCTTCGGACAGAATTTCACATTAGCTACAGCTAGAAACAAGAGTCTTGCTCAAATGACCACTACATAAACTTGCTGGTGTTGCACCTCACAGGAAGATGAATAAGGCTTTATAATTCTGAAAAATACTTCTAAAATTTTTTTCCCGGAAATGACTCAGCACATCTTTGCCTTGTGCTGGGAAAGGGATGGACATGATATGGGAACTGGGTTTTTTTGATGGCTGCTTTGGCCAGCTGTTATTTCACCTCAATAAGTCTCCTAACTTTTAAATGTGCCTGTCTTCTTTACAGTCTTTTTATTCATCACTGGCAACTTCTTTGCTCCTACCTGTCTACTTCTCTATTCCTCCTCCTTCCCCATCACAGCTTGAAATCACCATTTCTGGCATGCCTCAGTCCAAAGGATTAATATTGTACTAAACATCGTTTGCTCTGTAATTCAGGCACTATTTTAAAAACAATAAGTATTTTTTTCTTTTTCTTGCTCACCCAAATCAGCTGCAGTGGGCAACTTTTCATACAAGATCAGAATGTCAACAGCTTGCCAAACAAAAAAAACGAAATGTCCCATTAGTGAATGGGAGGCTGGAATGGTTTTAGGTATTGTTTTTTGCTAAAGTCCAGAGGAGACACTAGAACTATATTGAATATCCGTACACCACCAGGATGAAAAGAAAATACTATTCCTAAGCCTCCTTGTTCAGGTGAGAAATAAGAGATGGGGTGAAATAAAAAAAAAGGAGGAGCTGCTCTCTACTGTACATAGGGAGTTTTGTGTGTGCGTGCAACTTTACGAGCTACAGAGAGCCACAGAAGCACAAAACAATTACAAATAAATAATATTCCTCCCAAAAATTACCCATAGGAAGCTGCTCACAACTTCAAATGAATTGTGGACCTTGTGTTCCTGTTTATTACTTGTGCTCTGTGACTGATTGCACAATAATAATGACCTCTGTCTGGCATAGTGAATACTAAGATTTATATTTATCATAAACATATGATAAACATATGAAAATCAGTATCTGAATCTTCAGAAAATTTTTGGTAAAGCTAGAGCATAAAAGATAAAAAAATATTTTCAAACAGAATGGAAAATATTTAGATAATAGTGTTTTGCAGTAATATTATTCGAGGTTTCTTTCAGCTGATCACTAGGTGCTAGAGTGCATAAGAACCAAGAAAGTGATGTTCAGAAAGTGTTCCAGTCAGGGAACAAAACCTCAGATATTTATGAAGACATATCATTTCCTGTTTCTCATTCATAGTTACCTAATAAATCCTTGTCTTTCACTGCATCACATCACTTTGTATAACTTTGTATAACTCCATTCAGCTTGATATCAGTGAGACAGCAGTAAAAGAATATGAGCAATACATTCTCTGAAAGAGAAAACCTTTTTGGTTGACTTATAAAAAGTGCAGAAAGCTCAATAATTTGCTGTTCAGACAATAAGCTATCCTCATGGAATTTATTTCTTTTTCAGTTCATGCTGTGTGCTAGCAAACACACATAATCAGCAAAATATAAAAAGTAAAGGATTTATGAAAGCACGATTTAAGCTTTTCTGAAATACCTTCTGCATTATCCCATGAAATCTGGATCTACTGAACTCTGGAATTGTGAGCTGGCCACAGGATGTTGTTTGTGGTGGTTGTGAAAACACACCTTCCCCTCAGGAGGAAATGTTAATTAACCTATTTACTGTTTAGATAGAAATGAATTACCATGTCTTTTCTATTTTTTCCCCCTGGCTTCAACTATTAGTTCTGACTGGGAAGAAAAGCACAAAATGTTGTTAGGTCTTGTAAAGCAATATACAAAAAACCAACCTGCCTCCTCCCCCCAAAAACCCACCCACAAAGAAAAGCACACAAGAAACAGAAGTGACTTTTATCAAGATCCATCTCTCCAAAGAAACCTCTAAAATGTATCCAATAAATCATGTGGTCTTTTCAAATACCACTTTTACGTCCATGAAAGTAACTGTCATCTAGTAGGACAGTGTTCTCAAATATCTTTGTATCTGCATTGAAAAATGTGAAAATGTCCAAGATAGGATTCTTGGGAATTAAATGACCAGCATTCAAGTGTTATTTTGAGTAGTATACACTGTATGTTTTGGAGAAGACCTGGAGAAGTAAAAGAAAAATCCTATTAGCAAGAGAACTACATATTTTGGTGGATTTGGGTACCTAACATGTCATGCTGGAATTCTGCTGTGTTGTAATACCAGATCCGCTTCTCTTATCTTTGAGATATAAAATACAAAAGGACTTCCAGGACACATTTATTGCTTTAGCAATTGCAGTTTTTATCCCCAAGTTTCCTGGAAGACGTGAAGGCTGAAGAAGAATCAGATATTGTTAGCTAACCAAAATGCTGTAAAATAAAATGAAATTTAAAAAAAGAAAAAATCAAAAGAAAGGACCAAAAGAAGCTCAAACCACAACACCAAAGAGAGGACTGGGACAGACTCTGTTTTAAGCTGTAGATGAATGCCTCCTTGGCAGATTGATGAGTGTTAGAATTTGACACTACAGGAATGCAAGTAGAAAATAATTTTATGGAGTTTTAGCTTGTATCACTACATAACTTCACAATGATGAAAATGGGTAGTTCATTACGGTGTGCTGCTGTAGTATCAGTCAGTGAAACTGGATTGCAAAAGTAATACAAGGAATTGAAATCATTTTTAACAGCTGCTTTGTAAATGCATAGAAAAATGTCAGTTTTCAAGGAACTTATTTGGTTTGTGTCAAGCACATTACTTAAAGAGAAATACTATGACCAAGGAAAGTCTTGGATTTTAACAAAGAAGGGACAGTAAAGACAATCTACCTGTGGTTTTTTACAAATTGTGTTTTTTGTCATTTGTAATCTAGTAGCATCTGGAAATCTCAGATCACTCATGCTTCCCATATTTCCCCTGTGCTTGTCACATCTTAAAGGTTCCCATCTTTTTAAGTGGGGCTTTAGGACTCATAGAGTGCTAATCTCCCTAGGAAATGCTTAAGTGTTCAAGGTTAGTGATGGATAACTTCAGAGAAGAGGTAAAGAGCTCACTTCTCCAGGATAATGGTGAACACAGTAATACAATCTGAAAGTCTGAAACATCCTCATCATAAATGGCTCTATGGGCGAGTAAAACATGGAAAATTACTGCAATGGCAGCATGCGCCTTTTACGTATAATAAATTGATCATTACCTCGTATAACTACTCACATTTTTTTCCCTGTAAGCGTCAGCAACTTTTATATTTGTGCCAATGTGTTTTCCTTTCGATATAATACATGAAATAAGTTCATTTAAAATTATCTCAGAGCATAAAAACTAACAATTTACAAAGTTTAAAGTAAATATACTATTTAAAGTAAAAAATTAAATGACCACAGACATGTTTTCAAGAAATAACTGAATCTTAGGCTTTTATTGCATAAAAGTTTCTATTTCTCATACTTTTTTCTTCTTATATTCAGTATACAGCTCATGAAATGTGCAAACTTAAGAGGCTTAGGGACCGAAATGTTGCATTATCCAAGGAATAGGGACAGTGCAGTTCAAGACTCCACACATAGTTTCATCAAAGTACTTTAAAGCTGACCCAAAGACTGTTAATACAGACTGCTTCCATGTGCTTTTAGAAAGGAACATCTCTGTTTGAAGGAACTTTGCACTAAACCCCAGACATTTTAGGAGTTTGGCAGAGGGCCTTTTGTAATAAGGATATTTATTTGCAGCAATTAAGAAGTATCATAATGTCACCATCTTCTGGGATTCAATCCCCCTTGATTTATGTTTCTTATTGTCCCAAATTGCAGTCTGGCATCTTACACCAAGATGTGATGTTGCTTTCTGACATCTGCCTACCTTCCATTGTTAAGCAAAATAGAGTAAAAACCTCACGTAATCTGATACATATTTCCAATTATGAATAAGCACAACTGGAGCATCTTTTTATAAGTGTAAGCTATCTAGGACCCACTTGTAAAGATAACTTTTTCCTTCAAACTCTTATCATTTGGGATAATGAGTTTCTGGTCTCAAAGACTTAATTTGTGTTGATTCAGAAAGGATTTCTGGCAGAACTGGGCCCAAATCTTTGCCATAATTATTTTGTTATTTTATTATTTTCAAGAAATAAGAATTATTTTGACCTGTTTTGACCTGAAATGTTTTATTAAATTGTCCCAGTATGTTTCTGCAGTGAAAGAATATCAATTTAATCACTGAATCCTATCTCACTGGTTTCTGTTGTAATTTCTCAATTTTTTTTCAGTTGTTCAAGAATGAATTAACTTTCTTCTAGAAATTTCCTTCAGTTTAAATTTTTAATCTCAGTACTTGACTGAGAAACAAAACATTCTGGTTTTGTCAGGAAGAAGATGTGCTTAACAGGAACAGAAACAGAAACACAAAAATTACACGTTATAAATAGCAGCTAGACAACAACAACCAATGCTTGTAATATCAAAACAAGAATAATCATCTTTTCCAGTTAAGCAAGATGTAATTATTTCCTTTAACTGTCAGTGACTCTGGTGTGAACAATCATAAATCAGTGATTCAGAAACTTTTCATTCTCAGTATTGGACTGTATACAGTGGGATTTTCTCACAGTGGCTGTGTATCAAAGCCAGTCTTGCAGCTCTTAAGACACAAGCTGATTTTCCAGGCTATTTCCTTGAAAAATACAGGACACCCTCCAGAAACTGGTTCTTACCCCGGAGTCAGAGAATCTGATTTTGTCAGAAAATGTCTGAGAAAAATTAGTGCTTCAGGAACATTCCCATTGGATAAATTATATTTGGTAACTTGATAAAAAGGGCATTTTTTGTGTTATCTTTAGTAGTAGGATTTTGATGTAATGAAGTAATCTGAGATGCAGTGAATTAGTTAGAATTAATTATCTTCCCTTACATAGTGAATAGTACAGCACCTACTTTCAGGTTTTGTGGTAAGTGGTCTACAGTAATTTTAAGGAGCAATAAACTCATAAAAAGAACATGTTAGATGTTTTAGTGGTACTTGTGGCACCTCAAAAGTTGTTGGACCTGCATAACACTTTGTCATATAATAAATTAAACTTTTAAGAATGTTGACCACGCTGTAATTGTAAACATGAAAATATTGCTAACACAAGACCGTTAGACTTTTTTAGATTTCTTAAATCTTAGATTCATGTGTCTCTGAACCAATGCCTCATGTTCAGTCACTAGATTTGTTTTTTGCACTGTTTCAATTCTATAGATTAGTAGACTGCAAAATCAGATTATGTTTTAGAGTCTGGCCCTAAGCCATTGAACTTAATGAACTCCCTTTTGTTTAAGCTAGGTTTAGACTGGGCCCTCAAATCTAGTAATAAACAATACAAACAAAATCTTCATCTTGTCTAGTGCTTGCTGCCTTCTTTTCTCAATGCTCATTATGACAAATTAAATCTCCATATCTCTTCTCACTCACTTTAAGCCATGAAAGCTATGAAGAGGTGAAATTCATGTGAAAAAAGAACATTTTGACATTGTACAATTTCTAATGCTGCCAACACAATTACACTAATCTTAGGAGATACAAAAATATGGGTTTACTAGATCATGGTAGACTCAATGGGGATCTGACACTGGGAAGACAGGAGTACTTTGAAGGCAGCACACATGGGCCAATAAGGGGAGGCCAGGAATGTTGTGAGAAGAGGGTGGTGATGTGGGAGGCCTAGGCAGCTGAATAATTAGTGAAGTAAGGACAGTGGAAAGGACTTGTGTCTGAAATATCCTGACACCCTCTGCCTCCTCTGTTATCTGGGTCTCAGAGCTGCCATTGGGGGCTGTCAGAATAAAGCCAAATTTCTGAATTTCCCTTCAGGACATCCTGAACCTCCAGACCTGAAGATGGATTTAATTAAGACAATAGCACAACTTTTCACCTTATATCCTGTGCAAATGAATTTCTGCCCTCCAGAATTTTCCTTTCATTATGTAAAGGTACTTTTGAGTGTTTTGCCCAACTGGGAGGACACCTCTCACTGTATTGCTTCGTTGACTGAAGATAAATTTATGTATGCTCTGCAAGTGTGCCTTTTCCTGGCAAACATAATGGCAGTGCCAATTTGCACTGCCTCAGCATAGGTATGAGCCCGAGTATGTAACTCTGTACAAAATGACTTCTGAAACACCATCATAAAACATAAGTGAGAGCAGTGAATGTGACTCATTAGCTCATCTTAAAAGAAAACATATAAAAAATGATTACTGTAACTGTGCATATGATCTTGAGAATACTGGACACAAATCAGATACCTTTAGTTTTGCTGAATTCAAGGGAATGTATTTAGAAAAGGAAATAAAGTTTCTCTTGGATACACTGAATTCTCATGTCATGATAATTTAAGAAAATGTGTATTTATTTTTCATGCTAGATCTTTGTGTTCTGCTTGTATACCAAAAACATTTAGATCCAATGACAAGCACTTCACCCATAGATTAATCCCCACATTATTGTCATGTTTGAAAACTAGCCAGTGTGAAGGGCAGTTTGTGTAGTCCAGTAGGAATGAAAGAAGACAGACACCCATAATACCAGAAGGTCTGTTTAATCTCTATTCATTGTGACAAGGATCGATCAGATGCAGCTGGAATAACCCCTTGAAGTTTGTGCCAAGTTGTTGAACAAGGCAATAGGTTTGTTAAAGTGGTTAGCAATCTCCACCATGGAAAAAAATTGTGAAATAAATTAAAACCTTTTACATCCTCTGATCCTCTAGAGTAGTTCCCATTATAAGCATTAAATATCACCCATTTCTTTAGCACCTCCCTGACTAATACAAACAAAGATGTCATCTCATGTAAAGACAAATATGATATTTGGATTCAATATTTTCATTTAATAGTTCCTGCTGGAGTAGAGCAACAGTCAACACATACTAACATTAAGATAAATATAAACAAATTAAGAAAAACAGGGAGGATGAAATACCTATCAGTAAGACATGAGGTGTCCTTGAAAGAAAGAATAGATACTGTGTCCAAAGGACAGTGTGCTATGTTTTTCTGCTACACATGGTGTGTGTATCTTTTATAACTCTCCCATGCCTGCATGAAATGTGGTCAGACATAGTTCCTTCACTGTTAAACTATCACAAAATGCCTTACAAAAAAGCCAGAAAGAATGAACTGTGGTTCCTGTAACAACTGAGAGCAACAGAGCAACTGTTATATGACCTCATTAGCAGGTTATGCACAACCTTAGCCATCACAACATGTTTCAGTAAGAGAGGGAATGTCGGGAGAGCCACTGGACTTTGTCCATAAATTTTTAGCAAATGTGCAGTACAAATTCCCAGTTTTTTCCCTGCTGGACAGCCAGCAAGGATAAGCACAAGAGACTGTAACTTCAATCCTTAGGCCGATGACTGCTCCCCTAATACAGATCAATACTCTGTGTGAGTATGCACAGGAAAAATCTCCACTTACAAAAGCTACAGGAAGTTTTTATTCAGTTTTTGAAAATTCGTTTTAAACTGTCTGCAAACAATGGCAAGCAGCTGTTTTGCATTTTTTTTTATTTGTATCACATTATCTGACAAAAATGTTGATGAGATCAAGCTTTGGGATACTCTATTGTGAGTTATGCTTAGTCTGGATTTAAGGATAATATATATTTATATCCCCCTTTTATATACTTGTGAATAATAGGACTCCATGAAGAGTTACCAAAGTCCCAAATGCGAGCAGTGTCATTAATAAATTACCACATTTTCCAGTCTCTGCCCTGCTAGCTGCATCTGTGTCTGGCTGGTTGGATGAACCATTAGCTAAGCTACTTACCCGGGAGGCAGATTCGTCACACAGCCCTAAATTACAGACATCGCTTTGTCAGATGAGAGACAATCAGCTGCAGTTTGGAAATCTCTACAGTGGCAATTAAAAGTGAACACAGACCAGGTGCAACGGGATTAAAAATGATGACAGGGTAACACACTGGTAACACGCTGGTACCGCATTCCAGTACTTAGAAATTAAATTATTAAAATTGACAAGGAGCTGGTACTGTTGTAGGTTCTGGTCTTGTTGACAGAGAGCCCACTTCCCCCAGAGAGTCACCAGCTGCCCACTTTGAGCATGCCAAGAGCTCCTCTAAGATCAACAGCTCTAAAGCATGATGGAGGAAGAGAAGACATGACTCCAGCCAAATAAGAGGAAAATGACAATGACAGTCTGAGGAGAAGCAGCTTTGGGGATAAGATCATTGTTTGTCTCATTGCTCTTATCTAAAGCTGAGTAGCAGCTTCTTTCATGAACTGGGGAAGGATCAGCGTGTGTGATCATGAGTTACTTGTTCATTAGGAGCCATTTATTGTAGCCACAGAAAGCAAGTGCAGTCAAAGGTATACTAGAAAGACATCAATGTGAGAGGGTTAAAAAGCTTTGCACAGTGAGATGTTGGATCTCCTTTCCTCCAGATGTAGACAACAAACCAGCAGCATGTTGCACCTTCTGTGGGGGCACAGTTTGAGGGCTGTCTTGTTAAACTACCCTTCCTTCATTAGCCATTTCAATTTGTTCCTTCTCAGCTTTTCCACTAGTTTCTAGTTCTATGCCATAAAAAACAGTTTCAGTCCTCAGACTTGAAGGAGATGTAGGAGCATGGTGTTTATTCTGCTGGTGTAAAGAATTTCTCTGGATTTACTATTCTCCTGGGTCAATGTTATTGATGGGTATTTGCTGAGGACTGCTACTTTATGATTATAGCTGTTTAAAAAATTATCAAGGATGACCAAAGTTTGGAAAGAAAGATAGTATGAAAAGAATTTATGAATTAAGCAGCAAGTATTTTTTTTCCTTGGAAGTATTTCACTTCTCCCTTTCAATACAACTGGCCATGGATTTATGTTGACTCTGTGAATTCCCTAAAATACAGCTCTCCAGACTCCATATTGATCTGAAATTAGGCAACTCATTGAATTAATGCTTCATTTTTCTTTGTAATTTCATTTACAGACTTAATTCTTAAACCAAGAAAATATATACGCATCTTAAAATTGTTTTATTTGATTAGTGAGTGGGAATACATCTTCGAAAGTATTATTTTTAAAATAAGCTAAGAAAAGAAAAACTACAGGGTGGTAAAATGTAACCAAATTATCCAGAATGTCAAAAACTGTCCTCTACGATTTGAGGAAATAGCTCTGCCCATTTAGCTCTTCTCTGAGGAGAAATCTGAGTAAATAAATGGCCTTTGTAACATGACCAAAAGTCAACAACACTCAAGCTTTCTCCCAAACCCACCAGTGTGTGCCTAGGAGGGCATCGTTAGGGCAATTACTTGATTAAACAGCCAGTCCATTTTGTTTATTTGTTACACTCGTCAAAGAAGAGCAGTTCACTCTCCCAGGAGCATTTGTGTATCCAGTAAATAGAAGCAGGTTAATTAAAATCACAGGCCAGAAAATGCTATCCCTTTGTCTTCTGCTAACCCACAAGCAGGAGCACAGCTGGAGAAAGACAAGACATGTCTTGACTGCCTGGTTGTAGGCCTTGCACATCTCTGAAGGTGCACAGCTCTGCTGAGGATTCAGCTCTCTTTTCACAGAGTTGCAGATTTGCACTGTAGGAATATTACAAGATAGGTACAGCATTCATTTATGTCAGTTAAATCTTATTACTGCTTATTGCTTTTGAGAGATGACATTAAGAAGTGTTCACTGTATCTCAAAACATCTGCCACTCTTACTGGTATTTACACACCTTTTCTTTCTCCTGTCCTCAGATCAATTTGTCTTTAAGGAAGATTTTCTTTCATTTCAGGTTATTTTGTCCATATATTTTTACTTTGAAAAATCCCTCATAATTTAAACCAAATCTCTGGCAATCAACATTGGACACAAACACTCTCACTTGGGGGTTTGGAGTCTTTTTCAGGATCATGTTACCAGTCTTTGGCTTTGACAATATCAGTCTTAAAGTGGAGCCTTGAAGAAGCCAGAAACATGGTCCATTTCCAACTCTGCTTGCCTCCAGCACATACTGACAACTCCCAGGCAGCAGTGATTGCAGAAATGCTTGCAGATACAGATGGAGGTGTGCCTGAGAGCATCCAAAGTGCCTAACACTGAGCTAACAGCACATCAACAGTACATGGACCTCTTACTGTGCCTAAAAGGTGATGTCTCATCTTGTCAGGGAAGCAATACCTGGAGCCATGTTTCCATGTTATCTGGGCATCTCTCAATACACCACATAAAGATATCTACTGTGGTTTGTGGATTTTTTCTGTCTTTTTTCCTCTCATGTCTCTTATTCTCATCTTTCTCCTCTCTTACATATCTAGAACATCAGCCAGAAAACATCTCTGTCCTGAGCAGACTGACAATATGCCTGTATGAGTTGAGATTTTGACAAGAGTATCAGTTCTTGCATGACTGAAATGAGGGTAGGTGCCTCTTCTTGGTCTGATTTCACCCATAGCAATACTACAGCTACCATTTAAAATATATATTCACATATATAGAGATATATAGTCTAAAGTCCTAGAAAAAAATGAAGTTTTTGCCACTTCATTTTCCCTGGCTCTTACATTAGAAGTAATCAATATCAAAACTGTTAATAGACAGTGGGATTAAAATATTGGTATTTACCCCAAATCGTGTATCACAAAGTTTAAAGGGATGTGATTAGTATAAATCCACAAACCACTAAAATATTTGGGAGAAAAGCAGACTTTAAAAACAATTTTATAAGTGGCTGTGATATATTTCTGATTCACTGTTCAAAGTTATGTTTTCAGAGATATAGAAAAGGAAATGTATAATTCCTGTCTCTGGTATAGCACAAGAACCTCTTCTCCAAGTAAGAATAGTGTCTATCTAGGAGATTCACTGCTAATCTGCTGATTAGAGATGTGTACAATGCTGGAGTGATTCATAGAATCACAGAATGGTTTGGATCAGAAGGGACTCTAAAGATCATTTATTTCCAGTCTCCCTGCCCTGGTTATGAACACCTTCCACTAGAGCAGGTTGCTCAGAGCTCCACTCAACCTGGCCTTGAGCATTTCCAGAGATGGAACATCCACAACTTCTATGGATAACCTGTTCCTGTGCCTCAGCACACTCACAGAGAAAAATTTCTTCCCAATATTGAACCCAAACCTACCCTTTTTCAGTTAAAGCCATCAATTCCTGTCCTATCACTTACATGCCCTCTTAGAAAGTCCCTCTCCAGCTCTGTTACAGCTCCTTTAGGTTCTGGAAGGTGCTATAAAATGTCCCCAGACCCCTGTCTTCTCCAGGCTGAGCAACCTCAGCTCTCTCAGCCTGCCTTCACAGGAGAGGTGTTCCAGATCTCTGAGCATCTTCATGGCCCTTCTCTGGACTTGCTCCAACAGGTCCCTGTTTTCCTGTGCTGAGGAGGGCTCCTGGATACCATACTCCAGGTGGGCTGTCACAACAGTGGAGTAGAAGACAGAGGATCATCTCTTTTGACCTGCTAGTCTTGGTTATGTACAAAGTACATTTTAAGGTATATCACACAGTCTCACCATGTTCTCTGCCCATGCTAAGTAAATCTGATTTTCCTCTGCCTCATTTTTCATATATAGGGTGAGGGGTTTGTGTATAATATGTTTAGACCTGATCCACATGTGTTTTGACTGTGCAGATTCTTCCTAAACAGGATTCACACTGAAGACAGCAGAGTGTTTAGCCTTCTTAGCCAGCCTGACAAGATAAGGAAGGTAGCAGAGGTGATGTAGGAGCATGGCTTCATTTAGATAATGTTCTCTGACCCAGTGTACTGCCTACACTCAGGGGCTGGAATTTCGCTTTGGATAAACTGAGAATTTTGAGGAGAGAATCAGCTGTGCACAATCTGCTTACATTTTGCTACTTTGCTGTGAGCTCAAAATCCCTTAGATTAATTTATATTTTTTCAGTCACACTTTTTCCTTCCTTTTCTTTTGTTAGGGATTTGCTCATATTTCATTAGCTGAAAGGTGACTCTAATGTCCTTCTATTCCAATATTTCTTCACAGTTGCAGTTCTTTGGCTCCAATAAAAATACTTGCTCTGTTATGACACTTGGGATTTCAGTGATTTGATTCATTAATTGTTTGACATAACTATACAATTGACTTAATAGCATCTGCTATCAATCTTTACTGATTGCAATTACTCATGCTAAAAGTGAATCTACTTTATTTGAGTGGAACCATGAGCAAACTGGTAGAAGGAAGATAATGCTCAGGATAAAAAGTAGTGCAAAAAACATGACAAATATGTATTAAAAGTATAAGTATTTACTCAGTTATCTTTTTCATCATGTATTCAGCTATATATTTTCAGAACCTTGAAACACTTTCCTTCCCTAATCCTTCCAGCCTTTTTAATTCAGGAGATATATTTTTCTCCTGTAAAAGAGTAGAGAGGAAACCAAAATAAATGACAAGTTTTAAAACAACAAAAAGTACCACAAACAGCAGACAAATAGCTCTGCAGAACAGTACTGAATATTTGTAAAATTTCATTACATCATACACAGTCATTTAGATGCTTTGATCAAAAACAAGAAAAACCTCATGAAATATCTTCTGTAAAAAAAGGGAGGAAAAAAAAGAAATTAATGGTTGATCGTTAATTGAAAAACAAGGATGAATTAAGTAATTGAATTAAAAGCTGCCGGGTCTTATGAAACAGATATATTCCCATTCAAGTTGTTGACCTCAATACAACTGTTTTCCCCAAGGATAAGAGTCCTTAAAGCAGACAAGAGACCTTCAAATCCAGTGCAAGACAGTGAAATGAACTCCCACAGAAGCTAGAAGCTATCATTTCTTTGACCTAGCTCTATTTAACACAAGCACTTTGCTGCATGTACATATGATGAAGTAAAATCTATCAGAGAAAAATATTTTACTTCATGAGCAACTTCTACTTTGGGGAGCGTATAAGAAGATAAAAACCTCATGTGGCAGGTGCCACTCATGTCTCCCAGAGAATTACTGGCACGCACAGAGAAACCATGCTAATGAAAACACTATTGTAACCCGCATAAAGGTTCAGGCAAGAAATGCCTGTCTGATAATAAAAGGTAGTATGCATCCAAGCAACTGATTGTCCATCCCTTCAAAATGGAGTTTTAGCATCAGAGTTTGAAATAATCAAGTCTTGTTGTTTTATCGTCTTTAAGAGAAGATGAAAATCAACATAATGCGGAACAAATTTTCTTGAGCTGTCATGACATAGCAAATATATGGGAGTGTTGATCTGCTGGAGGGCAGGAAGGCTCTGCAGATGAATCTGGACATGCTGTACTGATGGGCCAAGGCCAGTTTTATGAGGTTCAGTAAGATGATGTGCTGGGTTCTGGACTTGAGTCACAACCATGCCATGCCCTGCTACAAACTGGGGGTGGATTGGCTGGAAAGTGGAAAGTGTCTGACATTGGAAAAAGACCTGGGATGCTGGTTCACAGCAGCTGAACATGAGCCAGCATGTGCCCAGGAGGCCAAGAAGGCCAAGGGCATACTGGCTTATATCAGCAATAGTGTGGCCACCAGGACCAGTGCAGTGATTGTCCTTCCTGTCCTTGGCAGTGGTGAGGCCACACCTTGAATCCTGTGTTCAGTTCTGCAAGAAAGACACTGAGGTGCTGGAGTGAGTCCAGAGGAGGACAACAGAGCTGGTGAAGGGTCTGGAGCACAAGTTTGATGAAGAGCATCTGAGGGAGCTAGAGTTGTTCAGCCTGCAGAAAAGGACTCAGGAGTCCTAAACCACCTGAAAGCCAGCTGTAGCAGGGTAGAGGTTGGTCTCCTCTCCCCAAGGCAACAAGCAGTAAGACAAGAGAAAAGGGCGTCAAATTACACCAGAGGAAGTTTAGATTGGATATTAGGAAAATTTCTTCACTGAAAGGGTTTTCAAGCATTGGAGCAGGTTGCCCAGGGAACTGGATGAGTCACCATCCCTGGAGGAACTTAGATGTGGAACTTAGGGATATGGTTTAGTGGTGGATTTGTCAGTGCTACAGTAACTGTTAGACTCGATGATCTTAAAGGTCTTTTCCAATCTAAATGATCCTATGTTTCTAAAACCTGCCCATCTGCCCCTTTTTGATAGAATATTTTTAGCCTTTGGATAATGCTGTTCTGTATTCTGGCGTATCTATCAACTGGATCTCTTGGATGAAGTAGATGCTTTTATTTAGTCTAAAGACTTGATTTCGTGACCTTCTGTTTCCCATGCAGTAGCAGTTGGCCTTGAGGATATTTTGGAGTTGAGTCTTGGGCTGTTCAACTTCCCTGGAGATCATGTTTCTGAAACACTCCCTATGTTTAGCAGTAAAAACTAAACTCTACTTGACTGCGCCTGCCTTTGGTGCTGTGACACTGTGTAAAAAAGTGTTGGTAAATCTCACTGCTCCTTTAAAATCTTTGGTGTTTAGGAGAGTTCTGCAAAAGAGGTTGGAGCAGGTGTACCCTCACTCTGCTGGCTAGCAAACCAGACATTTAGCATTTCTTTCTCTTTCTGCAGCTGTGGTATCTGGGATTGTGCATTTACTCTTGAAATTCTGTCTTCTGCCAGCTAAAAGTGCCAAAAGGCACTTTAAAGGGATGAGACCAAGGTGACAGAAAAGGAGTTAACTTGTGGACCCAGTTTTTGCAGTATTCCCAGTTGCTGTTGAGCTCTGTGCTGCAGGTCATGTTTGCATTGCAGCATTACAAGCATTCCTGACTCTGCCTTTTTTCCTTCCCATTCAATACACCAGTATTAATGACCACCCTGTTATCCCTTGACATCTTCATGGAAATATCTCTTGTCTTTCTTGTGGACAATAAAGTCTTTAAACACAGAAAACCCCCTCCATCTGTGAATGGTCTTTGACATTTGCAAACACAGCAGTAAGTAATGTTAAGTACTTTTCAATCTCCATGTTTTCCTTATTACTCCAGAGCACATCTCTCTCTGGTTTTACCTCACCTCAAACTGAAGCAAGCTTCTTTTAATGTAGTGCTAGCCATGGGGTACTCTAGGAGAAATGTACTGCAGTTATGATATACACACATAAAATAAACAGGCTCCAGAAGGTGAGAGAAATAATGAAAAGCTGACATTTCCATAACTGTGACAATGGCCCTCCAACTGTGAGAAAGTTGTTTAGGATTTTCAAAATAGAAAAATAAGAGTCATGTGATCCAAAATCTTTGGTAAAATCACTTTTTTTTCAGATTAAACAATTGGACATTCTAAGTGTGACAACCCTTGGTGATAGTAGATAAAAAGAGTGAAAAGAACCTCACACAGAAGTATGTATGTTGTCTTTCTCATGTCTCTTGTAGTGTTTTTTAATATACTTGGAAACTGCCATTTGGGAAAATTGTCTCTTACCCATACACCCCTACAAATATGACTATATAGAATTAGGAAATTGTGTAAAACTTTGCCATGTGAAAACTATCTGGATTGTACTTTTTTCCTGTAACCCTTGCAGAAAGCATTCTTCAGGCAAAACTATTTGTTCTTATAGCTTTAGATACACAGGTAGACAACAAATAGAAGAACTCAGCATTAATAAATTTAAGCATGAATGTTAATTGCATTTCCAAAGAGAGAAAAACATCATCTCAAATAGCACTAAAAAATTATAACCTTAATGATTCCTGCTACTTTAAAAGCCTGACTGTTGACTACCTTCTAAATCTCTTCTTTGAAAAAAGAAATTACTTTTAGGAATAAGGCAAGGGCCGTAAAACTGACTGAAATTAAAGTTTTGGCAAGAGTTGCTACTAAGCCTTCAATACTCTGTGGAAACTTCACAAATATGAAATTAATTTTATCCAAACATTTTTTAGGAAAACTTTATACGTGTTCTGGATTTTCTTTACCCTCATCACTGATTTCTAAGGAATATGCGTGCAAAATCAAACAAATCTGTTTCTTCTCTTGCTTTAGCTATTTCCTGGTGCTGCATTGGCTCTGTTTCATGATGAGCTGTTGATATTGCAAAATCTGGCTTGCGGTGCACAAAATAATACAGTTAAAGAAGTTAAATGATTCAAATATCCCAGTACTCAGCAAAGTGGAGGAAACTAAGAGACCTGTTTGCAATAACTTGCTGAACTTTCAGAAAGTTGGTACTTGCTAGAGTTCCCTGAACTTACTTTTCTGAGTTATTGAGAAGAATTGGTAATATTTCTGCTTTAAGAAAACAATCTTTTTTTTCTTCAGTCTTTAGAAGTCTTTCAGCTTTTGATGTAGTTATAAAAGGCAAGTATTTTAAAAGTAAGTGTTTGCTTTTCTTAATCATCTTTTTCTAAGAATGTGTTCTCATTAGGAATGGGAGGGTACTTTTCACATCATTGGGAGTTGTAATACATCCAGAAAGATGGCCCTGGAAAAACAAGGTATTCTCCTTGGAGGTTCTATCTGGTAGCACTATAAAATCCCAAGTCTTAGAATTCATTCTAATGTAGGCAAAATTAAAACAAAATCCATATGAGTACCTCTGTTTAGATGTTTTGATGAAAATGCTGTCATGGTAATGGACAGAATTGACATCTAGAAAGTTTGCTGTGTTAGGAAAAAGAGATTATAGCTGTCCCATGTTTCATACCTTCCATAGGGATAGACAGATTGCCAGTGAAAGTCAGGAAGGAAAATTACTAGATTCATGTAAACAAATGAATGAAAACTCTCCTATTTGAAAAAGATAAATGAATTTTGATTTAGAGATGGCACCAGGCCATGATGTAGAACAAAAAAACATCAACAGTGATGATCCCTCTGGCTACAGAGCATAAACTAACCTGAGTTACCTATTTTCCCTTTGAAGAGTGTGAAGAAGACTCACATTGGCTAGTTAGGAATATAATTATTGTTATACTATGATATATACATTATTTATATTATTTATATTATTTAGTTATAGTATGTGTACCATTAATGGTTCATTTCTAGGAATTAAAACTTGCAGATCCTTATTTTTGCTTTCCAAAATGGTTTTGGATTTCTGTGTAAGTAAAATATTGCATTATTGTGGATTTATTTGAGTTAGAATATCCAAGTGACACTGTGTAAATCTGTTTCTTTGACCTAGTGAGAGAAAACATAAGAGTTAAAGCTTAGTAAAATTAGCTGACAGTTGGACTTGATGATCGTTGTGGGTGCCTCCCAACTCAGCATAGTCTATGATTCTATGACTCTAATGATCTCTGGTTTTATTACAAAACAAGCCTTCCAAGATAAAATGCACTCAGAACTGGGTTGTGTAGAACTTGATGAGATAAAGTTAGTCAACTCCTTTTTATTGGTCAATGGTTGGACAATAACTTTCATCTGATTGGAATACAGACATGTGCACAGCTGCCCAAAGAGAGCAGGGACACAACTACCTTTCCTAGTATTACTGTAATTCTAAAAGGCTCCACAGCACCATGGACTAGAAAAAGCCTTTTACACCATCATTGGTCAACTGTCTGCATGGTTATTTACTTAACATAAACACTGTACTCACCATCTTGTGGAGCAAATTTCTATATGCAATCTGATAGTGAGAAAAAGTGGAGCTATGGAGAAAGATAGAAGAGATATTACTTCAGGACTGTGACTTATATCTGTTAGGACTGTCCTTATTGTGGCTATGTTCTCGCTTAGATCTAAAGTTATTTTTGCACCTCAGGCTCAAACGAATAAATTATTTTGTCTACTTAAAATAAAATATGACTGCTTCAAAAATATCACCAGTATAGATTTTATATATATTGCTTTTCTCAGATTATTTATATCATAATCACATTTATTCTTAAGAAAGAATAAAAGAGAATTTCTATTTGATATTTTTCATCTCTAGGATAATTTGCTTTTGGTGTACTTGTCCATGATTTATGCTGCACCTTAATTATAAATAGGGTGATATTTATAATGACAGAACACAATGTATGCCCACAAACACTTGTGTTTAAAATTATCGAGAAGTTTGAAATAGTTAGCATCAGCTCCAAAATTGTGAAAAATAGTCTGGGGAAAATTCAATCCAAAATAAAAATGAATTTTATTCTTAATTTTCTGCTCTTTCATTTATAACCTAATAATCTGTTGGTTTGGAACCCTAGTGAGAAAAAAAAAAACCTTAGAGCCTCTTTTGTAATTTATCAGTATAGATACTGCATCACTAAACTTCTGATTAGAATGGTAAGTCCATTGGAAATGCTGTCACTTTGTGTGAGAGAGATGGGCTCTTGCTACAAAGCAAAAAATGGCATCTTTTTAGCACTGAGATAGCTCAAATTGGCAGTAGATAGATCCATACTAAAGAATAATCCAAGAAGATTGTCACAAGAAGAGACAGAGGACATATCAAAGGCTAATTAATTCTAACCTTAACTGGAGAACAATAAGAGTATGCAGGGAATGTGCTACCAGAAGGAAACAGTTTGCGTGACAGAAACAGGCCCACAAAGAATATAGCTATTTGCATTATATAAGGCAAATATATATAGTTATAAACATATTATATAATGCACACACACACAGACACATATATATATACACACACACACATATATATATAGTCTGTTTTCCCCCATGCATTTCTACATGATTATCTAAGTGAATTTAAGAGATTCTCTTTTTTTTTTTTTTTCCGCATAATGAGAGAAGAAAGCTATGCAAAGAATAAGCAGTTATCACACAGGTAGGTCACTCTCATGGCTGTCACTGTGTGACTGGGCAGCCACCAACTGAACCTCATGGCTCTGAGAGCTGATGGACCAGCATCATTTTTCTCTCTGCATCAGAAGGCACAGCTCATGTTAATTTAATGTGACTGCAAGTGAAAACAAGGAACAAAGTTTTGAATAGATCTTAATGCAGCAGTAGGTGGAACTGAGGAAACAGTGACACTAGGAGATTTTTGAGGCAAGCACTAAGCCAGCCTCCCAAAAGGAAGCTGTGAGAAAGCCTTGTGAGAAAGCAGAAGACGGTGTCAGGTGACAAACATGCACATTTGACTTGCTGTTTACTTGGAGCAATAGAAATACAAAATCTTCTAGTTTAAAATCAAGCACTGTCTTGAAAAGGCAGCTCTCTGTGATTGTGAACAACTACTGACCTTCAAGGTTCCCAGAAAGTAACCTCAAAAGGATGTAGACTCGTGGTAGAAGTCTTCATCAGAACCACATATCAAAATCAGAGACACAGTCTTCATCTCCACACTTCATTCCACCAAGATGCTGAAATTCTCTCAGATAATCTTAGCTGGTGAGTGAAAGACAAGGTTTTTGAAAATTTCCTTGGGGATGACATTGGAATGGAATTGAAAGTCGGGTCCTTCCCTCTATGTTTACAGCAAAATGTGTTGGAATATCAGTTCTCTGCACTGCAGTGAGATTTAAAGTCTTGTCCAAAATGCAAACAAGGTAGCTGGATAGAAGAAGTTGCACCATTCCCACCTTTTTTATTTCCCTGTCTTGCAGCAACAAAGAAGAAGTTCTAAGTCTAGATATTTTCATGTCTCTAAGTGGTCAGAAGAATCTACAGGAGCTATAAAATGCCTGAAGTTTAGTAATTTGCTCAAGGAAGCTCCTTTGTGAAACAAGAACATGGGTTAGAGCTGCTGTGGAATTAGGGCCTGGTCATGAGGAAGGATAGGACTGTGCACCGACGCACCTTCTTATGAAGAGAGACACATCTCAGAAGACTGCAAACCAGCCTGTGAGATGGAAAGTTGAAATCACGCACGTATGACTTGATAAAGAGGATGCCAGAGAAGTAAAGAACCGTCAGTATGATCTGTCTTGTGGGGCTACTCTGCCTCTGGTAAAAGCAGTGATATCCTCAGAGTTGCCAGGCTTCATGCTGTGTTCCTCATGGGTCCTTCACAAGCACGGGCCAGTCTGGTCACACACCCATGTGGCTGTTACGCTGTGCCACAGGTTGGGGCCAGTCTGCTGCAGCCTCTCGCAGTCACCCTGGATGAGAAAGCCGCAAGGAAAAATTGTGGGGGTATACTTCGGTTTGCCTTTGCACTTCATTCACTTGCTAGAGAGATTTTAGATTTAAGAGTAAATGAGGAAAAAACCTGCACCCTTTAATTTATGCTTTTTCATATGTTCTTAATCCTTCTGCTTGGGGTTAAGATTTAATCAGTATAAGACATTGCATGTGCATTTAACAAAGTGTGGTTTTCACCAACTGACACTATCTCTGGATTTGGCCCCAGATATGACACCTGTTTTACAATTAATCTCCATTCTTTAAAGTAATTTACCACAGGAGCAGCTCCATTTCTTGGTGTCAGGCAAGACAATAACATGCTTGGTTAATTAAGTAAAAAAACCAAAATAAATATTGGAAAAGTTCCATTTTGCCCTTAACAAAGTAATGTCAAAATCCCAAATAAACTTGTGAAGACAGATAATTCTCACTTTGGGTGTCTTCCATTGACTTCTTACAAAACAAAAGTTTCTTGCTGCTGCTGACCAGTACAGGAGACTATGTGCTAAGCAGGAGCTGGAGAAAAGATATGCATCAAATCCAGCTTCTTATTTCTCATGAACGAACAGGTACACTTCTCTTTGACTGTGTCCATTCTGCTTACATATCAGCAAAGGTGACAAAGAAATAGATGTATCCCATTGTTTTCTAGGCAAAATACAAACTAGATTTCACATTCTGTGCCCCCACAGAAATATTTTTTATCATGATGATCTCTTAACACCACAGCACAAACTTCAATTACATGCATTGTTTACTGAGTAGATTTGTAAATACTACCAATATTCGGCAAAATGAAACAAGCTGTCTAAAAACGATCAATAAAATTTTTATTTGAAAAACACCAGTCTGATCAGAAAGCTCAGAAACAAAATAATATACAATTTTCAGGAAATGGAAACACATAACTTAGTTTCACACAGGATGTTAAAGTGCTTCTCAGCTATGCATATTTTCACTAATCCACTTTTACCAGTATAAACCTATGTACTGTGTAAAGATTTTTTTGATGGAGCTTTTTTTAAAGCCAGAACAGTTTAAGCAATAGAACAATTTAGGTTTGAGAAATGTCATAATATGATACATTTCTGTGAATGAAGAGCAATTTTACTACTCAGAGGTAATACAATGGATGTATCACATGAATGAATGTGGTCTAGAAATATTATTGTTTCCATAAGCAGATTTTATAATAGTTCTCAATTTTAAGTACTTAGTCTCCAAATGTATTCAGAGATATGTGTCATACTCCTGTGTTGCTTGAATTCTACTTAAGGGTTTTTTTCTCACACAAGTCTTAATAAAAGCCAATAACACCTGTTTGTTTAAAGGAAAACAACCACAAAGAGTAAAGATGAGTATCCAGTTGCTGTATTGTATATTTTAATTCAACCTGTCAAGGAGGAAATGAATGAAATGTGTAAAGGTTACTGAAGTGTGAAGAGATCTTAATAAATCGTTAAACAGCCAGTACTTGAAATTAAGTTCTCAAAATCCTTCTCCATTTAGTCTTATCATAAAAGGTTAAACTTCTATATTACATAGTAATTTTTATTTCTTTATTCTGTCTTCTAGGACGTATTACATGATGAAGACATTCTGAATGAACTATGTTCATTCTGATTTTGCTGAAATGCAGTTATAAGAAAAGCCCTCATCTAAATGCAGTTATTTTTCTCTAAAACCCATTAAATAATGGTATTCCTCAACCAATAATGGACATTAAAAATACTTTTTCTGCACTACTATCTGCCAAAATAGACTTGAATGCAATTTCCTCTGAAATGGCAAAAGTTTTAAGTTAAAAAGAACCATTAAAAATAGTTTTAAAAATTACTTGTCATAGTTGACCTTCCAAAATAAGTACTTAATCGGGTTTTCAAAATATATGTTTGTTCTTAGTGATCTCAAATTGCATTTCATAATCCAATACTAGAAACCAGCCACACTTTTCCACATAAATCCCAATGATCTTGTCTATTTTCATGCTACATAGTAAGGAAAAAGAGAAGGCATATTTGTCTTTTCATTAGAGCGTGCAGGCAAACCAAGCAAGCTTTTAACTTGTTGAAAGAAAACTTTTTCAGAGGCATAGAAAATGGCAGAATCAGTAGAAAGCAGGCTGCCAAAGGGGGTCAAAAGAATCATTTTGCTGTGTTTTTGTACCAAACAACATACAGTTTTTGTTCGAGAGCTTTCTTTCCCCCTTTTCCTAGAGAATGTAGTGCAGACCACAGGAAATGAAAAAATATTCATTAAGCTGTCTCCAACATCAACTAGATCTTTCCAAGGATGATATAAATCCCCATATTCACTGAGGGAGGAGGAGAAAGGTAATACTTTTTTATCCCCAGGGCAAAGTACAAAAACAATGAGAGAAGAGTCTTTCTTTAGCTATTCTTGATGCAGTGAAATCATGCAGTAATCCCAAAACTGAGTTTTGGAACTTCTCACACCAGAATTGCCAGTACATTTAGTTCTAGTGAAATTTGACACAAAAAAGTATATTGGCAAAGAGTCAGGGGTTGAGGAACAAATGTCAGGGATGCACCATGAATCTGCACACAACCCAGTGCCCAATATCCTCTCTGATAAGCTAGAATATTTCTGGCTCCAAGTAGGAATTCCACTTCTATCTTTAATATACTGGAATCCTGTCCATTTGAAGACAAAGCAATGTGCTGTGAAGTACTTCAGGCTATTGTTTCACCCAGAAAGAATGATTTAGAGCTAAAGTGAATGGCAAAACCATACAGAGGCATTAGGAACTTGCATTTAATTGCTGAACCAAACAATACAACTTGCATGTTATAACTTCATGTCCTTAGTCTGGATATATGGAAAAAGGAGACACAGGAGTGAGACCACATTTAGAAGGTGCTACTTTAGATGTGCTGCTGCTTAAAGAGAATTTGCCAGGGCAGACAAGGGAACAGGAACTTCACCTAGCCTGAGGTGTTCACTGCACAAAAATGAAGAATAGGTTAAAGCAAACTTCTCCCTTAGGACTTGCACGTTCTTCCAGAGCCCTCTGACTCATTTGTGCCTTTTTAAGAGCAAAGTGACTACAGTTAAGAATTTGTATAAGGCTATATTCATTGTTTGCTTGCCAAATTATGTTTGAAGATGTTTAAGCCGAGGCCAGAGTTCCTAGAGTGGCATGGAAATCAGAGGAAAATATCTGAGCCACTGCAAGATCTGAGAAACCTGAGGCATAGGTCTGAGCATTCTGAGGCATCCCGTGCCTCAAGGAAAAATTTGGAAAGTTCTGCTCTGTTAAGTACCCTACAGATCTCACTACTGAAAAAAGGTGGCAGAATCCTTAGTAAAAAAAAAAAAAGTGGTAGGCTATCACAGAATCATAGAATGGCCTGGGTTGGAAGAGACCTTAAAGATCATCTCATTCCAACCCCCCTGCCATGGACAGGGGCACATTCCACTTGACCAGGTGGATTCAAAGCCCTGTCCAACCTGGCCATATACACTTAGAGAAAATCATATCCACAACTTCTCTGGACACCTGTTCCAATACCTCACCACCCTGACAGTAAAGAATTCTTTTTCTAATATAAAATCTAAATCTACTCTCTTTCAGCTGGAATCCATTCCCCCTTGTCCTGGCAATACATGCTCTTCTAAAGCCATAATTAGGACACCCTGAATCCTTCTATTTTGCAAGCTGAACAGTCCCAATTCTCTCTGCCTTTCTGCACAGGAGAGGTGCTCCACTCCTCTCATCAACGGAAGACAACATCGTGTTTGGAAACAGGACCTGTGCAGCCGCATGCAGGGGTGGTTTGGGAGTACTGAGTCCCATACACAGAGGTCCATTGCACAGACATCACTTAGTTCTTACTTTCCTTCTACAGCAGATCTGCATTGCAGGGCCCTGTGCTCCAAGCAAGAGCAGGATTGCCAGCTCTCTGCTCAGAGATTTTCAGTCCCAACTGGAATGAGCAGAGCAGTACCATTCAAAGGCATCATGCAGCCTGCCAGGGACCATCTTTATCTTTCCACCACACTGAGTGACACTTATTTGGGTCCAAGTCAAGGACTCATACGCAGGTCCCAAAACTTACAGTGTGCACTGATTCATCCCAACTCTCATAATTGGAACCATTCCACACCAATGATCCCACAACGTGTTCTTCCAGCTATTGGCATGCATGATTTTGTCATTTGTAACTGCTAAATTCTTTGCATAAATATTAAAACGCAGTAGTGTTACAAGACATCAAAGTCATACGTGATTCACTAAATCATTTTCCTATGAAGCACTTTATAAATGATGCATTAATTCTGTCAGGATGCAGCCCTTCAGCATGGCTCATTAAGTCTGGCAGTTGCCTACTTTTCTTTTGATCTTCTGCATGGGGAAAGGAAATAAAAGTCATTTTTATCTCTTCAAGAGCATTGCCTACCACCTGCCCTGAAAAAGAACAAACAACATTTTCCATTTGAAGAGGATTTTTTTCCCTATCAGCTGAGAACTTCTCTCACCTGAGTTTACATGAAGTGTATTTTCAAATTTATCGGGTTTGGTATTACTCTTTCTCTAAATCAAGCTGCACTCTGAGGCATAATGGTAGACCTGAAGGACAGTTAAAATTATCCCAAGCAGGTAGCATGGGTATTTTTCCAAAAGAGAGCAGTCTGGTTAATGTAAAGCTCAGTCTCTACTTGACAAGTCTTTCACAGCAGGTGAGGACCTGAACCATCTGATTAGAGCTGCATTCTGCATTCTGACAAGAAGGGCAAGCACTGGAAAGAGGATATGAATTAAGTTCAGTTTTTACATAATAGGTCAGTTGTAAAGGCTGTTGTATAGAAACTGTTAAAAGGTCATATACATTTTAATTTCATAGTGCTTTCACTTCAAACTTGGTAAAATGAATTTTCTGTGTAAAATGCGCTATGTCTCTAGCAACAGTTCTATTATTTTTCAACACTGCCCCTTGATAAGGTCTTAACAAGCAGAGGTCCAAATGACAGCAGCTGAAAGCTGAAAGCAGCTCTGGTTATGTGTGGCCACGCTGAGCCCACCAAGTGAAGCCTTCCGCTGTGGATGGCCAGCAGATGCAGGTGTCAGAAATGCATCAGCATCTCAGAGAGCCTCCCCAGTGGACTGATTGGGTTTCATGCAACTGCCTCCACATTGTCTCATCAAATCCCCCTTCGAAGGGATAGACCAGACTAGGAAGATGACAGCCAGTTTTCTAAGCTTCTCTCTGTTGTGTGGGTGTGCTGCTGCCTGGCAGTTTGTAGACCACTTGAGGGGGTCTCCTCTCTCAGTCACAGACAGCGATGTGACGGCATGTTTGACTCTAGTGAAGTGGGGCTCAGTGGGCTGCATGCTACAGTGCTTTAATGAGCACATCAAGGATGTTGGCATCAGAAGAAAGGTCAAATGTCAGATTTTAGACTTCCAAAATTGTAAAAGGAAGCTCGTTGACACAATGAGATTAAAAAAAAAAAAAAAAGCCATAGTGGAAAACTGAGAAGAGTAGATTACAAATTACTGGGTAACAAACGTAAATCGCTATGCCTAGAGTAGTCTAAGCAGAGCCAATACCAGATTTGAATTCTCAAAATGCTGTGTATAATTATCACAGTATACTATATTTACAGTTTGACAGGACAAAGGGTAAGTACTTTAAACCAAAAGTAGGTTTAGGTTAGATACTAGGAAGAAACACTGTAAGGGTGATGAGGTACTGGAACAGGATGGCCAGAAAAGTTGTGAATGCCCCATTCCTGAAAGTGTTCAAAGCCAGGCTGGATGGGGATTGGAGCAACATGGTGTAGTGGAAGGTGTCCCTGCCCATGACAGGAGTGTTGGAACTAGATGAGACCTTTAATGTCTCTTACAGCCAGTCTATAATTTTATGATTATAAGTACTAATAAAGTACTCAAAAGGGTACAAAAATAGTGATATTCTTGATAAGCATCAGTCTAAACTACATCAGTTTCATCCGAAAAGTCATGTTTTCAGTATTACTAATGCTGTTCTCAAATTTCCACAAGATTTTAATTCTTGTATTTGTCTTTTCCTTTTTGCATTATTTCTCAAGCAGTAGTACAACCATTTTTATAGAAATAAAAAAAATATAGATTAATCTATATGAAGGGCCACCAGTAAAGCAGACCAAAGAGGTCCATCCCAGTGTTCTCAAAAATCACAAGCATGTCAAAGAAACTTTAGAATCAGAAATGTTAGGTATTAGTCATGTTGCAAATTACACTTGAGTCAGTCTGGACTCCAGATTCATTACAGAATACTCAGTTACACACAATTGCTGAATTTCAGCTACAGACAGCTGTAGATTATAGACAATGAATATTTAACATCTATTTATCTAATTAAGATGTCAGCAAATACTAGGTTAAGTAATTCAATTCATTATTTAAAAATGTGACCCTGAACAGGACTGCTTTAACAAAAATTTGAAGGACTCATTTTTAATATTGTACCAGTTTACTTGCTACTTTTTATACTACATGCAAGAAACAGTGGGTAATGAAGATTTGATTTTTTCTAATTGACCCCTACATATTGCTTCCATTAACTAACCAATACAGAAAAATATGATACTTGAATTTGTCTGAAAAATGGTAGTTCCTTTCTTTCTGTTTTATTTTTTTAGAAGCTCTTTACATCTCACACTAGCTCTATTTTAGGGTCTTTTTAAGGAATGTTTTGTATGTTGCCTATCCTACTCTGTGATGAAAAGAGGAGAACATTTTCTGACACAGCTATGACATAGCTGTTATGAGAAGAATAATCTTGCCTAAGAAGTAAAGCCTCTGGTGCATTTATGCAAGTGCAGCACCCAAATGTGACTCCAGCACAGTCACCCCCAGTGTTCAACACATTCACCCTGGAATGTGCTGCCTTATTTCATCCACTGTTCACACCACAAGTATTTTCCACCAAAGACACCTACAGATGTTCCTTTGTAGATGAATGAGGTATTGTGTAGCTCTCACTGAATGACTTTCTCTTTGGAATACACCAGTTACAGGCAATAAACATAAAATATTTTAATTTTCCTGTAGTTTAATAGAAAAATACATTAATTACTACAAGTCATCAGGTAGGCTCTGCAATCACAGAATTTTTACAAAATTTATACAGCACTCTCAATATGGAAAAGACCAACATGAATTATAAAACACTACCTTGGGAGAAATTTATATTTGCCTTTTAAAAGTAAACTAACATTTGCAAAATAAAAGCTAAATGGGATCAGAACCATCTCTCAATGTAGCTGAATGTTTCAGGTTTTCTTTCCCCCAAGGTTAGGAAAACACTTTTTCCTGTCACGAAAAAGACAAATCACAATCAGTCTGTCACATATAATCTGACAATTTGTAATGCTTGAATAGCAGGACACCAAGGCACATATTTCAAACATTGCTACTGATAGAAGAGTTTTACAGTAGCTCCCAATTTCTATGCTGGATAAATGTCCTGGTTAAAACCAGTTGTATAACAGATAGCCATGAAGGTTTGGTGCACTGGAACCAAAGGGGTTGCCCAATTAGTTTTGGTCCTCAAGCTGATAATTTTTTAAACATGCATGAGAAATCAAGTACTATGCTCCAAGGATCAAGCAAACTAACAGGTGTACATCTTGGCACCTACAAACGCTGTGACTAAAAAGAAAACCTTTCTGCATTAATTACAAGTTATGGCTTTAGGTAAATGGGTAGTAATTTGTGTCTGGTATTTGGACACAAAAATATGTAAGTAAAGCTTGCAGCTTCCTCTGAAATTTCTGAAAGGAAGTTAAAAAATCTCCACTTCTTGGAGATAATGTCGATCTTCAAAGTCAAAACTATCAAATAATATTGAAACTACATTTATTGGACCTATCGGGTGACATCATAAAGAAACATCTTTCCACTGAGTCATAATTTTATATTGCTTGATATGCGGAAAAGATTAACCAAAAACGGAGATAAAGAAGTTCAAAACTCTTCCTGTTTATGTAATGTCAAAAACCCCCAAAACACAACCAAACCAAACCTGAGAGCACCATAAACCCTACAGCTTAAAAATACTGGGAAAACAGTTAAAGTATTGCCATTAAAGAGGGTAAGGCAAAAGGACAGCCAACTTTCTCCTTGCTAATTTATTTTGTGGCTTTATTCTGAAAACCATGGCATGGGATTTCACACTGATTATCTCCCCATAATTTCCACATAAAGTATGTTCAGCTTGCAAGTAAACAGATCATTTTTTTCTCTTCCCACAAAGCACTGGAAGCACAGCCTGCCCTCTGAAATGCAAGCCAAGTCTGCTGTTTCTTGTGAATAATCACCAGTTAAAGGCTCAGCCTGCTCTGTCACACGTATTCACCAGCACTGCATCTGAGAAGCTGACTGGAACAATTCTATTTGCAATGAAATAGGAGGACGAATTGAATCTCCTTCATTTCCTTCCAATTAGCTGCAGTGCAGCTCCCTCCTAACTTGGTTTTGTGGGACTTGAGAGATAGGAAAAGCAAGAGTTAGAACTGTTTCTGGTGGGGAAGGAAGCAGCTGAGACTTGTGAGCATGTTCATAAAGGATATTTTTAAAAATGGTAGCATTTTGGAGAGAGGACAAATTCTTGGTTGGTCATTGCTCCAGACCCTGTTGAAATGCCCAGAAATATTCTCTTGACCAATTCCTCAATTTATCAAAATTATTTTCAAAAGAGACTCTGTCAGGTCAAAACAAAACTCCACCCTGCACAGCTGATGCTGGCAGTGGCAAAGGCTGGAAAAGTGTAAGATCAGGTAAAGCTTTAACAATGCTTCTCCAGGATACTGGCTTACCTCCAGCAGCAGACAGCTCAGAGATTTTCTGAGCCAGGTCTGGCAGCATCCTGAGGGAAAGAGTTACACATCTTGATTGCAAGCTACTGGCAAACAAGCTTCCCTCGTTTCTGTGTAGAATCTATCCCATTCTAGCTTCATCTAATATTCTTTTTTTTTTTTTCTGGAAGAAGCAGTAGGCAATTGATACATACCGACTTTCCTTATATTTCACACACATCGTGATATTCTTCCTATTTAATCTCTTGCCAGGCTGAAGGGCCTTATCCTAATTTATTGTCTTGCATGGATGGATGCTTTTCCAAATCCCTGGGTATCCTTCCCCAAATATTTACTTGTTGCTACATTATCCTCCTTGACATGGGGGAGGGGAAACAGGATGCCACACCAGTGTGTGCACATCAGAGATTTGTGGAGAGGTATAAGAAAGCTCTCTATGTTCTCTGTTCCTTGTCATCATAAGGTGTCAGCCTGACTCAAACTTCTTGGCTCTTCTGACCATATAGAATTGGTTGGGTTTTGGAGTGTTATTATAAGCCAGAATTCCAATTCTTAGACCCTGGAGTACTGCTATGATTTCAGAAATGAGAATTTTATCAGAAAATAAGTGAGATTGCAGCCCTCAACTTTTGGAAGGCTTGGCTGAGAACAAAATAGATCTGGAGGGCAAAAAGAAAAGTAAAAGTTATTACATTTTTTTTCTTAGGTTAAAGGGCTTATGATTTAGCCTGCTTTTCAATAAATAGGGGACTGATGGGTGAATAGTGAATTCCATTTTCCAGGCAGTACATAAGTCATAATACATACATAATCACATATTATTTTCTTTAATACATTTACCGAGTTCTATCTTGAAACCACAGGGGTGCTTTTAACACACATTAATAATACAAGAAGACTGAGCTAGAAATCTTCTGATGATTAAGAGCTTTCCATCCTACATAAATTACCAGCCATTTTACTCTCCCCTCAACTTGATACCAGCTGCATCCTTTAGCTCACATTGCTTTTCCCTTTTTACTGATAGAGAAAAATATGCTTTGTCATCAGTCATTTCCCTGCACTAAAAACAAGCTGGCTTTTTGCTTGACTCTTCAATATTTTGGTCTGCTAATAGCTTTCTTCTGCTCCCATTCCAGCTTGAATTTAATCTATAGAGAGAAAAGCAGAATAGTGCACAGATATGCCAGACTGGGAAGCTCTTCTGAAATTCTCCTTATTTAAAAAGGCCTCTGATAATGGCATAATTATGACAACCTCCTAGAAATATTTCACAAACTCCCACATAAGATTACAGCTATTTTATTAAATTTTCTAGCTTCAGAATACTTCATAATACAGGCACATTTTCATCGTATGATCAATTAGTTCTCCAAGTTTAATTAGCTTCTCATTTGTTTCAGTCATTTCATCTTACAGCAGAAATTCCATTTAGCTCAACAGTACTCAGTTTTTCACTATTGTACTATTACATGCATTAAATGTGTGGAATTTTTGTGTACTCAGATTTATTCAGCCCTTCATAAGATATTCCTGCCCTTCTCTTTATGAACAACACTTTCTAACTTTGTTAATAAAAATCATTGCATACTCCTACTTTTTTGTGTCAAGGTCACTAGTGGAACCACTCAATTAATTTTTGAATAAAGATATTTTGATTCAGAAAAGTCTGGCAATTCTTATATTAATTGTCTCTATCGTAACTAAACACATCTTTATATGAAGTTACAAAATTATTTACTGGATTTCTAAGAATTTAGACTGATTTTTATCTCCCTGTCTTTGAAAACCAGACATCTAAAAAAGACATTATATTGCTTTGGTAAAATGCAAGTTGGGTAAATCTAGGCTGCATTCCATTTTCATTTACCTCTACATTTTTGGAGCATTTTGAAGTCTTGCACATTACTAACATACTATGTAGTCATATATACCATTATTTATTTTCTATTTTGTAAATGCATGTCCTATGTTGACTGTTTTCCAGTTATACATTTCCTGATTTAACAGAGTTATTTAAAAGTCCTGCTGCTGGATCTGCAACTTCATGTGAGAGTTCATACAGTACTGCAGGCAGATTATCTAGTTCCCCCAACATGAGTATATTAGGTTGCTTGACTTTTGGTTTCCACTTCAGTTGTCATTTCCTCTTCCACATTCCCACTGCTACCATGCTTCTGTTCCACATTCAGCATCACTATTCTTATTGAAAATTGACCAAAAGCTCTTAGAAACATAGCTAGTGACCCACACTTGGCCTACTGAAATCAAAAAGTTCAGAATTTTATAACCGCAAGCAAAAACCTAATAGAAAAAAAAAAGGTTTGAAAGATTTCTGTGCCAAATACTGCTTCCTAGTGTCTGATAGCTGAAGACTTACAGTACAGAAAAGAACAAAAAATCCAAAGCTGTTTTATGCCACAGGGAAACAGCAGGAGGAAACAAAACCACTGACAACCCCAAAGGACCCTCAAATGGGAAAGAATGCAGTTTACCAGAGTGCTGCTGGAGTCCATGAGATTTTTAATATTATTAAGGAATGACCTTGCCCCATGCAACATGTTCTAAGTATGGCAAGTTTCTGAATCTATAAAAGCAGGTCATTGGCTACTGATTCTTCCATTTGTTCTCTCCCCCTTACAAAGCAAGAGGCTAACATCTTGATTCCTGCTGCAGATGAAGGAAAACTCTGAAGTCTTGGATTAATAAAAAGTAGAAACAATAGGCAAAAAACATATTCAATAGAGAGAAATATTTTCTTATTTTATCTTTTTAGAAGAATTTTTAAAATCTCTGTCCTAGGCACAATGTAAAACAAAGCCCACACATTCTTCTGTTTTTTCCTCATGTATGTGCTGAAGACTCAGGCCTAATTACAGGAAGTCTGAAAACTGCCCTTATTACATACTAATGTACCTTTCTATCAACAGAATACCTTCATGAAATATGTGCACTGTCCAAATCTGTCTCAGATAAGCCCTTAGCCTGTGAAAAGTTTTAGGACCTTGACTATGGGAGAGGTGTTGTCTTCTGCAGAGACAGAATAAAACCTGCATTAGATAACTCTTCATGTCCCTTTTAGTTCTTGATAATGAAAACTGGATTTAGTCAGAGGAAGGAACTAGCCCTAAGATACTGCTGAAAGATCTATCCAATTATATGTGCAATTTTTTCCACCCTCTTATTTTTTTATGTTGGGACACTTCTTAATTGAGGGATTATTTAAGACAATTTGAATTTAAATCTTCAATAATAATTATTATTATTTTTTGTTATTTACCTGTATTATTTTTCAAAATTCCTCTGACTCTGTATTAGTTAACCTCACAATACTTTACTCATCCTGTAGTGACTTTTAATTGTATTTACAATAAGTTGTCACTTTCTAAGAATTAATTCTGACACCAGCTGAATACATTGTTAAAGTCTGAGGGGACTGTGAATGGAAAACATGTCAGAAAAATAACTCCTTGTGAACAAAGAAGAAAGTAAAAAACACAAGATTTTTTAATGTTCTTATCCATGTATTATACTTAGAGTTTGTCTTACAGCACCTTTGGTATTTGGTCTCACTCCTTTCTCTTGGTGTTTACAACATCACCTTCATCACTGAATTTAGCTGATCCAACTGGGATTTTATCTCACTTATTTTCTCACTCCTGTCAGGAACACTTGATGCTGGCATGTATGGCAACATACGGGAGGAAAGGCTTGTTTTAACAACCACATTGACTTTTCAGCCTCTCTCTGTTACCATAGCCATCAAATTCCAATTTATTCTTCTAGGGGCCCTCATCATTCCACAGTCCAGTGTGGACAAAAAGAAAAATAATTTGGTTACTTAAGAGTGAGAAAGCCTATACTCCCAAAACAAAACCAGTCAGACAGCTATCTCAAAATTTACAGGCTCTGTTGACTGACTCCTTGCCTCTTCCCTGACTCCAGTCTTCCCAGTGCCTCCCCTTGCTTCTCCCCTCACCACCATCCTGTACTTTTCCTGGGGGCTTTTCAACAGTTCAGTGACAGAATCATGTGAATAAAAATAAATGAGAGGTCAAACAACATTCCTTTTTTAATCAAGATTATTTTGTCCACAGATCAAAAACTGACGGGAAATAATATTTGAGACCAACCCATAAAAAAACAAAAGGAAGATAAGAGCAATAAAAGATCATTCTCACAGTCCCTCCCTTCTAAAAGGTTAACACTCTGCTTAACCTACATATTTTGTCTACTGAAAAAAAGTACAAAACCAAAGAAATCATCAGGCAACCAAAATCATTAATTCAAAAGATTGTTAAGTCATAAAGGTGACATGCCATGTTTTACAGTTATAGTAGCTCAAAGGTGCATAGTTATTTCTGCAAAGTTTTAAAGAACACAGAAATGTAAATGAAACAACAGCTTTTCCTAAGGATGTTATCCAACTATTGTTATTATGGGAGAAACAAAATCAGTCTTTTAAAGACTGGTTTCTGACATGGTATTTTTCTACCAAGCCCACATACCCACTGGTAAATTCATACCCTACATTTTTTTTAATAAAAAAATCATTCGCTTCCATTTCCTTTTATCTTTTTTGCTTTTTAATAAGTGTGAGAAAAATTTACTAAATTTTAATTTTTTTCTGTCACTGAATATTAACTAGCAGTACATAGATTTTGTTTTGTTTTACTTGGAATAACAAATGCATGGTAGAAAAGTGCATTTAGAAATGAATACTCTTCATGCTTCAACAGAAAAAAATCATGGAATTCAGATTTAATTTTGAGCATTCTTAGTCAGTCTTGTCACTATCTCAGAGGCCTTTGCCAATTTAGGAGATTTAAAAATCATGTGTTACAAGACCTAAGTGCACAATATTACTAAGAAAGAAATTGCAACTCTTATTTATTTTAATAAATTCCAAATTTTGTTTGAATACCCCAGCCCTTAACTTTACTTTCTCTTAAAAAATATTAACTTCCACCACCCACTGATCAAGAAAAGAATCTGTCTTTTGAAGCTGGAAGCAGTTGACATCTTATAACTTAGTGGCTTCTATGATGTATGATTTCTTTCTGTGCTGAAAATGCACCTTTTCAAATCATTTAAAACATATGCATGATAAATTGGGGAGCTACAATCTCCCAGACACATATTTTTCTTTCATATCATCCTGTCCCATATTAAGCAATTATGGAAAAGAACACTGACTACACCGCAGCTGTTTCCTAATTAAGTGATCAAGAGAGACACAGCTGCTAATGACTTTTTTTGTTGTTTTATGTGTGTGCTATTTATAGTCTGCTGTGCTATATATAGACAATAAAGTCTTGGTGTGAATCTAAATTCAGTTACCTTAAGAAGGAGTTTATTAAAAATTGCATGAAACTCTGCTGTTTCAGAACAGTAATTTAGCATAGGCTATATGTGTGCCTGTAAGCGTCAGCTCCTGAGTTTCACTTCTGTGTTCCTTCTCTACTGTTCTGCATTTTTACTAATCAATGTCTAATGTTTAGGGTTGTTTTTTTTTAAGACTCTTTCTTTCTCGTTCTTTTGATTCCAGTATCCTACCTGCTGCTACACAAAGGTGTTTCAATATGGCAGTAGTTTTTCACTTGAGTCATTCAGGCAAATATTACAACATTTTGGTTGATTTTAGTTTTGTCTGCATTGTTCTTTTCACAATATTTGCTAAACCTTCATAGAAAATTTCTTCTGATAACCTCAAACCTCTTCCTGACCCCAATAATAAAATTAGGAGTGCATTTGAGTTTGAACCAGGGTGTACTTTGAAACTGATGTCCCAGTTGTCCCCATGTGTCATCACTGAGTCATCTTAGAGTGTGCATTTTGGATACTTTTGCATAAAATTAAGCTGGAAGACCAGGAGTACATTTAATTTGTTTCAACCACAAATGGCCACTCAATAGACATGACCAGACTAACACTAGCAAAAAAAGAAAACCCAAATCTTATACAGTGATGTCATTAGCTCCTCAGCCTCATTGCATTCTGTTAACCCACTCTTGTGGGCCTCCCTGCCTGCCAGTGTAAAGCTGAACTATGTCACTCAACAAATGCTGTGGATGGAGTTGTCTTTCATTCTAGTACCACCTTCTGGTTTTGAATAAACATCTGTGGTAAAAGTCACATAAAGAAAGTGCTGTTCTTTGAATGACATTATGGGAAGTTGAAATGGCTGCAGGTGAACCATGTAATAAGTGCAATAAGGAGAGAAAACCACACTTGGGATTTTAACTTTACCTAATGAAGTATATAGATGAAAGGCAGATGAATGATAGATGCAAAGAGAGGCTCCAAGGAACGCAGTATAGTTCCACAGGAAGAATGGAGGGACTCCTACTGAATGAACAGACTATCCTAAATAAGACTTGGGATGCCTTTGAGGACAGTGGAAGATGGATATGTCACAGAAGAACTGCAACATACTTAAATTCTGAGGGTTTGTTTTATTCAGATAACATCCCTAGAAAAGTTCCCCTCTAATTAATTAGGCTTGAACCAAACATTGTTTTTGATTCTAGCATGTAACAATTTGTGGTAAAGATTTAATGACAGTCAGGAGTTGTCAACCCAGCCCTGCTAAATTCGCTTGAGTTTATGCAGTTGTCTCCAAGGTATCCATAAACTTCTGCCATGATGGCTGTATCTAAATAAGAAAATTAAACACTTTCAAAGTTCTGATAGGCTAAATGATTATATTTCTAGAGTGGTCACTACTAATCTTCTTACCTGCATCATCTTTCACCAACTGAAATATTTCCCAAATAGAGTTTGGGAATGTACCCAGTTCTATATGCCCAGTATTGTCAGCTGGCAGCAGTCCACTCCTCACCAGAGTAGCATTATACAGCATGATCATGACCAGAATATGCCAGTGATCCAGGCTGGGAAAAGGGACCCTGCAAGCATCTAATTTCCTAATATAGATTAGCTGCTGAATTGAAGAATGAGCTTTATGCTTTTTCTGGCACAGTCTAATGGATTGTCCCCAGAGGGATAGGGTATAGGAATTAACCCTTCCAATCTTTAAGTATTACCATTTCAATTGGGAGAACAAATCAGTAATGAAAGATAATATCTTGGTGAATACTTACTAGTGTAACTAAAAGGTGGACATGATTTCACTGATGTTTTATAGAAGCCAAAGCATTTTTTCTAGAAAGAAAATCCTATGTTTAGAGGTTTTAAAAGCCAAGACAGCAGCTTTATTCAGAATAATGCCACATGCCACCAGGGTAATGATCCTAAAATTCACAACAAAAGCAATGACACATTCACAATGGATGAGCTTGACTCCATTTTGACTCACACAAAAATGTTTCCATATTTGAAAGAACTTCAAATATATTTGTAATCAGAAGTATGGTGAATGTTGCTTCTCTCCAAGTACTTTTCTCTCTTTCATAATGTAGGATATTGTGTTTTCAGACTTGTAATGATGAATGATATAAAAGAAAATGACTTGATATTTATCAAGAGAAGTGAATTATTAAAGCTCATAAAATGCAAAGATAAAAAACCAAACCCAAAACACATTCCTATCAACATATCCACATGAATGAGCAGATAACTATGGAAATAAAGTGTCTGGACTGCCATGGTACAAATTCCATTCCTTTAAAATTGTAATTCAAAATTAAATGCTACTTTTAAGAATGTAGGCAGTTTAGAAAATTTATATCCCCACAGATCTGTTACAATAAAAAAAATCCAAAAGATTTATGGATACATAGAAATGATACACTGATAGATAAGTTCCTGCTCCAAAACCTTTATAGTTCAGCTGAGATTGGACTCAGCAAACAGACAAAAAAAATGAGGTATATCATATGCTAGTGACAGAGGGAAACAAGTCTAACAGAAAAAGGTGTCTTACAGAAGAGTCTGGAGCTAAAACGCTTTGGAGATCATAAGCACTAAACATGCTTGAAGATGTAAGAGTAGTGCAAAAAAGCAGGACCATGCATACAGGAATGTCAGAAGGGAGTTAATGGAGATCCCAGAGCTCTGGGTTATCTCCTCTTATGTTACTTCTTCGAAATGAAAAAAGAGCTCAGGTTAATGCTGAAAGAATCATCTGTTCACAATCCGCTGAATGTCCTTCAATGTTCAGCAATGAGTTGAATAAGGAATTCTTAGGAACTCAGTGCTGCAGTGTAGTTTGACTTGTCCTTCCTGGACTCATGGATTTTCCACACCCAGTGGAATTGGATGTCTAGTACATCAGATCCGTGAAATCTGTAAAGATTTTAAGGTAAAATGATACATTTATTGAAACCTTTGATGTGTGTTAGAACAGCTTCATAAAAGGAAAACAGATTCTCAAGGTCATGCTTAACAGCAAGGATCCTCAGTAGCAGGTACAATTTCTCCAGTAGTCTCTGAGGCCGGCTCACAAGGCTCTGCAATCTTTTCATGAGGTATTGGGTATATCTACTCTGATCAAAAGAAGCAACGGAGTTATGCTGGGTTTAAGCCATTAGAAGTAGAGGCCAATGAGGCACATAGACTGCACCACTGATGGACTGAATGCAACAAGATAACACTACATGTAATCTTCCTTTGCTGGAACTGAAGCAGAACCAATTGCGTTAAAAAACCACAACAGATAAAAGTACAAATAGACCCTTATTCTAGTGCATTCCTAAGTTTGATGACCACTACACATTTTTTATGAGGAATAATTTCATACTGCTGTGTTGTAGGAATGTCTAATGCCTTTATCTTCTACTTAGAATATTCTTTCTGATGCTCAAGGATCAAACATTTAATGAGTCTTTCAATATTATCTATTCACTGTAAGTGGTAGAGTAAAAGCTTTGTGGAAAAGAGTCTATTTGATCTAATACATATATTTTTATATACTATTATGAATTCCATATTTTGCCTTTTGATGTAAATTCCCATATGTGGTCCTTATGGAGCCCTTTCTAACTATTTCATTATGGTGCTAAATCATTCCTAATCAACAGATAGGGATTATGATTTCAAAAACATGATTTAGGCACTTCAGAATGCATGGAAGAAAAACATTAAAACCAAACAACTATGTTTCTTTTCATGCACAATTAAATCAAAAATTTCTCCTAAAAAAAAGACATTATTATCATTTATTAAATGAGAGGGAGGAAAATGTAGATTTTGAAGCAGTTTGGAATTTCAGCTCTCCTTTTCACTGCTGTAAATTGTCTATGATCAGATGCCTTGCTGGTGCAGAACTGAAAGTGTCTAGCTTTGTATTATATCCCTCCAATAACCCAGCATGCTAGAAGTGATCTGTTCAAACATGGTTTGAAAACTACAGTTATAATAACTTTGGATATTGTATTTTTTTCCTTGCTTTGAAAAACATATAATCAAAATTATTATTTAAATACAAATGCATTAAAAGATTATAACTCCAAGGGTACATTTCTGCTTCTGTGTACAGGTCATTTTATAATAGTGGTTTGAAATACATTTTAAAGAACTTGCCTATAAAATGTTCATTTCCCTTACCTAAGAACTGGACTGATTCCTCGACCAATTAATTATAGTTTAATCCTTCAGCCCATTCCAGTTTTTATGTGATAATAATTATTGTATCTCTGAATGATGCAAAGTAACACGAGATATTTTTCTTTCTTCTTCCTTATAATCTTTGGTGATTAAACTTTGCATTCTTACAATGGATATCAACTTTATTAGGGGTCTAATGTGTTTTGTGAAAATGCTGGACTGAAGAACAGATGGTATTTTGCATTTTTGTTCTCTGCCAGTCCTGTGAGGACACTAGAGAAAACCTTTGTCATGGTTTAGGAATGGTACTCCCTAGTTTAGTGCCCTCACTCTGAGACTCGTCCAAACCAGACATGGCTCACTTGCTCCTGCCCCACACCTTCCCTTCCCACTCTAGAGATGGAGGTGAGAACTGGAGGCACAAAAAGGTGAAAATCATGGGTTGAGATAAGAAACAATTTACTGGAAACAGCAATGAGAAAAGAAAGCTAGCAGTAACAGCACCAAGCCCAATAACAAAAGTATACAGAGAGAATGGTTCACATGCAAAACGCTCACTGCAGAGCCCAACCCGGCTGTGCCGCAGATTTTCCCAGCTGGAAAAGGGACACTCTTTCTTCTGTGGGAAGTGAGAGAGAGCCCCTTTCCCCTGCCCCTGGCAATAATGTAAGATGGTATTGAATGACATTAGGGTCTTGGCTACTTGGTCCTCTAGAACAACCTTCCTGCAAGCAATTTATCAGGAGCTCTTCAGCACACTGTATGTCCTTAATGCTTTTGTATTTAATAGAATTTGGGTTGCTTCAACCATTTAATTATAAAACAAACTTTATGTAGAGTGAGAATGCTTTTCTTTAATTCCTTTTTATTTTTTCTTTTCTTTCTTTTTTTTTTTTTTAAGAGGATCAGCTGGTTTAACTCAGAATATTCCTTAGAAAATACATGGATTGCATTCAGTCATTTGTGGATAATTGTTTCACCCATAAAGAGGGACTTCAGGCACATTTTGGAAGCACTGATAACTTCAGATAGCAACTTGGCTGTTGTGCTTTTCACCAACTATGGAGTCTGTGAAGGAATGTTTGGATAAGGTATTTTTAGAGATTGCATACCTAATAAAAGATAATTGCTATGATTTCATCCTGCAATGATGGTTAGTCAGCAAGTCAAAGGCTGAGCAAAGGGATTCTTACACACAGTATATGTGGAAAGCAGCACTTTTGGTGATTTAAACATTCAAGAAGAAAAGGGTGTCCAAATCATCTTCCCAAGGAGGATGTGCTCTTACAGAGAGGATTTTGCAGGGAACAGTTTCGTAGTAATTTCATTCTTTCTACCAACAACACCAAAATCATCCCAAAGTTACTTTCACCCATAGGTTCTTCATACAAATGTTGATCCCAATGAAGTGTTAGAACATCTGGGAGTCTGTTCTGTTTACATTGAACCTATATGTGCCCAACAGGCAAATAATTTTGGATATTGTTGATGTTTTAGTCCACAATGGCTTCTCTACAATTATAATTTCTACAAATATAATTTCAAATAAATGTTGAACAAAGAAGAAGGGAGGATTATTTGGTTGATCAACCTTTGAAGGTATAAATAGAATGCTGTGAAACTGAGTTCTGTTTGAATCTGAATGACCAAGCCTATGTCCTGTGAGTGTGCTAATCTTCCCCATACACTCACAGACTGTCTGACTGAAGGCTGAAAAGCTTATGTTATACAAATCATATAAATCTAGCACTGGGAATATGAGTATGACCATAAGAAATGTTACAGATTTGACAATCTCCTTAGCTTCATGCACTTGAATAAATACTGAATGAGTGCTTCATGCCCCCGTGCCAGCAAGGTCTGGAAAGTGTCCAATCTGTTTCAATCTCTAGACTTTGAACAGATTGTTTCTGGTCCCTTGTCTTAGTCTTTGAGACTCTGTATTTAAATTGCCTCAACTCCTGAAACTATCATTCTTGACTGCATGACTTTTTGTTTCCTATGAGGCCAGAGTTTTATCTCTAGGAACAACTTGAACTCCTCTCTAGACCCTTAAGGCCATGAAATATGCTTCACAGCAGACAATTTTGATATGAATTTTTAGAATTTTTGAGGAAAATTATTTTAGAATGACAGGAATTTTTAGTGGTCAAGTATAGAAGTGTCACAGATCCTTCAATGGACACTGTCAAGCTATGATCGTCTTGTCTCTTGTGAAAAATTAGGTCCAATCTACCTGTCAAGGTGAAAAAGCATCGGTGAGTCCTTATTTTCCCTTATCTTTCTGATTGCCTGTCAAGTTTGAGGCATGAGAAAGTGCAGCAAGCAGAGCACATAAGCATTTGGTAAATTTTTGTGCGGACCACTTATCAGCTTCACATCTTAGTCAGATAAACTTCACTTAGTTTAGCTGCTCTCTCTTGAAACTTGGCTTCTAAACAGCAGTTTAAATGTCCCTGCTTCACAATTCCCAGTTCCTGTGGTAGTGGAACTATATCTACGTGAGACACTACTGTGCCAAAACCTTGGGGTTTACAAATGAGTTAATTCTTGTGCATCAGTAGTTCTAGTATTTACAGCCCTAGAAAATCACACTAAAAAACCAAAGCTGTTTGTTGAACACATAGAGTGTACTCCACTTATCTCCAATTCAGTTTCTTAACAGTGGTTCTTGAGATATTTGTGGGAAACTTCTTTTTATTCCTGACACTAATAGACTTGTCAGTGAGTGCTGAATATTAAACTTTTACTCAGGATGCAGCATTGTTGGAGGACCTGGAGATGACACATTGTGGTTATTGGGGTGCTCTCATCAGGCCTCTGAGGCTTCAAATGTAAGGCCACAAATTTCTGGCTTTGAGAAGTGTGTTAGCATATTACATATTCTCTGTTAACTTGAAACATTTCTATATGGTTATGGCCAATATTATTACTCATTTCTAAAGACAGAAGGGTTACATATGCTATCAGAAGAAAAGTATTTCTGAGGGAAGGAAATTAATTTTCATTTTCAAGTATAAGGAATGTTATACTATACCTGTAACAATAATGATGGTGAAGTAAAGCATGTCTACAAGAGCCTGAGGTTGCAGCATGACCTAAGTCCCTCAATGTCCAAGCTAATACAATTTTTTTTGTCTGAAATATCAATCCTTTATTTCACTCAGGACTACATAACTGATCAGAATAATATTGAAATAATTCCAAAAATCCTGCAAATCAGTTACCAATTGCACCACCAAAATGAACAGTCGTCTTTTAACTACGCAGCAGACAGCTCCATAACAAATGGGACTGCCCAGAAACTGCCTGCAAAGCTGTTGAAGTGCTATTCGGCACAGGCGTCCAGCATGAAAAAACAAATGTCCATGTTAATGATTTCCTTCAGCTCCAGTAAGTGGAACGATTGGAGTTGTGGATGATTGATGATTCTTCTATCAGTCATAAAAGCCTTCTAGAAATTACCTGTTTAGTTTAAACCGAGTACTTGGTTTTAGCTTGCTCCAAAGGCACAGAGTATTTGATATACAGTTGCTTTCATAGTGCAGTAATTTTGCAATACAAACAATTTGATCCGGAAATCTTGTTAAATTCTAATTATCCATGACAGTAAAAAAAATTTAGTTTCTTTATCCATACCAATAACTAAAGCTTTTATTTATTTAAGTTTTTACTTAAAAAATTCTCATGCAGTTTTATAGCAAAATGAAGGTCAGTAAGGCAATTGGTGTTCCAATGATATTTCAGATTATTCTAGAATCCTTGAACTGATTAGATCCAATTTATTAAGTTAATTTCTTTGAGAACTTCACAAAACCTTAAAAAGAATAAATTTTTTAAAGTTTATTTATTTTTATAAAGAACATGACTTTTTTTTCTTCCCCAAATCTTAATTTAGGGATATTTTGGTCATTTTATAAGAGGCAATGAGGCAGGAAGCAAGACAACATGAAAAGAACATTTGCAGACTATATAGTAGCTTTTAAAAATCAAATTATTGAAAAAATGTCAGATTTTTTACTTTGTAGTTTGATTTTATCCTTACAAGAGCTGCACTGAAGCTTGAAAATCAAATTAGATTATTTTTCTACTTGCCATAATAATGTTATCTGTAGTCTTCACACTGACACGCATTTTTCTTAGATGTATTCTTCCAAAACTGATTGACAACTAATGGATAAGATCAAAACAGAACAAAACAACTCTGAATTACACTCTATGTTAACTAGTTCTCATTCAACATTCATATTAATAAGCTGGATACAGAACCATATATGTAGATGTGCATATGCATGCTCAGACATAATTATATACACATACACACAGACTTTGGAAATTATTTCTGTTTGCTGGTTAGTTTTTTTTTCTTCCAAATTTTTACAGTAGACATGGGTGCTACTGAAAGAACACTGAGATCTCATTCAACTACAAGTGTGATGCTTGCCTGTTGCTTTGAAGCTTTTCCCATCCTCCTCTCCCAAATGTGAGCATCAGAAGTTAATTCATCAATTCTATGTTAATCTATATAGAGGAGACCTGAACAAATAAGTCTCTTCTTTAGTTAGCAGAAAGCTGTCTGGCAATATGTGATGCTATATTGTTTTCACCTAAATGTAATTAAAACATATATGAAAACTTGGTGTGGATTTGATAACATTCCTTGTAGAATTCTAGATACATAAACCAGTGAATGGACTATGCTCATTAATATACATGCAATTCTTAGATGACAGTTTAAGCAAACAAGTTACAAGCCCCACTGAAAACATTCTTTATTTTACCTATTTTTCAGTGTTTAGTGTATGAACACAACTGAATGGAGGTTGTGCTTGCCAAATGGAAGAGAGGTTTCCATCATTTTGCCTCACACCCCAGAGTATTTATGGCTCTGTGTAGCCACAACATGCCTTTCTTATCATTTATCCACAGGCTGCGTAAAACCCTACCAGGTTCTTTTTGGTATGTAACCCATTAATGAAACACAGAAATTATGGAACATTTTGAGGTTTTCTTATACAGACTGGCATTCTTCAAACAAGTGGCTGTACATCCAAAAAAAAAGGGGCATTGTAATCTTAACAGGTAAGAGGGGTCAATGTTGTTGAAGAAGTGACACAGCAGTTCTGAACTAGAGCAAAGGCAGTACAGCATATGGAGAATAATCACAATGAATGAGACCTGATACTAATCCCTCCTGGTCTGGATTACAACTAGAGCATAAAGCTATGTGCCAAAATTGATGGATCCTGAAATTCGCCTGCAAGGGAAAATGATTTGGGAATATTTTGTTCATCTTATAGGAGGCAGTGAGGCAGGAACTAAGGTGACATGAAAAGCAAGGAAGAAAGCTGGCTAACCAGCATAGTGCTACCAGCTGCAACTGACCATTCCAGAGGCAGACAAACAGAAGAAACAATACGAATGATGGGATGTTTTCCAGGAAAGAGCTTTTTTATCTCTTTGAAAAACTGAAGTTTATATCATGGTTAAAAGAGGATTGCCATAGGACCTGTCAGGGTAATACCGTTTCCATGGTAAATAAATAGAGGAATGAGTCCTTCCAAATCCATCTATAAGAAGGCTGTCTTCGTAGCAATTTTCAAACAGCACAAAGTTAAGTTTTCCTTTTTTTCTGAAGCAGAATTGAAATCCGTCATTATATTTTGTGCCACATTAATCTTACACCAACCATCCTTAAAATATCATAAAAATATGAAGAACTGCTCTTGAAGTAATTACTCCATTTAAATATACGGACACAGATCATTAACTATCTCCTATAATGCAAACGAGCTCTTACCACTTCTAATGCTTTGGCTGTTTGCTGACAAGGGGAAAGAACAACATTTCATCTTTTATCCTTTCATACACAATCTGAAGGAGCAGTTACTTTGTTCTGTCAGCCATGAGTAAAGGGTCTGGTGCTATCCCTCCCTGGCTGAACTCCTCTCCTCCTCCTTGCTGGGTTATAAAACACACCCTGGAAAATCCTACCTATTGCTATAACAGTTCAGTAAGAGACAATATAGAGAAAAGTAGAAAAGTTACAGCAGATACCTTGAAGCTTAACTGAAAAAAACCCCTCAGAGTATCATGAGACTCACAACAATATCCGGAGGGGATGTAGTCTGCCATGTGTTTCACCTGTGTGGAGTTTATTACAGAGTTGGAGATTACATTTGTTGTCTTGGAACAGAACAAGTATTGATTTATCCAGGACGAAATGCATTTTAGCTCTCTTCAATTTATTCCAGAAAGTAATCTGGGCTCCTCAGTCATTCTGAAGAGATGTAGGTAATTCCAGAGGGCAAATCATTTTGTCCTAAAGGCTCTTGTTCCATACAGAGGGAGTCTAAATGCTAAATAACTCTTAAAGTTTAAAAGATCTTGCAGAACCATCCCTGATATTTAACAGCTTAATTTCATTTTTTCCAAAAATAGGAGAAAAAAAGAAAATATGAATAAGAAAGTAAATTTTAATTACCAGGATAAATTCCTATAGACTTGTTATGAAATTCTTATAGATTTGATGCTAGACTAACTGTTGATAAACCACAAAGTAATGTTTTGTTCTATGATGCACACTTCACTTTACCTGAAACACGTATTTGAAGAATAGAATGGCTGTGTTTATCCAGATATTTAATTCACTAGTCTGATGTTTTTAATCTTGGTAAATAATGCTCCATCCCAATTAACAACCAGACCCCATGTCCTCCCAGGTATTTTGCTGTGAAGCTCAAGCCAGTATACCCGCTCTATTCTACTCTAATAATTAGGCAGCAATCTGATGGCTGCCAGACAGGAAGCTGTTATCCAACTCTTCCTCAGGTTCTGTAATAACAAAAACATTTCTCTTGGCCAGAGCCTCCATTAACATGCTTTCCTTGTCACTTTTGCTTCTGGTTTTTATATTATCTCAAATGAAAAACTTTGGTGGTGTGGTAGGTAACAAACCCAAACTGCTTATTCAAAACATTCACATTGATGTGTGAACCTCTGTAGTCTTGATTCAGAAGCCCCCAAAGGTACTTCTTTTCTGTAACATTCCTAGATGGCAAGCACTCAGAGCTCTGTAGCTCAGTCTTCAGATAAAAAAATCTCAAGGTGAAGCAATTACAAATGCTTGCTTTCATTTTCTCTTACAAGGAAAAGGAAATTTTCTCATAGGAAGAGCAAATAAATATGTCACAAATCACCCAAATGCAGGACCTACATGCACTTGAAAATCTGGGCACCCCTTGCGATTCGTGCTGTGAATTGTCTTCTCTTTTCTTTCTGTCTAACACTCACATATTTCCCCTTATACTGGCCATCTTTCCTTTTCCTACATTTTGATCTTAAACCTGTTGTACTCTGCTCCTAACCAAAACTGGGCTCATGTATGAGAGATCTAATAAATTAACTCAGAACCCTCTTAGCACTGAAGGCAAGAGTTACAATAATAGATGTTATTATATCTATACATTTTCTCTCTGGAACTTTCAAGCCCCACCAGAAGCTGCACAGAGCTTATTAGGAGCAGTTACCACAGTCTTGTGTAAACTTGTGTATTCTATGGGTTCCCTGTCTGGAATGAAGAAGATATCCTCATGGCCTGTGGGACTGCTTCACATGCTCTTTCATTTTGCAAATTACAATTGAATATATCCACTTGGAACACATCTTAAGTATTTAATATGGAATACTATGAAAAAATATTTTGAAGTCATCTGAAAGGACTTCCCCTCCAAGTAACCTTCAAAAAATTAAAAGCCCAATCATTAAAGCCATTTATCCTCAGCTATTTTTTTACCACAAATGAAGTATAAAATTTACTCAATAGTTTCTTAAGAGTATACCTGTCACAAAATTATTTGTAGTGTACATAAAAGAAGAGAACATGTTCTTAACATTCCTCATAACAAGAACATAAACTGAAACATATCTACTTATTTTTATCTGATGTTATGTTCAGTGGAGGAATGGACTGAGGAAGATTTTCTTGGGTGCAAGACCCCATTCCACAAACTCACATTTCTCAGTGTCCTAGTGGGGGATGGCACCACAGTGACCTCTGGGCATACGTGCTCCCAAGGGCTGCTACAACAGGGCTGCAGCTCGCAGGAAAGACACCAGGCACAGGGTTTGTCATGGGGCAGAGTGAGGCACCACTGACGGCACACAGGAGAAACTGGAGCTCCTCCTCCACAGACAAGATTGCTATGGGCCCAATGCCAGACATGTTTCACACAGTAAATAATGTGCAAAATTGGTGAATACACATGACTTCCTCAATTCCACCAGTTAGGCAGCTGATAAAAGAAATGTTGTTATTATTCTATTTAATTATCAGTGGAATTCTGGTTCCAGAAATTCTGCTGGGGAAGGAAAAGTCAGGAAATCTGAAGGGTTACTGAACAGCCTTATAAGATACAGGTTTTCTAGTTGTCACAAAAGAGGACTTATTAGAGACATATTTCAAATCCTTACTATAAAGTATTTTATTGTATGGCAGCTTTCCTTTCTTTACTTCACTCCTTTTCACACGTTTTTCTGTGATATCTTTAATACATTTTTCCCCATTATTTTTGCAACTGGACATCACTATTCCATAAGTGTGCTTCTAAAAATATTTCAGAATTATCCGAGTTCAGATTAAATTGACCATCTCAACCAAAAAAAACTTATAAATCACTTTGCTCACTTAAATCAAAACTGTATGGCTAAAAACAAGAGCATTTATATTTAAAAATTAGAACTTTAGTTCCAAAAACTAAAGCCGAGTTTTCTGTACATTCTGTGTTAAAATTTTTCTAAATATAACCATAACACTTCAATGGATTTTGACCCTTTCTCATATTTTTTTTAGTAGTGCCATACTGCCTTGTTATATGAACCAGTGTTCTATACATGCATGTAAAGTAGTCTGTGATCATGATAGGCTTGGAAACTTTTTCATAAGAAGAAATGGTTGGTTGTTCAAATTTTCTCATTTCTCTGTGTCTATCTGATGATTTCCCATACGTATATTCTGTCTCTTATTGAAGACCACACGTGAAAAATGTCATACTCAATACTTTCCTTTTTCAAAACTGATATATAGATGGGTTTGGGCTTTCAAAATCGAATGTGAAAGTGGATTATAGCTATGACCATGAAATTGCTACCACAGCATCATAAAACAGTATAAAAGACTGTCAAACTTTCAGCACTTGAAAAGAAAACCTTATTTAAAAAGTCTTACCATATGTTAATCAGATGTTCACACTGCTTTACTTTATTTTGATGTTAAATCTACCCAGAGACAGATATTATTATATTCAACCACCATCAAGTGGCATCAGCTTTCTGGAGAAAACTGAAAGGACACAAATATGTCTTTATCATATATGTGCTAAAAGGAGCTTTGCTTTGTTAAACTGGCTTGGAACAATTATGCTGCTAAGTGAGAGCCAAATAAAGAAAGATGCGTATGTGCAAAAATAAAGAGAAAAAAACTAAAACTAGTTCAGGGACCTTCAGAGTTTTTTCCAAATCTTGAAGCATGTCATATACTGTAAATTTTCTCAGGCAAATATCTAAGGAAAATTAAGTCACTGATTAAGAACTTAATTGTGAGGCGGGGGAAGAAAAGGAAAGTAATAGACATAAAAATAAAATAAAGAACAGTAAAACAATTCCATTTGCCCTAAGACACTTCAAATTTTATGTTATTTCATAAATATCTTTCTGGAAGTCCACCTCTGCATTTAAGAAAATTTAATGTAAGTAAAAATCAGCCACCATACACACAATTAGACAACAAAATTATACAATCATTTTGATTCCTGTGTAGCACAGATTATTTAACATCCTTTGGATAGTCATTCAATTATTAGAAACTGGATTATAGCACATTTTTTCTGGTAATCCTGATATTGCTTCAGTCATTAAGTGTTTTCATGAGAATTTCACACTGGAATTCTCTGTTGAAACTGCCCACCAGTTTAAGCTTATCTTTTTAATTGCTCCTATCTTGTTGGTGCTTTAATTTAAAATTAACTTTTCAAGAGTCATTTAGTCAAGGCCTACAGATCGAGATTTTGTACACTTTCAAAAACCGTAAAGCAGCAAACTTTTTTTTCAGGCCAATAGAATGGTCTTCAAGCAGAATAAGATACTCATAGGCATGGACAAAACAAGAAACACTTGTATCATTACCTCATCATCCTCTCCTGTCCACTTTTGAGCAATAGACGGGATAGGATCCTCTCAGTGTCCTTTTGCTAGGCTCAATTTCTCCACAACATGGAGCTTCTCTCATCTTGGCTTTCTCTCCAACTTCTCTGAAGTTGGTGGAGTCCCTTTGATTTATAATTAGAAGTGCTTTTCTTCTTTCTGACTCCAAAGTCCTTTTATGTGTGACTAACTTGGTCAATATGTTTTTAAAGTGTTTTACTTTCCCACTGAGAAAAATGTAATTGGGACAAAACCTACTCCTCTGGAGACAAACTACAGAAAAAATTAGCTTCTTAAGGTATTCGTGTATTTGATATGGGCCCAGTGTACACATATGTATTAATATAATTCCATTATAAATATACAGACATGGAGAATACTCCTCCATCTATTTTCATAACACAAGGAGTTTGGGGAGAAAACACAGCAGACCCTGTAGGAGTTTTTAAAGACGCTTTAGTCTCAACTGCTGGTCAAAAGCTGTGGGGTTTGCAGCCTGAAGTACTACAAATTTGAAGCCACTGTTGCAGTCTTTGTCTATTGATTGAATCAGGAAAAGGATAACATTATTCCATGCTCTGCCTGATCCAATATTACATGCTTAAAATAGTGCTCCAGGTAGTAGTTCCTCCAAATTTTCCTCACAGTTGTCAGACAGGACTCATGCCATAGAGGAGAGCTTCGTAAAGGAGTGGAAGATAACACTGAGCAGAGCACTGCTTCCTAAGGACATGGGTATCCTGAACTTGCTTAAGGACTAGAGTTGGTTTAGCTAAGAATCAATTCATTTCAAAATCATGGTGCAGAGACTTTTTCAGTTACCACTAGGAATGAAATACATGATTTGGGGAAAGTGATGTGTGCTCTCTTGGGCCTAAAAAGTTTTGGAAGTTTTGTAGTTCATGGGGCAGACTTAGCTTAACTGACTTGCTGAGAATTTCCCCTTTCTAAAGTATGGCTGGACCACCACCATGCTCCAGCTATATCCAGCTGTCAGAACAGTTCTTTGTGGCTATTGGGGGATATCAGTGTGAAATTAACTGTGAAATGGAAAAGACCTACAACTGAACCTTTTCTGTCAGTTTGTCTAGTCCAAAGCAAGAAGCAGTGATTAAAAAGGTTGCTATGAACAGTAAGAATACCACACCCCAAACTATTTGCTTGCACTTTGAACCAGAGCATTACAGAGCAAATGCATGACTTATATTGTAGCATCATGTTGTCTCTAGGAAGCCTTTCAAAAGATAATGGATACAGCTGTCACCCTTTGAGACGAAGTGATCACCTGAGTTTAGGAGGAAAGCTGCAACTATTGCAGTCAGCTTGAGTTCAGACTTTTAGAACAGGTCAGGTATCTAATTCCCACATCAGTTTTGCTGGACAGTAACACAAGCAGAAAGTGGGAAACAGCTCCTGAGGCTAACGCCCCAGATTTGCACTGTAATACAGCTAAAAACACAAAGAAACATCGGTTCCAAACCCCAGTACCTCAGGGACTAACTAAGAGAGAAGCCCTGTGCTGTGCTTAACATAGTATTTTTCTCTTATGAGCTACAAACTCATGTTCTGAATACAAGTATATTTATTATAAATAACAACACCAACACGATAAGTAATGACAGCAACATCTTGAGTGAATCTTGGAATAAATTCATTTTTCTCTATTAAGTTATCAGCTCTCACTCTCTCTGGCAAGGAAAATCCACTTGCAGAAAATGTGTTTAATTATAAAGCAAAATTTATGTAGTGTGAGAATACTTTGCTTTAATTTTTTTAAAAATAATTTCAGCTGGTTTAACATGCAATATTCCTTCTTAGAAAATCTTGCTACACAAATATAAATGTGGATCAAGAAGGCTTATTCCTCAGATCTTCACAGTTGTAGTGACTTTACTAAAAGCATGATTTCTAATTGTGATGATGCTCTTAACAGAGAAGAGAAATTTCAGTTCCCTGGACTCAGTATGATCAGGAATACTACTGGGAATTGAAAACCTAGAAAAATTTACCTCCTGACTATCCCCATCCTCAAGACACACAATGATATCAGTTTCTAAATCTAAATCTCTTTGTAAATCTCAGTTCTGGCTTTAGGGCTTGTTGCTGTAGTGATCCTTTTTTCTTTGCAGAATTTCTGATCTTTATCAGCATTCAACATTTCTGAGTAAAAGGCATTTCTCTTGAATGACCCATGTACCTTCACAGCTGTTTGCAACCTGACAAGTAGAAATACGGAATGTTCTTTCTTTTCTTTCCATTATGTTTTATATGATGAAAGGAGGGAGAGAGATCATTTCCAGTAAAGATGCAATTGAACATATAAATCACCTTGTCCCACAAATCACATAAAGCCATGTGAGTTTTTATTGAAAAAACCCCAAAGATCTTAATTTAAATTAAACTAATTCAGTTCTCATTTATTAACTAGCAATAGTGTTCTTAAAAGCTCAGTTCAGAATGAAATATTCATTTATGGTAGATCTGAGACAATGAAGAAGCAGAGGGACAACAGCGAGGGGAAATACCATTCACTGGGCTGAGCCAGGGTGGCAAAAAGAGTAGGGTGAGAACTGCAGTAGGGGAAATGGCAGCTAAATGATGCTGAGATGTGCAATTTAACTTGCAAACCGTCTCTCTAATACCTCCTATTATTGTGTTCAGTTTTCCAAATAAAATAGGATTGTGCAGTTAGAAACTTCTTATCTGATCAGATAAATCTACCAACAAAGCAACCATAAACTGAGCAAATTGACAGCTGCTATAGCGGTTGCTGGAACTTGTGAGCTATTTCCTCTTGTCAGGCAATGTATGTTCATGGCATATAAACTAAAATTACACACACAAAAAAGAAAGTTGACTATTACAATAGGTGTTCATACTTCGGAGGAAAGGTGATAGCACAATTTTGCTTTAAATACTTATTTGTATTTTGGTCATCAATAATATCACTATGGATTTATCTGTAAAAATTAGGGATTATTACGGGGATTGCATGATCATTTAAATCCATCCTTAACAGTAGTGGATTTTGTCATAGTGACTGAATTGGAGGAGCTCATCCAGCTAATGTAATCTTACCATGTATTTAAAAGGAACCACTGCCATAACCTCTTCTAAAACCTCTTCACATCTTCACAGTCTCAGACTTCCCTTGGTATTCTTCTTTTCTTTTTTGATTTCTGTATTTTTACTTTTATATTTTCTTTTTTTTTTTTTTTTTATCATTTGGAATTCTGTCCCTCCTTCAGCATAAAAAATCTAAGGATGTTCTCCTCTAAATCTAGCAGCAGATGAAGACAGCTGCAGATAAAGTAACTTGCTGAAACATCAGCTGCAGCCAGCGGTTCCAGCTTGTTGGAACACCACCATCTATATGCTTGAGAGACTTTCTGGAACCATACAGCACTACAGATGACTGCTAGGGGAGTCATAACATAAGACATGCAGATGTTACTACTTACTCCACCCAGTCTCAGTTTATTTAATACACTAAACTATCTTAGCTTCTTAAGGAAGCAAGAAATGATTAGCATTAAAATGCCATGACATGCACTTCTCCCTTGGACCAAAAGTCCTGATACCGTAAGAGCAAAAGAACAACTGAGGTCTTACTTCAATGCAACATCTCAAGGAAAGAATACACCTGGGACTTTCTGTCCCTCAGAAAACTGTTTACATCAGAGCAGAGTTTAAAAAAACCAGCAGTGAATCACTAGTAAAGTCTTCGCTAAAGTTATAAGAGACCTGAAAGGCTAATGGAAAATTTTACTGATTATAGAAGTCCTCTTTCTTTCTTTCTTTTTTTTTTTTTAATGTCCCCGAACACATTTGAACTGTAATGCTTATGTCACTGTCACTGTAAATGCTTATGTTCTCAGAGTTGCAGCCTGGGAAGAATAGATAGGAGACAAACAAGAAAAATATGGAAAAAATTATCTCCTGTGTGCTTTTTATACAGGACATAGGGTTTGAAAGCACAACTGAGAAATTTCCATGTTATGAGGGAGGTCTGGAAAGCCTGTGTCTCTGTGAAGTTTTCCTTTTTGTAGTCCCCCAAATTAGATGATGAACAAAGCTCTTGGGCCAGCTGTTCCCAGCCTCAGCAAACATGGGTGGAATGTAAAGCTGTTCAGTTCCACCAGTTTCCTCAACCTGCAAATGCATATTGGTTTACAGGAGGAAAGAAAATCGTTTCAACATCATATCAGTAAGAGGCCCAAAATCTTTCTCTCTTATCTTTGCTAAATATCTTGGGAAGACTCATGCTGTGAGAAACTCAGTAGTACACAAGTAAACCCAAAGGAGACATCCAAAAGAGTTCTCATTTCAACACAAGACTGGTCCACCTACCTCTGTTTATTAAAATACATCTATTTATCTCTCAGCCATTCCCTACTTCAGACGAATGTTAGTACTAGGGGCTAGGAAAAAAAATCAGAATCTTCTGAAATACCAGAAACAGAGCACCAAGAGTCAAAGCTTCATCTTGAACCTATCTAATCAAGTTTATACATCATCTACCTTAATTTCATGACCACCACATCGTGACTGCTAAGTAAAGCTTGGAGTGATGGAAACCACCATGGCATCCTAAAAGTACTCAGTGGCTGGAGTGTGTTCTCTCCAGTGTCTCTGCCATGGTCACATGGCTCAGGCAGTGCTCTCAAGACCTCTCTAGTTTTTCCTGCCTTTCAAAAAAGAGACCACTGAGATTTATTCTCCCCCTCCCTTTTTCACACAGTCGAAGAGTGGCAATTAAGAAGCTGAAGTTGCAGGCAGGCAACCCCCCATTTCCCAGGAAGCTCTTTAACCACAAGACTCTAAACATCAGGCTAAAAACAATGCACCAGGGTGGGGGGGGAGGGGAGAAGTTCCCACTTTGAAGAGAAGTCATTGTGAAGGCATCAGTTCTACGTTCATCATGCCAGAGACAGAGGGTGACAGTGAGCAGACCTGGTGCCCAACATCAGGGAGAGGGTGACAGAGTCTCACACTTTGTGGAGTAAACTGTGTATAGCAAGTTAGAGCTTCATGTTCTAAAAAAGAGAGAGAAAATCCAGATATCTTTCAGCAGAGTTTGATCCTTTTCTAAAGCAGCTATTAATACTTACACTTTGCAAAAGGATCCTCCAGAAAGATCTGTCCATCAGATATCAAAAGCCTACAAGTACTTCATTACATCCTGGAGGCACACAAAAGGGCAAGGTCCCAGACAAATACAGCTAGCATTAGATGGCTATTTTATATGCTTCTGGCACACTGGATCCCTCATCTTTGTGCCAGGCCTACCTCCTACATTAAATGTAGCCCGATGTTACTGTGAACATGAGGTCAGGTGTCCTTAGGAGACCTGTTATAAACTGCTGGAAATTAGCTGTCTCCCTGTCCTCCATATTGCAACATTACTGAAATTCACCCAGACACTTTTTAACTGTCCTGAAATTGGAGGATTATCCGAAGAATTTGGGAATGTTAGCAATCAAGACGTCTGCAACTGCAAAACTAAAAATACAAAACTGTCTGTGTTCTTCTGTAAAAAGTAATTTTGCTTGAGTCTGCTCCCACCAAATAATGGATGTCATGCCATTCACTTCAAAGTGTGATCTGGGCTTAGATGTTTAGTAGGAACCGGATCAATTGTTGTACTTCCCAACAGACCATGGAAGACAGAAGTGCCTGACAGACTTGGTTAAAACAGACTGGATTTAATCAAAATGTTTACATTGACAGGCTCGTTAACAGGCCCACAGGATCACCTGTGCAACCTCACTAAATCTAGAGAAGGAAAAGTCATGAAAATGTAAACAGAAATAAAAGCTATCCTGTTCTAAATTACTGCACTTGATAAATCAAAAAGTTAAAACTAAAATAAAACCCAAAAAAACAAAACTAGAAAGCCTGAACTAACAATTTAGTTGCACACAATAGCCAAATGAGATCAATATCAAACTCCCAGGATGGTTTGCAATAATTAGAACAAAGCTAAACCTATTTTAGATTGCTGACACACACAGGTCCTGACACAACACGGGCAGTAAGTGAATGGTTCAGAAGAGGATGTTGTGGAGATTGACCCTAGCACAAGTGCACGGATGTAAAGGATAGAGTGCTGCTGACAGTCTTTGCAGCATGAGTGCCAGCACACTTGGCTGGCCAGTGTTGCCTCATGACCTATAGTTACCAGATGTGCAGTAGCTGCCTCATGATAACCTTCTATCTCTGCTTTTCAAGCTGTAAGTATAAGCTTCTTTTCAAGAGGTAGCTGACAGTATAGGAAACAGACAGGTTTCTCTTTCCGGATCCGCTAACCATGTGCAGATGAGCCTGCCAAGTACCTTATTCCTTTCATAAAAATGATCTCTTACTCATTCCTAGCACAGCAATCTCTTCATGTTTTTCCTCCATTGCCATCTACAATGGTATTTATCCCTCTCTAACCCTTTCAGTCAGCATCCTAAACCACTTCCATTGCAGACTGGGGATGGAGCAAAAATAATTCCTAAGCAAAAGCCACTTTTTCATGGAGGGACAAATGTCCCTTTCTTTCCAACCAGTATGAAAATGGCTCACAAGTACTGCCTTAGCATTCAGTGAAGCCAACTGTTGTACAGGCCTGAATCTAAGGGCATGTTTCACTAACTTCTCTCCTTTGGTAATAGTGTACCAAAATCTAAAAGTCTTGAGCTTCTTTTCTTGTCTTAACACCTTTGGACTTCAGCACAGAGGTGGTCTCAGTCACTAATAAGAACCAGATGACCTTCCCCTTTCACAGGTCTCTTATTGGGTTACACATTTTCAGTAAAGTCTCCATAAAAATAGCTGAAAAGACTATTCATGAATGCCATCTGATATATAATACCTAGTCCATAGATGCAAGTACTGCAACACTGCAACACTTTGCAGGTTCTGATCTAACAAAATTCACATCATTTTCAAGATTTTCTCATGGCCTCAAACTTTCCTAGGTAGGTGGGTACTTCTTTTCTTGTGGTTTGGAATCAAAGACATCCAGTTTTGGTCATTCTTTTCATCTTATCATCTGCATAGTTTTTGCAAATCAGGACAAAACACAGTTAATATTGTACATTTCTGTATTGTGAATACACAAGTGCCTGAGGATCTCTCTCCTACAATATTTTTCCCCATTCCATGGACATCATTTGTACCTGCATACCAGTAATGACTCTGTTTTTCCATAGCCAGGATACAAAGACATTACAAGCACATTACTGAAAACATTGGAAAAAGCTTTCTGGGCAAAGATGTAATTTATGTAAATGAAACTTAAGAAGAATTTTTCCCTTTCCCTACTGATTATTGTTTTTCTCTTGAAGCCTTCTGGCTTTGGGGCTTCCATTTTGGTGTCAACATTCTGGGCTCTGTACAAGCTGAATGGTTTCAGAGCCTCAGTCAGGAAAAAACAAACCCAAATGTCAGCCTTACACTTATTAAAACAATAAAAGCAATGATAATGCAGAAATAAAGTGTTTACAGATTGCTTGCCATATTACGTTACAAGCCTTAAACATAAGCCTTTAATGAAGGAATGCCACATTAATAGGGCACCAGGAACCACTGAAGGATAAAAATGATGCAAGAATTACTGACATGGCCAATCCTTCTTTTAGAAAAGCAGACGGTTTTCCCCAGTAGCTTAAATCTTGCAACCCTTCCCTTCACAACCCATCATAGGTCCCTTAATAAGTATGTACAACTCGCCACACAGCCACAGAAGGGGAGAGACTGTGAAAGCTGAAAGGGGGATTCAGTCTGTTGCGTGGGTTAAGTAAATGTCATGAAAACCACACACAAAAGCTGTGGTTTTACATGCCATAATTGATTTCTTCTATGAACAGCAAATTAGGGAATACTCAAAAGGAGAAGCAATTCTTGAATTCCTCCTGAGACATATGTGAATTGGTCCAATACATAATTATTTATTATGCCCTAGAATCTTTATTAACAGAAATTTAATAGGAATACCTAAAAGTTATAGAGATATATCACAACAGAGACTTTGAATAAACATTCTATCAAGCCAAACAACATTGAAAGGGACAAAACAACAACATCAAGGCTAAACATCAGAGTAAAGAAGGCTAATACACCTACAATTTAGAAATGGAAGCCATGTTCAACTAGAAGAACAAGAAAATTAGTTAGTTCTAAAACCATACCAATGGAAAAAATAATAAAATAAGAAAAGGATGGACATTAGTAACAGAACTTTATATTTTCATTCTCCTATGATGGTGAGTTTTCATTTTCCAACAGGTTTTAAGGTGTCTTGAAAATAGACAAAAAACATAATATGAAAGAAATAGATCATTTACATTACTGTTTATTCTGTAATGAAACTTTCATATGATGCAAAAAAATCAGATTAGTTCAAAGCTATCCTGACTGAAAGTACTGCAAGAGGAGTTAACAATATTAGACATTAAGCAACAGATGAAAATCTGGGTCAATGAGCAGAACCAGACTTGATTGTATATACAAAATGATGGGTTGTAAATTTGCTGTGACCATTTGACAGGTCTTCCTCTACCCACAGCTGTTGGATAATTGTATAATAAATATCTACTGCATAGTTCAGTCAAAAAGGAAAACAAACTAGGACAAAGATATTTGTCCTAGTTTAGGGCAAATTTAGGAGGAGACCTCTGAGGGGGGTCTCCTCTAGGAAAGCTAATTCCAGCCACCCCTCCCCCACACCGGTTCGGGAAAAGACTTCCTTAGAGAAAAGTGGAAAAAACTATTTATTTAACAAGTAGAATATTTACAAGCGTGGAAAATTGAATTATATAAAACAATGAAATCTCTCCTTATCTGCAGAGGTGGTAGAATCCAGAGAGTCCTTCTGTAGGTGTGGCTGTGTCAGCCTCAGTCCCTCCAGAGGGTGGGGCCGGTGCCCAGGCCCAGCTGAAGAGTCGGGGGACCCCCGGGGGTTGTCCTGATGTCTTGGACCACAGAGATGCTGAAGAGTCCCAGAAGGAAAGAAACAGCAAAAGAAACAAAGTCTCTCTCTCCCTGCAGAAGCCGAGAGATCTCCGAAAGGCACTCCGTTGCTCCTCCGAGAGCACACAGAGAGCTTATCTCTGTCTTGCTGTCCGAGCCTGGGAGCACAGTGTTCCAAGGACTTTTTGGGGGAGGGAGGTGCAGCTTTTGCAGACAAACGGCAGCATTTTCTCTCCCCCCGCTCCACTCTCTCTGTCTCTCTGGGCCTAACCTTAAAGCTATAGAACTCAATATTTGGCATAAGCAAGACAGACGATTGGGGATATAAGGATCATATAGTCAACCCAGGACAATACCACTGAAGGACTAAGGAACAAAGCACTGAACACCTTCAGTGCACACTCTCCTGAAAAGCACATGCAGTGCTGGTTGCCCTTTATCAAAAAGGAAACAATAAAAGGTAGAAGTGCAACAAAAATGTTCAATGGTAGTAAATGTTTCCTCTGTGAGGGAGAACCTTTTTCTTTGGAAAAAGAGAAATCTAGCAGGGGATAAAATATAAAATCATATGAAAACTCAGTTTGGAAAAGACCTCAGGAGGACTCTAGTCCAACCACCTATTTTTTAATAGGGTGAGCTCTGGGGTTTATCCAATTGAATCTGAAAAGCATCCGAAGATGGTAATAGTCCCTCTTTGGGCAACCTCTTGCACTGCTGCACTGTCCTCATGGTGTAAAGGCTTTTCTTTAAAACTCATCTAACAACTTCTTGTTTCAACACATATCCATCATTTTCTTGTGCTCACAGTTTGAAGAACCTGACTGTTTTCTCAGCGACCTCATCTTAGCTATTGGAAGGTTGTTATTTAGGTCTGCATGAAATCTTCTCTTCCATCTTGGATAAGTACAATGGTGACATTTATGGGAAACACAGATAATCATCACTCCCTTTTTTTCATAACACGAAAGGCAGCAAGCAAAATTTTTTAACAGAGTTTACTAAAAAATAATCACTATTTTGTTTCTTCTGAAAAATATATAATTGTAGATGACGTATAAGTGTGGGCAATTTGAGACTTTGCAGAATTAATTGCCACATGATATTTTTTCTCCTAGAAATAGGTTTTATAACCCACAATTTGTGAAGAAAATCTACAGGAACTTTAAACATATCTATGTAATGTCCATGCCACATTTAGTTTGGGAAAAAAGTTTTTCAAAGACTATTAGAATCTGGGAATGTTTGCAAGAAGCACCACCCTAAACTTTCCCAATCCTTGTATACTTTTCTGTATTATCTGCTATTTGCTGTTGTTAAAAAAAGGGTGGTGATCTAATGCTTGACGCAGGTCTCATGATACTCTATGACTTTAGTCACAGACACAGAAATTTTGATGTAGGCTCATGGGCCAGGTGCAAGCTCTGCTCCACACTGCATCCCTGGCAATGCCTGTTGGTTGTTTAGTCTTCTTTCTACTGCAGCAGCTTCTGGCTACTGCTGGATTTTCTCTCAAATATACACCCTTGACCAGCTTAATGGGAATATGGTAAACAACAACAGCTTGACTGTGTAAATAGAGAAATGAATGTTTAGGGAACACATCACTGCATTGGATCAACCACAATGAAAATGCAGAAGCAAGCAGGAAGTAAACTGATTTTATGGGCTTTTTTTACCATCATGGATGCAGAGAAATACTCAAATATACAAAGAGACAGAGTGCTTCTCTTAAAGGCATTGTATTTCCATATATAATTTTATTTATCCTTTTGTCCTTAAGCCACCCACAGGAGCTTTTTGAAACAGAGATCTGTTTCCATTCACGCTTAAATGTTGTCTGCAAACAGCAGACATCATGACAGGCAATCTTCAAAAGATTTGGAGGTTCAAAGTTTGTATGGGCTTATCTGAATTTCTCAGGTCTGCAAGTCTCATGGTATCAGCCTACAGCTTGGTACTTGAAGCACTTCCTGGTGAAATCCCAGATGGAAACAGAGACATAATTTGACTTCAGAGGGCCCAGACCAAGATATGCATTCAAACTCCTGATAGATTTAAGAGGGAGCTGAAGACACAGTACATGCTGGCACAACATGCACAGACCACTTTGTGCATGCCAGATATGCATAGATTTTTTGATTCTTCATGAGGATCCCACAGGAAAAAAACATAGAAAGTCAATTTCCACACATCAAAAAAGAGACATTCTGTGGTTTTTTTATGATTCTAAACCACTCCACAATTCAAGGTTCCATAGATAATATTTCCAGTATTGCTTTTTTCTTTACACAAAGAAAAGTCAACTGTCAAATCTCACAAAAATGAATTCACTTTATTTCCCTCATGAGTGACCAGTCTTCTGGTCTTTCCTTATGTTGTGAGCTGCATTTTGCCAATGACATCTCTGCTTTCTCTCTATCTGTTTATGTCATACTCATCCATTCTGCAGTTGTTCTCTCACATGTGTCTACCTGCAACATTCTAAACAACGCAGCAGTACAGTAGTGACCAGCTGACATGCCACTGCTTTAGCCTCTCAAGAGCACTGCAAATTTGCAGGAAAATAAAACTGATGGGGGTGACTATTTTTTCAAAAACAATCATTCCAATACTGACAGCTCTGTAATGAAATATGCCTGTCTTAATAAAGTGTTTTAAAGTCTTGTTTTTGCTGAATAGGAACATAAAAAGTGTGACTTACTGGTTCATGTCATTCCTGACTTTTCAGTTTTATAATTTTAGCTTATTGTAGCAGCAAAGAGGATCATTTAAATATTAACTATTGCCAATTGAAAATTGATTGCAACATACCATCTGACGTACCAGCTCCTCTAGGTGGACCTGGTGTTATAAATGACACATAAAATATGGAGAAAACAAGTTCCAAATGGCATGATCTTTCCTTTTCCTTCAGATTTTGGAAGTGGGGGAACCACACTAGAAGAAAGACTTGACCAGAAAGTCTTTTCTAGTTCAGTAACAGAACGTGTGTTACAGTGTCCATAGTTCCCATAAGACAGTTGTTCTGTTTAGTTCCCACAACATGGTTCTGTATCTCCCTCATATCACTTTGACTATGCTAGAGATTATGTTACAGGTATTATTGGGATTAAAATAATTCTGCTCCGATGTAGATAAAACAGATGCCTTTCTACTTAATATCAACTTCTCCTATTAGCTTTCTGTAGATGCAGTTCTGCTGTCACCAACAATCGTTCCAGTTGAAAACAATTTATATGCTATGCAGTAAATGCAACAGGAATTGCTCCCTAGTACCATTTTCCTGCTCACTTAGTGAGCATCTAGTGACAAAATATGAATTAAGCATGCCATAAGAACATTTCTGTTGAGGTTAGGTAAAGAGGTAATTTCTCTGAAATAAGGGAGTAGTATTTGGGTATATGGAGAAACACAAACTTCTGAAAGTGAAAGCTTCTTAGCTACAAGTGAAGAAAAAACAGAGTTTCACAAGTAGACATCATTGAGCCAGCCAATTTCAACAAGCTCAGTATGCTCAGGTGATACAGTGTGCTCTTCATACTTCCAGAAGTATGGCTTTTAGTTCCGCAAATTTTTTGGAGTCATCTAATGCTATGACTTCTTACCAGCAAACAGCTACAGAAAGCACAACAGATTCAGTACACATTTCATCCTAAACTCAGGAACCACAGCACAGAACACATTCATTTAGCTCATTTTTCCAAAGACTGTACATAATATGCAGTTCATCTGAATCTCAGTGAAACATGATTTTGAGAGTTTGCCAGCTTCAGAATGTTCCTGGGAATATTTATCACTGGTGTTCTCCATTTCCCTTCTTGATCCTCTCCTTGAAAGTCAGCCAAGCAAATGTGGATAAATATATCTGATAGTTTCTAAAATCTCTCAGCAACTAATCGGAAATAACTGGACCAGCTCTTGCAGAAATAAAACTGAATATCTGCCTCTTAATGTGTGGTTCTTAAATGTAGGACCTCATTTTTAATAAACAGGCCAATTTTTCACAGTTCATTTAGAGTACTTTTACTGGGTTTTATAAATATACATGAAATTAAGAAGATTTGTATTAGGATTGTTTTTTTTGCTCCTATGCTAAATATTAAACTCCCTATTCCATACAGGAAAGTCAGTCTTTAATATATAAATTTCAATGTTGTACAATCTTAGGATGCCTTTTATTCTGAACAGTAATGGAAATAGTAGAAAAAATGCTGAACAAAATCCCCCAGTTCATATTTAATGCCTTAATAAATTCCAGATTTTGACTATGCAGATGATGAAGCAGAAAAAATTCTTTCTGTTCATTAAAAAAATACATTAAAATCCAAATCCAGGTGACAGTCTGTTTTGACTTTCAAAAACTTTGACTGTCATCATTCATACAAATGTGCCTGTTTGGCAAAGACTTTGAAGTATAGATATACTCTTGTGAGATACACTGGCTTTCCTGGAAAGTAAAGTGTTTTATTTCTCCATTAAACACTTACAACAGTGTTGGACACACCAGCAGTCAGTGTGCTTCTACCCTCATGACCACCAAGAACAGGAAAGAATTAAAAGGTGTTTTCCGAAACTGTTACCTGACTATTAAGCAGTTACAGGACTGATCTTTCTGACTCTTTTCAAAGTGAATGGCCTGCACTAAGGATTTCTTTGATTAAAATCACTGACATAATATTAAAATGTTGCTACTTTAGAGTCCTTTCTGTTGATCACAACTTCAGTGCTTTTCCTTACAAGTTAAAGACACATAATCTCCAGAAGTGTTTCTTTAGGTTCCTCCCCTAGTACCACTTTTACCCCAAAGAAGAGAAAGGAATAGTTCTTTTTACGTCCCTGCATAAAAAAAGGATCTCTGTATGAGCTCTATGTTTTTCCCCTTATTTATTTTTGAATAATATAAATGCAGTAGATACGTTACCCTTTTGTCCTGCATCTCTCTAGAAGCCAACTCAGAGAAGTACTTACAATTGTAATGCTAATTAAATTGTCTTCTTCCTCATAGTAGTAACAGCCCAAGATTTGTTACCAGCAATCTCAAGTTCTGCTTGCAAGATGTCACAGTGAAGATTTCCTAGAGAAATCATGCACCTTTACATGCCCATGGTTTTTAGTGGGTGAGAAGAATTCTGCCTGACAGTAACTCCCTACCAAGGGGATGGGGAGGTGATGAAGTGTGCACTCTCTGGTCCTTTGGGTTCATTTTGACTGCTGATGCTGGGTATTATATCTGGTGGTAAAAACATGCAGTGTACTTGGGCTTTCCTTGTTCTGCTCCATTGCCTAAAGCTCTTGTCCATACCCACCCTGCACCGTCCCCCTCCACTCCCCAATTTAATTACTTAACAACAACATGATCAGGTATCTTAGGATTTTTCTTCTTGGACTGAAACATGTTTTAAAAAGCTTATAATGAATTCAATGTGCTTTTCAAATATTCACATGACAAAAATGCTCAGTACAAAAAACCCCACCATCAAAAGCTCATTGCATGCCTCTGTGGATTTCCTTGTGGTTACATTACACCCTAGTAAAATTGTAGGCACTATGATAAAATGGAAATTTTCTGAAAATGGCAACTAAATGTTGAGCACATCTCACTCTCTTGGCAATTTCTGTAATGTGATTTCTAAATATTTCATTAACCAGAATAATTTACAGAGATTTCTATGGGATCTAGTAAGGCTCAGAGAAGAAGAGTTTTTAAAGCAGTAATATTAATACTGACTGTCTAGTTTTTCTTTCAGTGTGTGCTTTTAGCATATGTGTCAATTAGATTAAGTCTCTTCTGTTTGGGCTTGACTAGAACAAGTGACATGAAAAAGTGAAGTTGCAGAGGTTTAATTTGAAGAGACAGTAAAATAAAAGGAAAATAGAGCTAATCCCAGGCATAACAATATATCATATTACATGTTGCCTTGACGGTCCAATCAAGCCATCAAGCATGAATAAGATTCCTCTGACTTCCATTGCCCAGACTAATTTTGTCCTCAGCTGTGTTCAGAGGTTATTTGATTTTTTGATACAGCATGTCCCTGCTTGCAGGGCTTTTACTAACAGCCTTGAAGTTGGCATTATCATACTTTAAAAAGTGGAATGTATATGTGGAAAACAATGTCTCACAAATTGTACTGCAAGCTTTAAGATCTTATGGAAAGTTTCATCATTCCATTATTTAGCTGAAGTCCTTGCTCTGAGATTCTTGGGGTTCTAGAAGAATCTTGTCTTTTTTCATGAAGTTTTAAGTCAGCAATTGTTGTGCAGGAAAAAATTAAAATATGTTCTGTTCTCACTAATCTAAAAAGCTAAAAAAACCCCAAACCACCAACTCATGCAAGTAAAAGTATACTTAGAGATCTGTGTGCGTTTCAAGTCAAATTCAAAACAGTCATCCTGGGTATTTGATTTTGGCAATGTTGCAAATATCTCTTTAGTAAAGTCAGTATTTTTATCTAAACTTGATCCTTTAATACATCTTTCCATTGGCTCCATGTTATATAACACGCTGGTCTCTTGCAGTGTCAGTTTAGATGAGCTAACTAGGTGTTTATGATATCCTCACTACCATGATGTCATTCTGGATACCACTGCACCCAGTGGAGGTTGCTGTACTTCTGGCATCCTTGCTTAGTATTTCTGATTCTTGTGCATTTCACTTCATAAAAACATTTATAACAATAGACCAAAATAAGATCTGGTCTAAGCAAATCTAACCTCATTTTAGGATCAACACAACAGTGGTTAAGGACCTGTCTGCACCAAGGCTAAATATTTCCTAAAGCATTTATTTTACAATGAAAGCAATGTTATGATTCTAACTAGGAGTACCACAAACTTTGTCTTTTAAGCCTCTTTAGCAGCATTAATTGCTGGAATTAAAAATTATGTGAATGTAATTTGGAATATATAATCTACAACTGAAAATAACATTTCAATACTTAGAAATACATCCCACCATGTAATGTTTCTTGGAATGAAGAATTTAAAATTTTAACCTTTTTTTTTTTTTTCTGCAATAAAGGTAATTGTAGTGTAGATGTGGTTTTCATTGCAATCATTGCTGTAGGGAATCATGAAACAACTCATAAATGATTCATATACAAAATCAGTAAAAAAAAAAATTTTATGAAGAAGATTGTATTTACTTCAGTCTAAGAGAGTTCAAGTCACCTAAAGACAAAGTCAGAAAATGCTGTCATTTCAAGTAAATAGTAGTAATTTTAACATAAACTTTTAAACTTGTCAAAATAGCCACAAGACACAGGAGACTATTATTACTGCTTAGAGTAGGCAATGCATTCACTACATTAAAAAACCCTCTCCTTTTTACAAATAAAGGAAATTATGCAAATGGTCTTTTCTATCATCTACTTTGTTTTATCTCCTACTCTCTGTGGGTGTTGATTTTTATCCTACTTCACTTCATGACCCTCGAGACTTTATTTGCCCTACTGCAACAGAATCCTTCAAGATGAGAATCAAAGATTATCCCTTCTCTTGTTAGCTCTTCATCAATACCATTTTGATACTTTATCAGAGTTTCAGATGCCATATCTGCACTTTACAAGTCACTGTCTGCACTATGCTCAATCCATGTTTTCAGTTGTCTTGCAAATGTGCCACTGTCACCTCAGAAAGCTGCTTGTTTTACTCCTCTTTTCTGTCTACTGCATCCCATCTCTGCACCAAATTCCAAAGTTGTTATCCGTCTTGCTTTCAAAACTTATTCCCTCATTATCAGTTTAATGCTTTCTCACTTTTCACCCTCATGCTTTCAGAACTTTGCAGGTCTTCCTATTCCAAATGATTATCACTGTGCCCCACTTATCTATTCCCTGATGTGTTTTTTTAAGTGGCTATCAAAACTTATTTATCTGCTTTCCTTCTTCCTGGTGTCTATCTCCTTTGATATTTTGTAGCTTTTGAGGCATAGCTCTTGGTCTGTCTTCTTCCTCTTTCCTTATTAGGCACTCCTAAATGGAAAGGATCTTTGCAAATTTTATCTTCCAGAGTCCTTTATTACTGAGTCATGTAAGTCACTGCTCTCGCAGTAGTACATAATCTTCTCCAAAATTACTTTTCTCAGGAATTTTTCTTCCTATCTTAGAATTACCTTAGCACTGTCTATTTCAGTTATTCACTTGGTATATTTTAATACTTTATTCATAGAATCATAGAATCATAGAATGGCCAGGTTGGAAGGGGCCGTAAAGACTAGCTCCAGCCCCCTTGCCATGGACAGGGACACCTGCCAGTAGACCAGGTTGCTCAGAATTCCATCCTGCCTGGCCTTGAACACTTCCATCCCTTTGTCTATGTCATTAGTCAAGATTATTCTCTGAACTGACTAGACATACCTGCAAACTGAATGGACAAGTTGTGATCAACTATAAAATTGTAAGGCTATTTCTTCTGCCTATCATGGTCATATAAGTGAAGAATTATCCGCAGTTCCAAAACTGATGCCCACTGTTTAAAAAAAAAATCTGATAATTCCTTGGCCATTAAATTCTGTCATTAGCAGTTAAAAAAACGTTTGTAAGATTGTTTGAAGTGAATGACAGTTTTAAAATTTGGTTTTAATTGTTTGCATCTCACAACACAGACGACAACAGTTCATGTTGAAACACACAGTTTATATGTTGAAAAATTAGCTGAACTTTTAAGTGAAAATTCTGCCATACTATATTTAAAAGAGAAAATATAGAGAATATTGTACAGATGCAATCAATTTCTCAATGTAACTTTTAATTCCTCACATAGGAATTGACTGTTGCTAATGCTTGGAAATATTATCCTGCCTCACAGGGTTCTGTCAGAATGTAACATAATCCACAATTTGGCACTATATTCCCATGGTTTGCAGTTCTACATTTATCATGAAAGTTGTGTTTTGCTGTTGCTTCAGGTTTGCCTGTCACATTCCATGCTGCTCCATGTCCATGAGGAGTATTCTGAAGTGAATAGGTTTGCCACAGCAGTGAAATGGAAACTCACTTTGTAATGACATTCCATCACGCTCTATCATGGCTTTTTTGAGAATATTTGAGATTTACAGATGCATGTTAAAATGGCACATGGGATATCACTTCAGCTGCAAACAAACAGCAAGTACAAGAGAGATTATCTGTTTAGAAAAATAGCTTGTTAATGAGGAATATGAATCACAGAACTAGTTTAACTTCAGCAACAAGATCATACTTTGTAAAGATGCACAAACTATAGGTGTCCATCAACTCCCCAGCTCTGTGAAATCAGCACCAGTCTTTATAAAAGTGTTTTGGGGGCACCATAAAGCAAAGTATAGAAAAGAATCAGCCATGACAGATATTTTATTGCAGGATCTTTCTGTCTTCAGTCAGGAAAAATAGCAATGCAAAACAGACTCAAAGAACCACAGTGCTGAAGCTGCAAGAAAATGCACGAGTGCATAACTCATTGTCACAATACAAAATTCAAGTATATTGTTAAAACTCCTTCATTTTGGATAAATCTGCTTAACCATGTCAGTTAATTCATTGGACCCATTTCTCACTGAAGTACCAGTCAGGGTAAGCAGCTCTTTTCTTGGCAAAATAAATACAAACAGTAAATCTTTGAGACACTTACCAGCTAGAGGACTAAGAAAACCAATCACTTTATCTGAGCTAGAGAAAAACTGAGAAAAACAGACCAGAATCTATGAAAAAATACCTGGCCCATAGCTTTTGAGAGCTACTCCTGCTTCTCAGAAGTAATGAGGTAGAAAAGGAACATCCAAATGACAACTGACACTTAGCAAGACTTCCTTCAAAACCCCCTACCCTATCCACCTGGTAGAGAAGTATTCACCTACGCAGCCTTTGCACAGATTTCAGCCTTCCTTTACTATTGAAGAAGAAACACTAAAAGATACTTTTTCAACTTCATTAGCTTAGATTTCTCACAGTCAAGCCGCAGAAAAGATACAGTCTTTCTGGAATATACAGGCAACTTTTTTCCTTGGCTTTGAATTAAAGAGTTTGCAGGATGATATTAGAAGCTATCCTTTCAGGCTTTTATTTTTTTTTTTGTCTGGGGAGTTTGCCATACTGTTGTCACACATGCTAAATCCTATCAGCAAAATATTTTCACTCATCTGGATCAACTCAGTAGCAGTTAAAGCCTGTCTCCCATCAACTTACCCAGGATTTCTTTCTTCCCAAACTGTCTAGCAGCCGAGCAGACTCCCTAGGATCACATGTTCAAATACACCTACGTTCCACAGCACATTTTGACTTCCAGGGTGCACTTCCATAGCCTGCTCTGCTTACTGCTTTCTCTATACCATCAAATGCTGGGTTCTGCTAATATGTTTTAATAACAGCACAGTATCCCGTGCTCTGGGACAGAAATACCACAAAAGTAAGATACAACTCAAAATCAAATGGTTCATCAAGAGGCAAGTTTGAGTTAAGAGGAGAGGCTTACTGGGCTTTTCCTCACAACCTACTTGGGTGGCATCCTCCACCAAGGAGGCTGCCTTCTTTTCATTCAGGTAAAGAAATTCTCCTGCCTGCTTGAAAATGGAGAGATTCTTTGCAGTCTGAGCACCCAAGTGCATGACAGGATTATGACATACCCAGCCACCCACATTGTCACAGAGTGGTTTCATTTTAAAAAAAGAACCACAAACACTAGAATGAATTTTAAGATGGAGAATGCTCTTGAAGCACCGTGCTTAAGTGGAAATGCACATGAGGAACTTCACACACAGACACATATCCCAACAACAGCAAAAAAATAACAGTAGATGTAATTTTTTTCTGAATAATGCAAATATTTCTAAACCAAATAACCAATAATAAGTTCTCTCAACATGCTCTCCAGCAGGGTTAAGTATATATAGTTATGATGTCACAGTCTGTTAGAATTCCCTTGGGAGGGGGAGGGGATTAGGTCAGCTAGGTTGCCCATTTTCTTCTCACAGTCTTTCTGCAAACTGAACTCTCAGATCTTCCCATTTCCTTAAATACTGGTGACAAATTGGAATGAAGTTACATTCACATCTAGATCTACAGATTTCTCTCTATTGCTTAAAAAGTTTATAGGTTTATTCTTGTCAAGACCTTGGCCAGGAAAGCTGAAACTCACACAGAGCACTAGCTAATCTTGCTCCAAGATATAAACTTCTAGCTGCTCTCAATGCCTGATGTTGTCCCCTGGGCTTGGTGAGGCAATTTCCCATCTGCATTTTTAAATGAAAATACAGTTTAGTCATACTCTGGGAAAGGGCTGCTGCATGTGCCAAGGTATCGTACAGTCAGGGCAGAAGGGAGTGTGTGAAAGCAGGATTCCCTCCCTCTTTCCTCCATCCCCACTTTACACAGCCTCTTTACAGAGAACAGTGAAGGTTGCTGAAGGCAGGGAAGCAGAAAAACCATCTTCATCCTGGCAAAGAAACACCTACTGAGTTCCTGTCATTCAAACCCAACTTCAGGAGCAGGTACTATGCAGGGGCCATTTCAAGCTGCCTTCAAAGTCAGCAGAGCAAATGTCTTATTGAAATGATTAAATGGTAACCAACTATGTCAGCTTTATGTAAAGTTCGGTAAAGCTGGCTATTTCTTTGTACAAGTTATATAGTTTGACAACTTTAAAATCAAGTTAAAAATAAAGAGATCAGAAATGTTTGAATCATGATTCCACATAATTATTTTATTGTTTTATGTTAATCCAAAGCATGAACATAGTTTCCTGGAAAATCAAAGACAGATTTTAAGGAGCTATTAATGTCAAAGCTCATTACTTAAAGAACAATTAATAATTTCCTTGCATCAAATGAAATATTTAAATAAATGGTTATGGGAAATCTTCTCTTGACTAAATTAAAAATTTGCCATCTGTCTTTCACTGTCCCTATATTATCTGTCAGTAAAATAAAATAAAATAGACAAAAAATTCTATTACATTAGAATAATGCTGTGATAAGTTGTTGGTGTTTTTGTTAGTGTGCTCTCACTCAGGAATGTGCATAATTATAATGCAGCATTTTCTCACAAATGTTCAGGCATATATTGTGAACTTCTTGGCACCTAAGGAACAATTTACTATAAAAGAGATGAAAGAAAGTTGGGGTTTTTCATAATTTCAAAAGTAAAAAAAAAATTAGATCCTGTGCTGTCACAGGCTCTAGAACGAAGAGAACTGTTTATGCCATTGAACAGAACCAGCATCTTGAAAGATGTGTGCACAGAGGAGGAAGAGGTTTTAGACAGGAGGATGTCTCTGATAATTTTTCAGAGATCCCATAATTTTAATAAAGAGGATACAACTTTTCTGGGGATCACATGCACACACTATAATCATGGACTCTCTCTTAATAAAGCACACTGGTAAATATATCCAGAGCTACCACATCATCTGCATTTAAACCATCTGTTTATCCAATGTCTTAAGTGCAGAGAGCAAGGCACACAGCTATATTTTACATCAACTATTCCCTTATTTCATATGATTCCATTTAAAGCTAAGGAAGCCTAGCTTGGGCAGCTGTCCTGCTATATGAGCTGTGGTCACCAAGTGAGATCATCAGCCCATTTCAGTGAGACATCCCCATGACTGGATGTACCTAGAGGATGGTAGCCATGTCTTGAAACATTGACTAAAACATACCAAAAAAGCATTGCCCAGAAGATCAGTGCTCATAAGTCCATCAGTTTGTCAGGTAAGACCTTGCAAGGTGCTGCTGGGCCTCCAGCTTCTCTGAGGAAACTTTCTGCCTATGTTTGCTGAGTTGTAACTTCCGGTAAGCTTTTCTTGGACAGCAAGCTTTTCTCCAGGGAAGCAGATCTTTTTCTCCCCATCATTTTACATAATCCTCCCAGACCTCTTTCTCATCTGGGAACAACCTCTGGTTGTTTCCTGGGATAAGTTTCAGCCTCTTTTCATCTCCCAGGCACAGACCCACTGAGTCTATACACCTGACATGGTCAGATCCCAGAGCAGAACTGGGAGTACAGCACTGTTCAGAATCCACAGGGCAGCGAGGGTTTCCTACCAGCCCTCATGCCCCAACTGCTCCACAACATCTGGCTCCATCCTTTGAGCCACCTCAGCTGACACACAGCAAAATGAAATCTTACCACACATGTGCATGCACACAGTTTCAGGAATGAAATCTATTAACTAACTGGTAAGCTCCAAAAAGAAAGAATCATGGAATCATAGAGTCATTTCGGTTGGAAAAGATCTCTAAGGATAAATGAGCTTTTGAGTGCTAATTAACATTAGCTCCAAGCTCAGGTGGCAATGCGTGTTAGCTGTGAGATAGGCACAAAGGAGAGCTGGTTTAAACTCTCTCAGACTCCAGCTTCAGATTCACTCTTCTGTCTCATGTCTTCTCTGTTTTCCTTGTTTTACTATACATGAAATGGCCATTTACATTTGTGGTGTGTGTTTGTAGACTAAATGTGCTTTGTTAAATTTATAAGTATAGTGTGCTTTACAAATTTTTGTAAAATTGTTCTTTATACAGAGTCTGGTCATTAGAGGTAATAATAGTAAACCATTGCCTCTCAAATTATGTTACAGGACATTATTACAAAGCTTGTAACTGTTCTGTTATTTATAGTCTCTAATTTACTGCTTTTTGTCTAAGCAACCATCAACTAACTGTACTCTTAAATCTTGCTCTTTTGCTGAGATGTTTAGACTACCATTTTTATTGTTACATGCTTTTATTCTTCAATTCATTCCTCGCAGACTGCTTAGGTGATTTGTTTCCTGCCTATGTGCACTGACAGCCCAGACACTGAGAACTGGATTAATAGGAAATAACTCATGGTTGGTTTAATGACTGAGAGTCTTATAAATGAGATTTTGATAGCACATATAATTAATACTGTTACACAAAGTAGTAGTTTTACCTGTGATCTGAGATCTAGGACTAATAGTTTCTACTTTCTGCCAAAATTGTCGCAACAATTTTTACTTCCTTTTTTTTTATTACATTGTCTTTGAACAAGTGCGCCAAATCCAGGCATACTCTAGAACAGATCATTTCCCAAAAGAAAATGAGCAAATACAACTAGAAGGCAAAAAACTGAGCCACAAATTGTCCTTTCATCCTCTATAGGCACACACAAGCACAGAGAAATTCTGAGGCTATGAAAAAAAAGTAGATAACTGCTATGATATCATTCTCTGAATGCTTGTCTTAAAATGATAAATTATTATGGTTCTTTTTCAAAAGGAAACAAATAGTTTCCACTTCCAGTCAAATGGCACCCTTAGTAATTTTCCATGTCGATACCAGCTGATTAAAAACAGACACAAATTATTCCTCCCATAGTCTGCAATAAAAGAAAAACAAACTTAGTAATAAAATATGAGGAAATCCTCCTATTTCACCTTAAATGTCAGCCAATCCTTTGTTCCCCTGTCATGATTTTAAAGGTCAATTATGGAAAAAATGTTCTGGAGAAATTGTAAGTACTGAGGCTTTTCTAAAACGAATATGATACCAGGAACTTGTAACATTCATGTTTATGAATTTCTGCTGAATTGCTCATTCACTAGTTAAATTCCAGAGTCAGCAATGGAAGCCTCATTTAAGTGTAACCTAAAACCTATTTGTGGACTGAAAATGTCAATACAAAGGTTAATTCCTTACAGAAGCGTCTTTCACAAGTGGAAATAAAAGTATTATAGCCTATAAGCTGAAATGAAGCCTTTCTCTCATTTATAATTTCTATACACCATTTTCTCACTAATTAATCCTTCAGATCACTTAGGAATGCCAATAAATAGTTTTTTGTTCAAATCCAATTCAACAAGATTCTCAATATAATTTCTTCCTTCTTACAAAGACTGACTCAAACTGCAGCTTTGTTCTCGCTTACTGGTGCAGGATTGAACTCAGCAAGCAGCTATACTATAAAAGGCAAATTGGTGGAGTAAGTAAAGGACAGACTTCGGAGGCAGTTTTCAAAAACACTTCAGGATAACATAAACAGTCACAAGATGGATTTTCACTGCTAGAACTGATAGCTTGGGTGGAGTGGTACCGAAACTTAAAAAGAATAATGTTTGTAAGTAGAGCTTCTTTTTTCCTTTCCTCATAGTTTCTGAGTCTTTTCTTACCTGTTTCTTTGGGAGTCTGAAAAAATGTCCAGTTTACTGGGGTTATTTTTGGTTAAGCTAGTCATCATCCAAAATATAAGGTAGCTCAAAGTGGTACTTGCACAAGTAAATTTTCTGGAGATTGTTAATTGAAAAACAATGACAGCTCATAACTTTGTGGATAAGCACAGACAGGAGCCCAAGGAACAGAAAAATTCAAATTGCTGACAGTTGTACACATGAAATTCACCTCAACATTAGAAAGGTTTTCCAGGAACAAGGACACAAAGCAACAAAGAATTAGGTAGGGGAAAGATATATGGCAGCACTCGATTATTCTACAATATACATTCTTTTATGTCCTATATGTACTTATATTTCCTATCCTTCATATATCTGAAGTACAAACCAGAAGTGCAAATATTTTTCTCAGGAAACATCCACATTGATGTCATTGAAGATAAAATCAATTGACCTGTTGTTCTGTTCATGTCTTTTAGATAGGAAGGTAGAATTTGGATGGATACTTTATTTACTACTGTTTAGAATACATATATTCCACATCTTTAGCATCTTATAATTCAAATATTCTCTTTTTCTATAAGTCTTTATTTGTTTTTGATTGTCAATGAAACAAATATTGTTTTCTCTGCTTATTCTCCTAGGTTTTGTATATTTATGTCTCATATTCTGACATCTATCCCAAAAATAAGAATTCTTTTCTTTCCTTCAGTAGGAGGTCTTGGTCAACCATAGTGCTATGGTGAGGACAGAGGCTCATCAAAGTTAAAATCAGGGACTTCTTCACAAGAGCATGTTGGTTGTTTTAAAACATCATGTGAGGACCATGGACAGGTCTTACTCATTTCATGGACTGCCATAAGCTCTGAGTTATAAAACTGTTCATAGCTAACATAAGGTGTGAAGTTTTTCTATATTACAAAGGACATATGTGAGAAAAAGAATAAGAGAATGATGCAATCTACCAGGGTTCTGCATGTACACCTAATTAAAAAAGAAAAACATATCTGAATTCTTACTATTCTGTAGTTCCCTAGCCTCAGGCAAAACAAAGGACATTAGTGGTGTAACAAAAAAATATTCTTTGAGTTAATGCTACGTTTGGTCAGATTCTATCTGCACAAGTGATAATTTGGCCATGACTAATTTTGCCAATGATTTTTCTCACTCTACCTTCCCAAATCTTCAGTAGAGCTTTTCAGCATTTCCAGAAAAGACCATGTAAAAGTGGAAGAAATGAGAGTAGCATCTCCAACCTGGCATTCACTTTGGACATGAATATTTTTCCAGGAAAGAAAATTGTACAAATTCTTGATGACTTAAAACAAAATATACAGATTCTAATATATTTCAGAATTTTCCATAATCTCCAAAAGATGTCTAAATTACCTCAGAAAAAAACTTTCAAAGTCACTGCAGTAGGAGGCTGAAGTATGTACTGTGGAGAGATATCTAAAAGGCAGACGTCACAACATGGAAAAGTGTAAAGGAGATAAAACAGCACCACAGCTACTCTGAACAATGTGCATTTGTTCCTGGTGTTGTTACTGAAGCAAATCCTGTGCCTCAGTGAAGGCAGACCTTTATTCTAGAAGAGACATAACTATAACGTAAACAAATTACTTCAATCCCCATTCAGCTGCCGTCCTATGTCCTAAGATTTTTGTTGTTTCTTCTTTAAGCAGACTGAAATAGAGCTTTGGCATGTCTACATTCCTGATGTACCACGTTCCCTTATGGTCCCAGATATCCAGCCTGTACTTCTCTATTAATTATGGAGCACTAATTTTGCACGCAAATTCTGCACTAGAATGGCTGTAAAGAGAACTGGTAGAACTACCTTACTACAGGCTCCTCTACCACAAAATGACATCATGCAACATGACTGCTCTGGCTCCCACAGAATTACAATTTTCACAGCTCAAGCCAGGAGAGCAAGGTGATGGCATTTTTAATGCTCATAGTTTGTGGTTTATGAGTTAAGGTAGGTGGCCAGTTGCTATTTCGTAGGCTCATCTGTCAGTCTAGTGCTGTATTTGCAATGCCGTGAGACTAAATGAAAATGTTGTGAGGAATTCTTGATGCTGGAAATATAAATGTTGTTTTTTTTCTGGAAAGTCTGTTGCCTAGAGTAACAGGAAGTGATCTAATATTGCATGTAATAGACTTATTATTGTTAAAAGGTCTCAATTTAACTTAGGTAGTCAGCATCTCGTGACATTCACTCCTTCATTGGTAGTACTTGACAGTGTGGCAGAAAAGAAGAGGAAGGGAATAATAACTCCCTTCAATCACATCTCATTATGTTAAAAGACAAGTTGGCAAGACAGCAGGAAAGCTCTCTGAATGATGGAGTAAGGACTGAGGAGAGATTTGGCATGAAGGTCTTCTATTTTGAAGATCTAGAATCAAATGCCATTTTATTGCCACGTAATCCCTGATTATATGATGACAGACACCAAACTGGAGAGCTAAACCACCAGCATCATGCTGTGGAGTAGATTCGTAATCTTAACATTTGACGATATAAAACAATATGAAAAACAGTAAAGAAAATCAGTAATCTTTCCATTATATAAGTCATACCTTCCAGATGCACACGAGGGCAAAGTGCTAGCCTCAGAATGGGTGGTCATGTAGGTTGGATGTAGGGCTCGACTTTTACAAAACTAATCTGGAAAAAAATAACTCCAACAAGAAAAAATATCAGCAAGCACATTGCTTTTGTCCCCAAAGCTCTTGTGCTTAAACCCTTAGAAATTAGGCTCCCATAAAATCGATGTGGGGGAATGTTGGTGGGGTTTTTTTCCATCTTGTACAAGATGATGCCTCTTTCCGAGAAGAGAGTCATGCAATGCAGTTCTATATAGCATCACAATGAGGAATAAAATCCTTTAAAGTACTGTGAGTTGTTCTTTCAAGGTAACTAATTTTGCCTGGAGAGGATGCTGCCTAGGCATCTTAACTGGCTTTTCTAACCACCTCACTGGGACCTGTTGCACTTCTTTTGGGGTTCCTATTCGTGTGTTTGAGACATCAGCACAAGTTGCTCAGAATTTGCCTAAAAATGCCAAGCTACATCCAACAGAGGGCAATGAATTGTGCACAGATGAACCAGCAAATGAGACATCTGTCACTGATGGTCCTAAGTCTGATTAGTCATGATTCCCTAGGCCAACCCCAAGAAAAGTATGAAACATAGGTTTGAGGTCTATTAGGAAATAAAAATACAAACCTATCCACAATAACAATTCCTGTGCGCTATTTAGTTGGCTGTGGTACAGAGGAGCTCATGAGAACCTAGTAGAATTATGGGATAAATAACCAGGTTTTGGACAAACACCTTTGTGTAGAGAGAAACTCTAAATGCACATGCCTAAAGGTAGAACAATGTTTCTCTTTAAAACACTTAAACCACAGATAATCTACTACATTTCAAATCAGACTCATGCAATTGACTAAAATATATATGGACATCTCATCAAAACTCATAAGATAGATCCTGCTGAAAATAGCAATGATGATACTTTTACATGAATGTTTCTTTAGACCCTGGTTAACACAAGTGAAGAGCTTTTAAGAACATCAGTATGAGACAAATGGGACTTAACAGTCTGGACAGTGAGGAAATGCTGAAATACAGCAGAAACCTCACAAATTGTGACAGTGGCATTCCACAGAAAAGAACATGAAATTAGCACCCAGCACATTACTTTAAATGTAAAATACTTTTACTTTCAAAAGAAACAAAAAAGAAATCTGCCTCCCAAAATTACATTGTTTAATTCTCGCTGGTTTTGAACAAAGAGGTACTGGATTTTTAAGGAAGTCAGTAGTCAAAAAAATAGGTAGAAAGCAAGTAAGCTGACAGTAGTTTGAAATATACAAAGTGCCATTCTCTGTGAATCGTAACCCCTAGTTTTTTCAGTTTTCATGAGTGTGAGCAAAATAAACAACAGTCATCACTAGATAACGGTTACGTCTACCTAGAGCAAGCAAATCTATTTTATTTTAAATGGTTCTGCAGTAAACAATGGTGATATGAGGGTGAATCAAGATTTTTCACCTCAAGAGTACCTCAAATTACACTTTTCTGCACAAGACAACCTCCATCACCTTAGTTTCTATATACTATAGTCATTAGGCAAAAGTCTAGAATTACGTGAGGCTGCAACCTTTCAAAACACAGAACCTTGAATACTGTGGAGAAATAGTCAACTCAGAAAAAAAATTCACCTTTTGGTTTCATTATCAAGAAATTTTACTTTCAGCTTTGACTGACAAAGCTTTGCATTGTAAGCATAGAATATCTAGACTATTTTAAAAATTTAATGAGTTTTTTTCTAATTCAATGACAGCAAAAGTAATCACATAAAATTCCAAAATTCCTGAAATAAAGGTGTGGTCATCGCATCTGCAAACCTGATGATTTGCAAAATCCTTTATGGGTCCCCCCACCTCCATCCACCTCCTTGTTTAAGGGAACCTTTCAAATTTATTGTTTTATTCAATATATACATTCCTCTCTGTCCTCAAAAGAGATCAGCCCAGGAAAGAGTATTAAGGAGGTAAGGCAGTGCAGGGTTCTAAATCTTCTCAGTGTTATTGCAGTTCCTACACATAAGAAAGCTGAAACTGCATTATTTCTTGCATGTGTGTATGAACAAAGTTGGTAAGTTCTTGTTGCTATAATGACTGGGGCTTGGCACACAAAGCTAGATAATCTTTAAATGGGAAATGCACAAAAAATACCCACGAGACCAGACAGTCAAAGATTTCTGAGCTGCTTTTAAAGGTAAGCAAGTTATTTTGAGATATAATTACTCTTGGCACATTGTATCAGTAGACACATCAGGATCTGCTAAGCTGCTTTAGACATCATAGGACTTCATCGCCATATTATTGCCTAATTTTTATGGATAAAGACTTGGTGACCTGGCAATCAACAACAAAAACCTAGACAGAAAGCAGGTATCACTTTCTGGCAGAGTCTACCCATGTAACCAGCAATAAATGGAACCCATATGGTCTTCATCAGCAGAAAATATGCCATTTGCTTTACTTGGCTGCATTTTGATGCCTTATTTTAGGTGGAGAGATATGAGGGATCTTGACAGCCTGACAGGAACCTCATGAGTTTCAAGAACAGCATAAGCACTGCCAACAGATTATTTTTCTCAGTTCAGCACTTGAGAGACTGCTTTTGGAATATAGCATCCAGTTACAAATCCTGATATAATGGAAGCCCATCAGATAGTAAGGCACCTGCAGAATACCACATATAGGGAAATTCTTAAAGAGAGAAGGCTAAGGTCTTGTGGATCTTCAGTGACATGAGGGGAAGGTGTAGAAAAAAAACCAGAGCCAAACTCTCCCTCTACATACACAATGATAGGACAAAAGGCCTCAGGTAGAAGATGCAGCAATGAAAATCATGATTCAGTATTGGAGAAGGGAAATTTAAACCATGAGAAACACTATGCTTAGACCAGGATTCCCAAGAAGCCTGAGGAAATTGTGGCATCTCCGGCTTTAGAGATATTCAAGACTAAATCAGACAATACTGTCAACAAACTGAAATAAGCTGGCCCTGTTTTGAACTGAGGGTTTGGTCAGAAGACCTAAGAGGTTTCTTCTAGCTTTATATATGCTAGGATCTGTGCCAGTCTGCTAGCTTCAGCCTGCCTGCTGGTATTTCATACTGACTAAACTACATACTTACAAGACTGTGCGAAGTGGGAATAGTTTAACCGAACAGAAGCAAAACAAAGATGCAAAAGACCAGAAACATTTCAGTGAGCTGATTTAGTGCTGCTGGTGCTAGGAAAGAGTAACACTAGATAGTTGCCAGTTGCAGGAGACACCAATTATTTTTCAAGCTTATTCTGAAGCTTAATTTGAAATATATGTACAAATATATATCAGGTACCGCTGAATAACAAGTAAACCTAAACTTAAAGCTCAGTGTTTCCTATCACTTCACAGATGCTTATGGAATTTAGACATCAACCACCAAGCAGTTCACTGCTGTACTTTTGTTGTGTCAAAGTAAGCTTACTAATGCACAGCAACTGTTTTCAGAGTGTACAAATTGCCCATGAGCTGCTTACAATTTTGAGGATTTTTTCTTCATTATTCAAAATTATTCATTCCAAAATTTCAGCAAACAAGCAGTGGTCTGTAGTTTGTGAATGAGCTGTTTGTTGCCAGTATACAGCATGGACTTCATCCAAATCCTATTGAAGTTGATGGAAAATCTCCCACTGACTTAAAATAGGCTTTGGATTGGCCTTGTTGAGTGGCAGTATTCGTTTTGATTGGAATTATAGGTCACATGGAATTTTTTCTCCAATATTCAGAGTTTCTGCCAACTTTCTGGACAATAAGAGCATTTGTCTGAGTTTTGACACAAAGAAAATACAGAACAGCCATTAATACAGCCAGAATGAATTTGTTGAAAAAACTCAACTGTTCATGGAAAAGAAAATGGTAGTATCTGCCCAGACATAGTTCTTTTGGATTCACATGAAGGAGAATTTCATGATTAGGGGATTAATGTTTGCAGAAAAGTGTACCCACAGTATTTTTGTGCTGAATACTTGTGTGTGTGTGTTCCCTTCCTTACTGCTTTAAAAAAATGTTTATGGAATAACATTGTGAATTAACACAGATACAGCTTATTTTGATAAGGATCAAAAAAATGGGGTATTTTTCATTCCATTTTGGTCAATAAACAGAAGTCTTTCAGACTCTGTAGGCAAAAAGATTCAGTACATGTCTTCAGATTACTAGACCTGAACATGCTACACAGATAAACAAAGGGGCTAGTAAGCCTAAGACACCAAATATAGGCTACAATTTCTGAAATTTGAAAATATATGCTCCATTTCTCTTGTAGCTTCTCACATTGAAAAAAAATGCTGCTTACATACTCAGCTAAGTAAATCACTTAAAAGACCGTGCCTTTTTTAATGACTGAACATAGAGCTTAAATGCAACTGCACAATATAAGGTACTTCTGAGAGGGAAAAACAAAAACAGAAAAGAGAAAGAAATTGGGACCTCATGTCAACTAAAATATTGAATGTTTTATTTGTACCGAAAAGCAATTACTAAATAAATTACTGTAAAACATCCTACACAATTTGCAGCAGCTTGTCTGGGAAGATATTGCTTCTTGAAGGTAGCTGCAGAAAAATTCAGGGATTCAGAATTTGGGAACTAGGCTTCCTTTTGAATTTAGACCCAAATTTACAAAAGTCAGACATCTGAAGTTGGCAGTAGGCAACAGTTATATGCCTGTTTCCTGAAGAATCATATTGAAATCCATTAATAACTTCTAGTGTGCTTAGAGGCTGCGGACAGGAGAGGTTTTGATACAAAATCCTGAAGTTCTTCAGCTTTTGCTTCAGTGTGTGCCTCAGCAATCTTAGCCCTGGAGGACAGAGATACTGAGTGCCTTTATCCCATGAAGTCCTGCTTTGGTGTTGTTCTTCCTGCCTACCTACTGCAAAAGTCCCATTTGATCTTAAGTCTGTATAATTAAGAGCTGCCTACAAGCATTTATTCCTACTTCTTCAGATCACATGAATACTAGCAGCAACCCAGTTCTGGGAAATTATCTGATTGAAAACCTAAACCTTAAACCAAAACTATAAGTTTTGTCTGTATCAGTCTCCAGAACCAACTCACATAGTCACTCATGTGAGGACCAGATCAGGCATGAATGAAAGGATGGCATGCATCTCCCAGTGGGACTCAGAGTGAGATGCAGAGGAAGGTGAGACCACAGCATCACCAGAAAAAAACAGATTGGGCTGGAATAGAGAATAGAATAGAGAAAGAATAGAGAGATGGGTTTTCATTGTATCATTATCATGATTGATCTGTATAAAAAAAAATGTAAAAGTAAAACCAGCCAGAAGAGGAGATGGTGGCTTCAGCAGAAGAACAGCTTTCTCATCTCAGCAGGTTTCAAATCCACAGGGCTCATTTGAAACAGTACATTTGACTGGAGACTGTCATGGTGGGTGTGTGGAGGGGAAGCCATTCTCTCCTTGTGTAATGAAAATAAAGGAAAAAACCCAGATTATAGTGTTCTTGTCCCAGTGAAACCCACCTGGGAGAGAGAAGTGTTCCCTTCTGCCTGTGCCAGTAATCTGTACCACAGACAAGACCTGTTCCTGGGCACCAGGGCTGGAGCATCCATACTGTTGAACTGTCAGAGAACACTCTGGGCTGTTTTTGGCACTGGCCAATTTGCCCTCCTCCAAATAGATCCTGGACATTGTCTGGGAACTAATGCATGCCAGGAACAACCCCCACATGACAGTTTTGGAGGATAAAAATGTTTAGTAGCCTGAATATGGGTAATTTTTGTGCCATTTGGCCTTTGTGCCAGCAAGCAGTTCCAGGCACATCTTCCTAGAATAGACACTGCCTGTGGCTTTTATTTCTGTTCCATAAAATGTTTGTGCATTTTATTCAATAGTTGTTTATCACAAAATAAACATTAAGAAATCCCTGAAGAGGGGATCAGAACTCGAGTCTGATTGCATCAATCAAGTACCAAACCAATCTCTTTCCAGACCTTGTGAATCTTTCATTCTATACAGTGGCAGATATAGAAAATAGCATCCAACTAAGTAAATAAGATATTTTATAGGGAAATCTGCATTTGTTTTGGAGTTACCTGCTTTTTACTGGTTTCCAGTGAGCAGTCTTGCAAACTGTAATCTGGTTAAAATCTACTGGTTCAAGAGTTGATATGTCTTCAAATAGACAGACTTGAAAAGGATCTTGGGAGTTAAGTGAGCACCTTCTCTCAGCATGTGCCTGAGTGCTTCCACATCCCAGCTGGAAACTGCAGATGGCAGAACCAAAGAATCAAGGCCAGAAACAAGGTGAGAGGGGAAGGTGCCCACCACACTTTCAGAAAGATCTCCACCATGCTTTTGGGACAGCGCTTTGCCTTCAACTGCTTGCATGCCCATCCTAAAACAATCACCTGAGAGAAGATTCCCAGAGAGGGATCCAAGTTATCAGTGTGGCTGCCATGTGCCTAATGTTTCTATGAGTGCCATAAGCTGCTCTGCACCAGTATCCCTCCACAGGGCTGACCTGGAGTTTCTGAGCTGACTTCATCCCAGTTAGCTGTTGTGGCAACTCCATGAATCTCCCAGCATGATCAGACAAATATGCAGTATATTCTATCCTTCCTAAATGAAATATAATATATATTTATCAGGTTTTCAGAGTACATTTTCATGCTTTACTGATGTTTTTTAAAACCAAGGTCCTTTCAGGTATTTATTTGTAAGGCATCTCACCTACCAGATGTTCTCTGTTGAGTCACTGGGGACACATTCATCTTCTTGCGCTTCTAAACTTCTCTTATGATTCATGCTGCATTTCAATCCAGCCCTTTTTTTTTCTGAAATATAAACATTCCCTTAGGTGCCCCAGTTGATGTAATTTCAATATAACCATATAAACTGCAATAAAGTGCCTGCTACACAATCATAGAAAAAATTGCGCCATTTAAAAGTGAACTGCCAAAAAAATTCAGATTTTACTTTGAAAAGATTCTTTACAAAAGCAAAAATTTATCAGGTTTGATAATTGGTGGATTTTCATTAGCATTTTTCAAGCTAGGAATTTTTCAGTCTGCAGATGTCTTTTTCAAAAGAGAGAAAGACAAAAGAGCAAACAGAGAAGAAAAAGCAAGAGAGAAAGAAAGAAAGAGAGAGAGGGGCAGAGACAAAGGAAGGAAGCCTGAATTAATAGCCTTCTGGGTCCCCAAGAACTATAATCTTTTAAAGACACTTTTTTTTTCATGAGTACAGCACAGTTTATCTTTGAACTAACATAAAAGATGTTGTACACCTTAAAAAACACCTTAAAAAACTTGAATCTTTATCTGATTCTAACTATATAAACCAAATTTTGATATATTTCCTTTCAGCTCCACATGAGCTCTAAATACACATAAAAATTATAACCCCATTTTCATAGCAAAAGATACAGAAAGATGGGTGTTTTTTCAGCAGTATTGCAGAAGGATCTCCATCTTAAATAACTTGTGGTTTCTTACAATAATAGAGTATGTATCTTTATTGCTTGACCTTTGCATCTGAGCTTTTCAGCCAAACATGCTGGTTTTCTGGCTCATGAAAGTTGAAGCATAATTTGAAAAGACGGGAACAGTTATACCAAATATTTTTGTCTTCTCATCACTCCACTTTCTCCATAGCTCTTGTGTTTGAGTGGCCTTTCTAAGATGATGATGTAATTAGGCAACTTCTCCCAGTTCCAGGTAGGAGGCAGGTACACTCTTGAGGAGGGTCTTGCCACAATTAAGTGCTAAATACACAGCATCCTCAGGTTTTCAGATGGATGGAGGCTGATCCTGTTGCAACCTGCCAAGATGCTTGTCCCTGGTCATGTTCTGAGCAGGAGATGGCAGCAGAGGCAGCTTGAAGGAACTGGGGTGAAAGGAGAAGATAGAAATTGAAGAGGGATAGCAGGCTACCCAAATATTTCACAATGACTTGATGAAGTGCTGTTATTTAGCTTTGTAATCTTATGATTACTCAGGACTATCAAAAAGATATGGCACATTCCTTTGCCTTTTTGTGAATAAGCAACACATGAAAATCCATCCCAAACAAATCCTAGAAAGTGAGAAAAGTGAGGCCTCTCCCTAGTAAAAGCAGTAAATCATATCAGGTGACCCTAAAGGGACTAAAATGGTGGGGGCCGTATTTGCGCATGGACCTCCCACATTTGCATGCAGCCATTCTTATGTACTTGAAGGATAACCTGCAAATATAAGGTTTATTTTGGAATTCAAAAGGTGGGATTTATGTAGCTGAGATAAAACAAAAACAAGATCCAACAAACTGTAACATGATAAGGGACCCCAAGGCTGTGGAGAAATGATGGGTACATCGAATAACATGTAATAGCACCTCTTCAGTATTCCTACTGAGCCTTGTCTGAAGGACAGGTGCATGCTGTATTCTAACTACATTTTTGATAGATATTGAAACATAAAGTGAGAAAACTTAGTGCACCAATTCACCTTCCATTTAGACCTTCTCACTAAATACTTTTTAAATTAGTGCTAGGGAGAGACATTTGTCTGTTGGACAAGCCCTGATAAATGAACCGGCACTAAAGCTCTTCATTCAGGTATCTGAAGTCATGCTGCTCATTTCCTTAAAGTTTCATTAAGGTCATGTAGAACCTATGGAAAATACCAAATTGAATGCCTCAAGTCTTAAGATCCGTTTAATTTAGAATAATTCTGAGATGGGCACAGCAACTGAATGATAGTCTCTGAGCAGGGAGTCGTGTAGGAAAAAAGAGAGAACGAAAGTCACAGCACTCATAAAGCTTTTGACAGAAGAAATGGGCTGGTCAGCACATCTGACAAGATGACCTGACTGCTCACATAAACAATTTTTGGTGCAGACTTGTTTGTCAGCCACATTTATTTTTAATAATCTCTTATCGCCCACATGGTCTAAAGGAAGAATCTAATTGGTGTGAGCTATTAATTCAACAGCATGCCAGCCTCCAGCTCACTGGAACCATTCCTACCTGTCATCAAGAACTGCAACTCTGAAAACACCTTGCAGGTCAACAGTCTTTTAATAAGCCACACTTACTCCAGTTATTTGCTGCTTGTATGTCATCACATTAACTTGGTGCTTAACCCCTCGCCCTCCTCAAGCAGATATACACTGCGAGGAATTGTCAGTTAGACAATACTCTAATGGGAAGCTTTGCACCTCTGAAAAATAAAGAATGAAATGGCAGCTGAGAAGAATTAAGCCTTCTCAGTTTGCAGAAAGCAGATGAAGACAGAGGGATTGAGGAACTAGCTAGAAAAAGTCACATGGAAAGTCTAGTGCCACGACCCAGACTATTTCACAAAGGATGCCTTAGCACAAAGAGTAGGGCTGTTTGAGGGACATTTAAGGAATTACTGTATTAAAAAAACAAATTACTTCTCCCCTCCCCAAAATTACTGAAGATTGCAATAACTTTCTCAATTCATTATTTCTTGGATAAAATAAGAAATAATTGTTTTAACTATGAGGCTTTTTTGCAGTATTTTTCTCAAAGTGTCCACTTGGACTATGTGAAACTTAGCAAAATTTAGAGATAGTTATTATTTTATTTGCTTTTAATGGTATTAATGGTCGTCATAAACACATACTTTTTTAATACAGCAATAAATCCCAAATAGAAAGTTCACAAGTGAAAGTCAGAAATACTGACATTTTTACTTCTGTTAGTGTCTGAGTACTTTAGACATCAGTAATATCTGGTAACTGCAGCCTCAGGGGTTAACACAATAAACAGACCAAACAAAATGGACTCTTTGAAACTCTTACACCTCACTTGATTCACAATCAAAGGATTTTAAGTGTTAGCCATTATTATCACAGTCACAGAATGAACTATGTTGGAAAAGATCTTTGAGATCATCAAGTCCAACTTGTGACCAAACACCACCTTGTCAACTAGACCATGGCACTGTTTAATATGTTTATTGATAATCTGTGAAAAGAAACAATGAGATGCCTGCCAACATAGTTAACAATACAGAGAACACAAGGAGGGCCTACTTCTCAGCACATGCTTAGAAAAGGGCATAAAGAAGAGATGGCTCCAATTAACTGCTCAAGTGACAAAGCACGATAAGAAATTTGTCAATACCTACAGCATAAACAGAGACATCAGTCTCTGCTGTTTGTAAGGAAATTAAGATGCAAGCTACAAGTTTGTAAATGAAGGTAATTTAACTGTTTAAAACCACTACAAAACAGGTGACTTGAGCCAGTTCAAGTTCTAGGCTTCATGGTTTCTCTTCCCTTGCATTTATTGCCCTCTCTCAGTGTTGCTGAGAAACATCAGCCATGATTAATGCTTCCCCGTAGAAGAAATTTATAGTCCTCCAGCTGTAAAAGAGGGTGAATTCAATACCTAAATTTGATAGCTTTCAGTACAATTGTTTTATTGTTGCAATATAACCAGCATTTTCAATTAACTGACATTTTGGTCATCACTAATTCTTAGTTTCCTTTCCTTGCTGAGAATTACACACTGGAAAATATATAGTCTGTTTTATATGGGAGGTAGGATTCCTCATTTTGTATCTGTCTATACAGGACACAGTTAAGAATGGGTAGAAAACAAAATTCACCCTGTAAACTAGCAGCAACCCAAAATATCACCAAAGGAGGTATTTTGGTCAGGCCAGTTGCTAATTTACGTAAGTTGTTAGGACAAATTGCATGACAGATTGATGGACACAGTCAAGCTGCCTTTGAGTGTGTCAGCTTTCTATTCCTGAGCAGAGCTGCAGCACTTCCCCAGATGAGCACCAGCTCTGCCTACACTCCACAGACAGCAATTCCCCATTTGTCCCAGTTCAAACACTGCTTTAAATAGGCCATGGGCAGTTACCTGATCCTATTTTTAAATGGGTTGAAACAGGTCTGTTGAAGGTTTAATACTACTGCAGAGGTAGCAGAAGATGTTTGCATTCTCAGCATCTGGCCTTGTGAGTTCAATAAGGAAATGCAGACTTCTCTTCATTTTCAGGTGAGAGGAATAATCAATACCAATCAGCAGAAGGATCAGCAGCAAGATTACCCAGGCTTGTTAGCTGGCAGGAATGGCACCAGGTGTGACCCTGGTACAGATTGCAGAAGGGAAGGCAGGAAAGGTTATTTTTTAGATCTGATGGCAATTTCTCTGTCTCTCCATTAAGTATTGCACCTAACAGTGATTTGTGCGCTTGTGCCTGATATTGTGCATAAATAACAAGAAAAGCAATGAAGTTGACTTATTAAATAGAAATGTAGTGAATGGGAACATTCTCACATGGTCTGTTAGACTTTCCAATAAATCTGTGCCTGGTCTAGCGGACTTAAAAATTTAAAAATCCAGGGCCATATGAGACAAATACTCCATCAGCAAGAAATTTGGATTCATACCATAAGAAAGCACTCTCACACAGCCTCTTTCCAATCCAAAGGTATCAGAGTGTTTTACAGGACTGCAGAGAAAGATAATGAGTATTACTGCCTTGTGCAAGCAGGATACTGTCTGAACAGCTCAAGACAGGCCACACAGCAAGATGGGGACTCAGCCTGCACAGACCACCAGAGGCTCAGATCTCAACTTTTCTGCTTTGTTTCTTTAGTGAGCTGGTCAAATAGTTTGTTAGCTCCCAAATAAATCCTCCAAACTCTAAGCATCTTCATTCCCCTTTAGACAGCCTGCGTATTCAGTCTGGGTAAATGCCTGCACTAAATTTGAAGGTATTCCACATCACAGTCAGCTACAAATTATTCCACTGGCTGAAACTAGAATTGAAAAAAATGACATATATCTCATCACATGACCAGTCAGAATTAAGATGTTTATAGCAGAAGAGAAGCTGTTTAAGCTGCTACCACTCTATCATTCTAGCAGATACATCAGTCATTTCCTGTTCCATTTTCAAGTAAAACCAGGGGGGAAAAAACCCCCCAAAAATGCATTCCTTCCACTTTTGCCTGTGATCCAAGTAACAGTGATGAACAGGATTTGGCTGTGTCAAAATGGGTACAGTTACATCATGGAGTAATTCTTCAAGGGGCTTTTAAGCTTGAGTTAATTTCGAAATGCTTTCAAAAAGGGCTCCTAGAAACATTGAGTTAAATTTCAGGAAAGGAAGACATATATCCCTGTCACCAACAATTTGATTGTACTTATTTATATGTGCCAGCTCTTGCAGGTGAGTTAACATCTCATTGTCTGTTGGGTAAGTTGTCTGTGAGCAGCTTTTTGATTTGTGGTTCTATTCTGCAGAAGATCAAGCCTTTGGCGGCTTTGCTGATCTCCCGCTCTTCTTCATCTTAATTCTTTCTGGTTTTGTGAGTGTTAGTTTTTAACTTTTTGAGGGCCATGTCGAAATAAGTAATACTTGAGAGTGTCAATCCTTGGTATCCTCACTGGCATTGAACCTGATATGAACAGGCACAAAGGGACTTTTCACTTACTTTCTCCTCCTCCCGAACAGTTTTCAAAATTTGAGTTACATATTTATTTCAGAATTGAAATACAGATTACTGTCTTTCAACATATGTCAAAGTGATATATGCAGGCTACCAGCAAAACTTTCATTAGTACTCCATAACTGTAAAATAGATGGCTTTATACCATCCAGGAGGTAATATTGTTTTAGGAAAATAAATATTCTTCATCTATTACAATCTTCCAAAATATTTTTATCTTGCTTTTGTGCTATGTCTTAAATACAAAGGATGTTAGTTTAATTAGCATTTTCATTTTGTTATGATCAAGAGTTGTTCCATCTGATATCTGAACACAATCCCCACTAATGAACATAAATTCTTCACTGGCACAGCATTTGCTTTGGTGACATAATGGGTCACTCTGGTTTTAGTCCTGAGATCACCTACGAGCATGATAGGAGCAAATTAAAAAGGTTAAAAAGGCCGTGTGCTCCCATACTTAACTCTCTAACACTGACCTTGATAAAATGCTGCACTGTGACTGAGTAAACAATAAAGATACATATTTTACTCAATACACAGTGGACCCACGTGTGAGTAATGGAGGCACTTATGCTGTCCAGAGTGTGAATAATGAGAGCACTTATCCCATCCGCAGAGCAGCGCTTCACGGCAGCGCTCCCATCTGGGAATCCTGTGCCTTGGATTGGTGCATACATCACGGACCTGCCACGGCACCTGGCCAGCCCCTAATCACACAAGCTCTTTGCATTGTTATCTATGTCAGTCTGGCCAGGTTCAGTGTACCTTGAAGAGCAATGGGATGGCCAAATGCTAAGCAAGTCAACTCAGTCAAGGGGGGAAGGTGTTTGAAATATGCAAACGTATTTTCTGCTTTTGATTTCCCACAGTTCCCTTAACTCAAGAGATTTTTGGTCCCAGAAACATAAAATATGTAAGATAATTACTGCAAATCACTCTCTTCTATGCCCAGACCGAATAAAGTAGGCAGGTTTACCTGATTGCTTTGTTCACTAGTTCTTTCAAACATCCAATAGTTCAAAAATTTCGTGACTCTAGCAGTACATGTCTGTGATAAATGGCTACATATTTTGCTCTGCACTGCACAGATCACCATGGCTGTTGCATAGCTATTTTAAAGTGTATCAGAGCCTTCCAGATAAAGTAACTCACTGGAGTTCTCGAGTGCCAAAAGAAGTTTGCATTTATTGCTTGAGATAGAAAATCAAATCCCATGCTTATAATTTTTGACTCCTCTCTTTCTGATCCTCTAACACTCACCACAGTTGCATCACAACATCAAAAGTAGCCCTTGAAACAAAGTACAAACCTATAACTTGCTGAGTTCCCAGGATTTTTAAGTTTTTGTTTCTCTATAAAACTTCAGTTGATGACCAAGAGATAGGGATAATATGGGAGTTCTGCAACCTGTGTTTCTGAGATCACTTTACAAAAAAATTTTTTTAAAGTTTGGAAAAAAGAATTTTTTTCTTTAGGAAGTCCTTACAGAATTAATTTCTGAATGTTCTGGCAATTCTTGGGAGAAAGTTTTGGGTCTGAATTCTGTTGTACTGGACTTAGATCTCCACTATCAAAGGACTTATGATGAACTTGCACACGAAAAAGAGTCCTACAAGGACTTTCCAACTCTACAGCAAAGGATTTGTATAATAAAAAAACTGGATGAACAATGACAAATACAGAAGGAGGTCAGAAAATATTGGGCTTTTTATCTGTTCCATTTGTGCATCCCAAACTGGTATTTCACCTCTTTACAGTCAAACATTTTGCCATTGGCAACAGTTTTGTGTACCCAGTATTAATCCTTTCCACTAGGCACTAAAACAATCTCATCAGATTCAGAACAAGATCTGGTCCAGGGAAATTTCAATACACAAACTCCCATCCACTTATCTTAACAGCTCTTTTCCTGATCTTTGTGGTAGACAAACTGAGCAATGGGATGAAGCAGTGAAACAGATTAGATGAAGACCTTCACTTGCCTCCCTACTGTACAACTGTGTTTTCATTGTGGTTTAAAAAAATCACATTTCATATCTGTTAAAAAAGTCACCCTATATAAAATAGTAGTATCTTATTAATGAATATATATTTTAAGATTAAAACGCACAAAACTGTGTTAAGTATTATTCAGGCACTTTTATAAGTCTATATGTAGTTGTAGAATTTGTCTCCAGAATGAAAAACTGAAACAAGCAGAGTAGGTCTCCAAGACAGAGAATTGATCTGGAATACCCTGAACAAGAGGTACCTGTGTCCTCAACGCTGAGAATAAAAGAGAATAAAAGATGGCTACCTTGGAAAAACAAGTCAGTTTTAACTGCTTGTGTCAAAGTGTTGATTCCATCCTTGAAGTGAAAATGCATAGTGAAATTGCCTACTGATTTCAGTCCTGCTGAGACTTCATCGGTACCTACTTCAAAGTCCTACTGTCTTAAATGCAAGATAAGGTTGACACTAGCCAAGAATAATAAAAGCAAATTTTTTGTAAAAGGGTTTACGCACTGCAGCCTTTTGGCCCTTATGGGGAGCCAGGAAAGGTGGAAAGGAAAATCATCACAACAATTTTTACTTTTCCTTCATCTGGCTGTGTCACCAGTCAGGTTTGTAGGGACATTCTCAAAGGCTGGTTTGTTGGATTCACCTGCCAACTCTCACCCAGGCTTATTCAGTTTGTGGTTTTATACAAACTGAGTCCCACAATTCCCCATGTCTGCATACTAATAACAAAATGCTTTTCCTTCCCTTATCTGGCAAAGAGTCTTGCTTCATCCTGTTTCTTTGAATGCTGAGTCTGCACAGGGATCTAAGCCCAGAAGCTGCTGACCATGTCTTGGAAGTCTTCACTAGGATTCAGTGCCTGAATATGTGGCAGGAGTTTTAGTGGTGTTTACTTAGGCAAATAATTTATATCTCATTCAGGCATAGACAAATAAATAGCTGTCCAAATACATGCACAGTAACATTTGCAATAAATGTGGATGTGAATTTAATATTTATAGCTTTTGGGTGCTAAAATGAAAACCCCACTGGAAAAATATTATCCAAAGGGATACAGTTTTCTTCCTACAGGCACAACATTCACTTCAGAAAGCTAAATTATTTTTTTTGTTTTTCCCTGCCATATGTTGTTGCTGAAAAAAGACACAGCTATAAGTGCTTAAAAACTACAGTAGTATTTGGATTGTATTACTCAAGTAATGTGTCAATAACTACAACCCAGGGTTTAAAGCATGAGGAAGAATACACTTCTCCAGGCACCATTTCCCAAGTCAAGGACATATGCAAAATCCTGCATCTGGGATGAAATAAGACCATATAACAGTAAAGGTTTGGCACTGGTGGGGGGAAAGAAGACAAGGAACAAGGAGTGTTGGTGAACAAAACCCAGCAGTTTACCTCTGCAGGGAGGAAGCAGAGTTGCTTACTGGACTGCATTATCAGGAGTGTACTCTTGCCAGCAGGCCAAGGGGAGCATTTATTTTCCTACATTTAGCACTTGTGAGACCACATTTGGAGTGATGCCTCCAGCTTTAGGCTCTGCAGTATGAGAAATCCAAAAAGACATTGAGGAACTGGAGCAAGACCAGTGGAGGGCCACCAAGATGACAAGGGGGCTGGAGCACCTGGTGCATGAAAAGCAATTGACAGAATAGGGGTTGGTCAATCTGAAAAGATTAGAGGCAGGAGTATTGTTGTTGCCTTCAAATACCTGCCTGTGGTTACTGAGAAAATAGTGCTGAAGACACACAGTCCTATTACAAGAGGCAACAGACACAAAGTGCAGCGAGGGAAAAACAGCAGGTTGCTTAAGGAAGGCTGTTGAATATGCATCCTTGAAGGTTTTCAAAATGTTCCTGAATAAGGACTGAGAAGCCTTGTCTGACTGTGAACCCATGATCTCCCAAGGTCCCAAAATTGTTCTGCTTTTATCCCTCTTCTCATATTCTTCCCCCTAAAAAAAATCCCAAAGAAACCAAAAAATCCCAAACAAACAACAAAACAACCAGGACCTTTCATTCATCGGCTCTATACCCCCATCTTGCAGAGGACAATACATCAATTCAGGTACAGGAAAAACATTCTGGATCACACCCCTTCCATTAATTACAGACATGCTAATGTTTCCATGGCAAAAAAGACAAGACCGAAGTTAGGTGACATGGTGATACTGTCACTCTCTGAAGTAATTGAAAACTTACAATGAAAGGGGCTTATTCTGAAAAATATAGTAATCAAAATACTTTGTGATATTAGGCCTGTCAGGCAAACTTCTGATGAAAAATGAATTATCTTAGAAACTTTGTCTAAATTCTTGTCAGCTCACCTCCTGGGTTCCCAGCATTTCCCTTTCTGTAACAGGAGCACTCCTCATGCCACAGGTGTCCCAGTAGGTGGGCAGATCTGGAACTCTGTTCCAAGCCCTGCAGCTGATCTTTGCTGAATGTCCTCCTAGGCCACCTTGCATCCAAGAGTGCTGTGGGAAACACAGCTAAGTCAACAGCCCAAACGCAGCATTTCTTCAACATTACAGAGCAAAATGTTCCCACTTGAAACAGGAAAAACCTCCCTACGCATTCTGCCTAAAAAATCATTCCTATAGAACTCTTCATTGAAAGAAATTTCAACTTTGTATCAGCTGCCTTTTACTTCAGAAATGTATTTACATGAATTTACTGTCTCTGTGCTTCCAGGCTTTGTGCATCTCAGCACTCAACTGTGGGGGAGAGGGCTGTGAATTACATTGCACACTAATACAGACCATCATCTCTCAGACACTTTACTTGTCAAATTTTCCTCTTTTTTTGTGAAAAAACTTCTAAGTTTTGTGGGAAATATTTCAAATGACATGATAAGCATCACGATTGGTTCTCAGACCGGCATTTGACAGGAAAGGCAAAGGAAAGAAAAAGAAGTTAAGATTAGCCTTAAGTTTTCCAGGATTCAAAGTTTCAAACACATTGGGCAAAAAAGAAGTGTCTTTACCCAGGATCTAAAGTGAAACTCAGCATTGCTTTGGTCTGTTTAACCTTGCTTGTCAATATCACTGCTTCCACATTAAATTTCTTTGTTATTGAAAGATTACCTTTCAGACCGAGGATGTCCACGGGTAAATGAAAAATGTCTTCCTTTGCTTTGTGAAATCATTCCTTTGTCTTCATGGACCACAGCCAAGGACTGTTTGTGATCGAGATGATTAATGCAGAAATCAAGCCGAATGTGAAAAGCCCTAGGAACAGTTACTTTATTTTTCAGCTTTTACTTTCAGTTACATCAGGATAGGCATACACATATTTCCTTCCATGGGAACCAAAGTCCATAAATTGTTATAGTAAATTCCTTACTGCTGGGAAGCTTAGATGGACAACTTCACAAAGTATCATCTGCTTCATTACTCAGAACTTTCAGCTGACTGTGATTATAATGCTCCAAAAAGCCCATCTATGGTCTTTTCCTTTCCTTGAGCATCATTCAGCTTAAAATGGATGAGCACATTTTCGTAAGAATTTCTGTTTCACTATACTAGAATAGTGCTTTTCCTTCCCATTGTATCCTTTGGAGAATGCCCTATTACCTTGATCTTGCAGCTTCTTACACTGAAAGCAATAAGTGTTGCAGTCATTTTTTATCAGCAATGATAAAAGTTTTATTCTCCTCATGACAAGTAAAAAAAAAAATTGCCCCTGTTCGTGACTTTGTCTGGGTTTCTTTAGCTTCCTGGTTCCAAGGAGAATAAGTCTCTGGAATCTCAATCTTTAGGTCAAAGCACTGTTTATAGATCGGCTAAAACAAATAAAAATTAGAAAATCATTTCTATGCTGTCTATCACTCTGGGCTACAAAAAACTTCTGAAAGCAGACTGGAAGAACCATGTGTCAGGAATTAAAATAATCTGATTTCCTCTTTCTGATAGCAAGTTAAAATCCAAATCTTTAAGCCAAGCACTATATTTTTAATTTTTTTTTTTTGAAGGACATTCATTAACTCTCCTAGTAAATCAGCATTTTCTTTCTAACTGCCCAATCCATTGCATTTTATGCTACTTACAGATGTAAATTAACTGCTATCTGAGTAAATTTAGTCTTTTGAGAGTGGACTGGTGAATCTGGACTTCTGAAAATTAATTGCTGCTAGGGTAATTTAAGGTAAGCCTTCAAACTGCTGCTCCTCATTCTTACCACAAAGATTCCACTTGAGACTCTGTTAATCTTTGACTTCCCTATTGTGAAGAAAGTAATACTTGTTTCTTATGTTAGGTCATAACAGCAATATTAAAAGGGATGGTTCAATGTCGTTTATTAGGAGACTCAGAATAAGATTTAATACATTATTTACATGCCTAGCTAACTGAATAGGTTTGTACAGAGACATTAACCTGGTACTTAATAACTGCATTAAATACTAGAACACACAAAACCACAGAGCTCAGTTTCCATTGCATATTTGCTTACAAGAAATATGTCATTAAGTAGAAAGGCTGAGGCTCATCCCCAGCTTTAAACATTCAGTACTGCTCTGTTCCTGACTGCAGGTTTGTCAGCACCATAGAAGACATCTAAGAAATGGGATTTATGCCTGTCTGGCTCTTGAGCCTGTTACATCAGTCAATTGTAAGAGCTGCAGTGCTCGTGTCTCCTCAGGAATTAACAGGTAAGAAAGTGATTGCAGTAAAGCTCAAAGGAAAAATGTAAACATCTCTTTCCTAATGATACCACTAAATGTGAATAACTGCAGTTCTAACACTTATTTAGTCATAAAGAAGCTCATCTGGCATTGAAAAAATATTGATGCACTGTCTTTCATGCCTTTACTGTTATATAAGGGAAAGGACTTCTTAATAAAAATTTTCTCAGAGCCTTATAGAAGCAACTTTAGACATATTTTCAGATTGCTTCTCAGTGCCACCCTTTGGCAAATACTTTATTATGTTTAAACTCCAGTATTTATTTGACTTACATGACTCTACATTAGTAGCTGAGTTCTTTCACTCTGTTTCCTAAACATTAAGTAATGCTAGTGGAGAGTCCACTATTAGCCATCAGAAGATAGTTTACATGGAACAACTAGCTTTGAATTCTTCCTGGACATTATCCTTCCAGAAATTATGATGTTAATAGAACATCCTAAGCAAAAAAAGGAAGGTAACTTGCAAATATTATTTTTTTCAAATATGCCTTAAACCCTCAGTTTCTACTTGACTCGTGTTTGCAACATGCCTCTTCAGATGTTTGGTTTGCACAAATATTTTAACAAACCAGTTCACTGTGCAGAATGCTTCATTAAGACATCTTCCAAGAAAGTTTAAAAAATCATAGGGGAAACCAACTGCAACAGGAAGCACTATCTGTCTTAATTAAAAGCACTGAGTATTTACTCTTTTAGATGAGAAGGAAATACTCTATTTCACAAGGTCAGTACACTTTGAATCCTCAGCTTTCAACAAAGTTTCTTGGTAAGTAGGCTACCCAGCAGATGAGTATCTATTTGCAATCTGAAGCTACAAATGAAAAATAAAGAGGCATTCAAAAATAAAATATGAACAGGACAGGAAAAAAAATATGAGTTTCAAGTGACCTTTTTCCCAGAGATGAACACACCACAATTTTAAAAGTTATGATCAGAGAATGTCAAACTTTTGGACAATGACTATTTACTCTACATAATTGCAGGTCTCATTTCTGATACAAGGTCAGGCCTGTTCCATTAGAAATCTATGCCAAATTAATGGGCTGATTTTGTATATTAGGCAGCAATAAAAACAACTGATGTTTCAGTGCAAAATCTACACTAAATTAGTGCTAAATTATTTTCAGTGAACAGATGTCAACTATTCATTGCCTTCATTAACTTCTACTGTACCTGGGCACCATGTAGTGCTAATAAAGTTATTGCAATTGAATTAGCTTCATCTTTTCATGGTACATTATCCCTTTGATGACTCTAGCTCATGGTTTGATTTAATACTCCTGGTGATCAGAGAGACTAAAAATTAAAGAATGCCATGTGTTACCAGAGTTGAGGAAGACTTTAAGACTTCTATTAACAAAATAAAGCTTTGTAATTTTCATCCATCCTAAAAAATAACAATAACAAAAAAAGAAATCCAGGAGAGAAACATCTTTTCCACTGTACCTTCGAAAGGCAAGCAAGTACTAACATATTCTTTTGCATTATTAATGTTTCAGAACAAAATTTCACTTTTATTTCTATGTGCTTCTATATTTCCAATGGAATCACCTTCAAGAAAAAAAAATGCAGGTTGTTGAGGCAAAATAAAAGTGAAACATTTCCCATAGTTCTCCATCTCACCTATGAAAATCTGTCACTATTAAGGAAAGGTAGAGTAGAGAAGGCTCTAAGTTAAGGTCCTTTGGACTCAGGCAAGCTTTATTTCATTTTCTTATTATTTTCATTGAGTGAATACTTCTGCTCCCATTCTTCCTGCCCAGTTTTTTTTATGGCATTGCAACCTAAAAAAGGGAATCAAAAGGCAGAAATTCTTTCTCTATGTGGTTTAAAATTCTTCCTTCTGGCAACGATTTTATTTTTAAATAAGGCTACAAAAATTATTTGTAATAACTTTCTATTTGATTTAGCATGTCATAGAGCTGTTTCTGCCTTCAAAATCTTTCATACTGTGAAATCAAAATGCTTTCATGCTGTGAAAAACCATAATTACAATACAGGACAAAGCCTTATTTTCAACTCTTTGGAGTCATAATTGAGGGAAAGGGATACACAACAGATGATCAATAGGAAAAAACACGATGTTCATTTAAATGTTTAATTGCACATTTAGGTGAAACATTTTTGATTTCCCAGCCTGAAAGAGCATGTATTTATACATGCAAATTGAATTGAATATTTGCTTTCAAATAGATACATGGTGGATAGGAAGATGCATTAAGTTTGCACTACAGCATAATTTAATTTGTGAAAATTATGCCATATTGGATGGAGCATATGACCTAAGTTTCAGTGATCCAGAGGGAAGGTGATTCCTATTCATTATATATGGTTTTTTTACCCTCTAAAGCTTTATAGATTCACAGATTTTTACCTCTTCCTTTCTTGCATGACAGGAGACTATAAATTCATGCAGGGCCCTTCTGTATTTAAGAAGTTTTTGATTAAATATTTAACTAACTACTAGTTACTGAGCAGTAAGAAACACATAAAAACCCTACAGATTTTAATGCGTGCCAAATGTGGCATATGGTATGTAATTAAATAAAATAGTTGCTTAACATTTACAGTTTTAAGGACACTTAAAATTTTATTACTCTACAGATTTTTTTTTACCTTGAGAGGGGAGAATTGAGTCAAATTGAGCTTTCACTAGAAAGGTTCTTGATCCCTTTGAACTGCACTGGCAAAAAATCAGGTGATGCCTATATGTATGATCTAATCTTTCAAATATTAAAATTGTGGGACGAACAGAGAAACAAGGGGCAAGTATACTTTAGTTAAAAGAGACTGGATGGATGGATGGATGGATGGATGGATGGATGGATGGATGGATGGATGGATGGAGAATTTCTAGCCTCAATGCTCATGGCTATGCTACTTTGTGCTGCTGGTTTCAAGAAGAGTCCTTGGCATGACTTTGTCCTGGTCCAGTGACTCCTCTACCACAGCACTCCTGTGCAGGGCTCGGGAAGGGGCATGGAGATAGTCCCAGAGCCCCAAGCATTTTATATTCACTAGTACAGTCCAAGATGTTGAAGTCAGTGATTAAATTCCCACTTGTGGTAGTATAACTTATATCAAAACTTCCCGGCATAAAAAAGGAGGCGGAGTCGGAAATGAGGTATTTCAAAGCAGTTACTACAGCGTCCGCCTCCAAAAAACTCATAAAAACCCGGTGAGCACCTGGAGGAGCTCTCTTTTCAGCTCCCAGTGGACTGGCAAGACGTGCCTTTCCTCTCCCCCCGTGCACCAGGCTGGTGCAGGGGGGGGGCAGGGGGGGGGAGAAGAGGAGAAGGAGCCCAGACCCATCTTTCAGTTTCGCGTGGCAACATTATGCAGGAGGTAACAGTAACAGTGTCGCTCGGCTCCGCTCTGAACAAGGAGAGAGACTTTACTTTTGCTGCACTCGGCCAAGGAGCCTCGCTGGCTGCACTCCGCCTGGCTCGGGCTGGGCCGATTTTCTCGCGGCGAGGAAGGGGCCGGGCCGGCCTCGTGGTGCCTGGATGCACCTTGGCCGGGGAGCCCCGCGGCTCGGCATGAGAAAAGGGCTGGGACAGTTCCTTACAGCCCAAACACAGCCACGCCGGCCCCGGCAGCTGAGCCACGGCGTGGATGGAAAGCGATACAAATGAACTCCTTTCTCTTAAGCTCCAGCGCTGAATATCTACACTGGAACCATGCGGGCTGAGGTCATGTGAGCATCGGCCAGCCGAGAGACAAATTAACTGCTTTCTTTTTCAGTATCAGGATGGGACTCGAAAANGGGAGGGGGGGGGGGAAAGAGTGTTCTAAAGAGGTCTTGTTCTGATTCCTAATTATCATTGTTATTACTTGTTTTAAATCTGTTAATAAATTTCTTTTTATATTCTATAAAGTATAAACCTACCTTGCCTACTATTAGTCCTTACCTCACAACAAAATCAGATAATTTTAGTAAATGTGCTGGCGTTTGGCCAGAGGGCTGCTACAACTGATGTTTCTGCCTAGTTTTCAATTCCCCAAACCTCTAAACCCGCAACACCACTAAATTCAGGGTAGTCAGGATTTACCCAGAACTTTTGGTTGTTAAGGAGCAAATCTAGACAATAGAACTCACTGGCCTTCATAAATTAACACTTCTTCAGCTGCTCTGTGTAAACTACAGTTTCATTGTATCTACTTTCTTACAGGCCACTGAAAGACATTAGAAATCATGCTTTACTTGCTGTTCCAGAACTTGTGAAACCTCAGAAAAAAAAAAAGAAAATCATTGTTTTAGGCCCCTGAAAACATGCTGAATTGTTGTTTGAAGTTTTGGGTTGTTTTACTTTGTTTTTAAAGGAAGTGCTGTATCTTAGAATAGCATTATTTTTAATGACATATCAGGAATCATGTTTTGAAATGTTTGTCAGCTTTTTAAAATGTGCTATTGAAATCTATTAAGCTGTCAAAAGTATGATGAATATGTTAAGAAGTAACATGATCTTGTTGAAATCACTACTTCAGAGTAACAGATCTCAAAGCCAGGAGAAGAAGGAAGAAAAACAATTGCTTGCAAATGTTTTGCTCTGACATTTTGTCCTGCCTGCATTCACAGTCCACTGAATCTCACTGATCTTAGAGGCATTTAAATGCTTTACAGGCAGTGTAATCTGACTGAGGAAGCTGGACACACAAGCAAGTGGGAATGGGAAGAATGGAGAAAGTACATCCAACGTAGCACTTTTGGTTTTCCGGCAATTTCAACCAAGAGTCAACATTTTCTATAGGAAGCAGTGTGGTTCATAAAAGAGTCATTCCATCAAAAAACAGTGTGTTCTTAATAGTTTTAACTGAAGACTTTCAGTAAACCCTGACATTAGGTTAAATGATACCAGGAAGGATGAACTTGTATCAGATTAAAGCTTTTGTTTTCTAATATACAGAGGTACTTGTTGCTGGAAGGGACACAGGAGTGTATTCTGTGATTACAAACAGGATTAAAACTGAATATTTGTTTAAATTTGGGAAAAGGACATTCAGGTTTAGTTTTGCTAGGAGTGAAATTGCTTGTCACATATATTAAGATAGAATACAGCATCATACTTATGTATTATGCTGGTATCAATCAAATGACCTTCCATTTGCTCATGCATTCCCAATGAAAAACAACAACTGACATCTGGAACAGTTTTCAAACCATTTGATGTAACCATTTTCTAAAGAAAACTGGCTGAATAAAATAATTATTCAATCAATTGAAATTGGAGTTTATTTGTAACATCTGACTTTTGTATTTCTGGCTTAGCTGAAAGTAATTCTGTGATCTGTGCTACCTAATGATTTTCAATGAATGGCATAAACACAAAACATATTTGTAAGCAGCATGACCTTTGCTGTTTTGAATATGTAAATAGTATTTCTGCTAACAGATCTACTAAAGATTAGATAACTGAATAAGGGTCTCCCTCCAGGAAGTTTTGTATGGAGTAAGCACTGTTGGCAATTATGGCAGCACCTAGACTGAGTGGGTCATGGCATGGACCATGGCTTGGCTGGGGCTAGGGTGGTGGTTAGGGAGAGTACTTCTAGCCAGAACCTCTGGGTTTTATTTGTCATAAACCCTCGAGTATGCTGGTGCATGGTAGGGTCTCACCAAGCACTCAGAAACCTGGAAGATTCCCCTCATCCAGCCATTTAGAGATAGACACCACTATTCTCTTAACTTACAGGGCAAATGTTAAACAGAGGCATGAAACACAAAGCTGTTTGGATTCTAGAGTGACAGGAAACAGGTAAGAATCAAAAGGAAAGAAGTGTGTGTTTAGCAGGAAACGAAGTCTCATTTAGAAGGAAATTTTGTCATTTACAACTCCTACTGTCTAAATTACCTTATGCAATTTATTTCAGAAGATAGAAAAATAATAATCCTGAACTGCTTCGTGTGAAGAGTCTTCAAATTATTGCTTGAGATTTCCTCACAGGGACCTCCCAGAGATCCATGGAAATTATAAATGTTACCAGTTCCTTCCTTGAGCCAACCCATTCATCACGTACTCAGCCAAGTAGTACATCAGGGTAATTTGGGGTCTTGGCTACATAAAAGATAATGGACTTGGATGCTTCATAAAAATGAGCCATTTTTTCCCCCAACTGACTATGTGACTGTCTCAGAAAACTCTGATCATGGTCAGTGAACTCAGCAAAGCATCTCGAGTGCTTGAATGCCTATTTACCTTTATCAAACACTGGGCCATGAAACCAGATGGAAACAGTGTGAAACTTGAGTACAGGATGGAGTTATTCTGAGACCAGTGCCCAATGAGATAGAATTTAGGAAAAGGAGAACCAAATTAATTAATTAATTTTTCCTAATTTGGCATACCTCACAAAATTAATTCAGTATTCATCTAATGACCAGAAATATATTCTTTATATTTTCTAACTTCTAAAAATCAGAAACAAACAACTAACTTGTCAACCCATTAGTTAAATACACCAACATTTTACACTGTCTGCTGCTCCTTACATGCAGTTCATTCTTCACACTTACTCCTTTATCAAAACAAAACAACATAAGGTGCTCTCCTTGGGAAAAATAAATATCAATACATGACAATGTTTGTATATCCTTTCCTAACTTTATAATGTTCTGTATGTTTTTGATCAACCTGTATTTCTCAAAACTTTTTAATGAGGGCATGATTAACTAGTATATTTATTAAATAAGTGCTTCACTAACATTATGAATTATGTGCACACACGTATTTTTCTTTTGATATTTCTTACAGCACGTTTATGGCATTACCATTGTAAAAAATATCAGCTGTGATATTAGGTAAACCACTCCTGGTTTTCATTTAGGCTGTTGTATTCTTTTCCATGTTTCTAATATAAACCAAAGATAGCTGGAATATGAGATATGTGTGTTTTTTGGTGTCTGTATATAAAATCTAGTGCTATATGAAACCAATAGATTAACAGCTATTGTAGTAGATGCATTATTAGACAAAAAATGCCAAAATTGCCTATGGACAAGTCTGTCTCCATGGGCTGTCAGAACACATGAGTAAGTGTTTGTTTATGTGCACTGAAGACAACAAAACAGGAAGTTAAGCCTAAAATACAGCTCATGACAGTGCTAGGATCTTTCTACCTGAAGAAGTTTGAACTTCAAGTATGTGCAGTAGGCATTATGGTCTATATATGGAGATTATATTATTTCATATATTTTGGCATGACTCTCACATTACTCAGTATGTAAGAAAGATAAGAGGCACAATGACCAGCTGTGCTAAGAAAAGTGAACGAATAGAAAAAACACATGTCACTAAGCAATATATTAAAGCAGTGCTGGCATTCTGTAGGCCAATTCAGTGTTGAACTCTAACTATAGGTTTTCCAAACTGACTTTTACAGGAGCTAATACAGGCCTTTAGCCTACCTGGTCTGCAGCTGAGCTTTGTGAATACATTCCTCCTTATTCATTAAAGTAATGCATTTCCCAGATCATCTTGCAACTTTATCGGATCATTGGTTCTAGCCACTGGAGTGCATTTGTGGCCATCTCCAGTGGACTTCTCTTTGCTTCTGAAGTAGATATATTATATGCACTGATGATGTGCGTCTGAAGCCTGCAACTTTCTTGTGACTTTTGGCAAAAGTGCTAGTGTTCAAACATTATAAATCTGTGTGCTAGCCTTAACAGTACAGAACATTCAAAAATGATCACAGTAATGTGGGCCAACTTCAGCTATGGTTTTGATTAAAAGTTTGATAGAAACCTCAGAGAAATGACAACATGCTTCCATAGATAAGCTCTGCAACATTTATATTCCACTTCACTGCACTGGGTTGATTCAGAGGGTATTTGCTTTTCCTGGCCACAGTTTAAGTGCTCAATAAAGTAACATTCTGTTATTAAGTGCTGACTCTTTTTCCCTAGATTAATGGTTTGGGTTGTCCAGAGAGATGAAGCTTTCTGAAGAGGATGAAATATACCAAACTGAGTAACATCACAGATACTGAGTTTTTGCCCTCTTATAGTGTAAAGAATGCCAAAAAAGAAAGCATTTTCCAGATCAGTGGCCTAAGATTATTTCATTTTTTGTGCAATATCTTATGAGCCTTCAGGAAAAATTACAGCATTTTTCCTAATGAAGATTGTTAAATGTGCCTTTTACAAATGCCCATGAATTAGTCCTGACACTGTAACTTGACCCAGTAATGAAAATTAAAGGCTAGCTTGGACTGTTCTGCAATGACAAAAAGCTGCACAAATTCAATTTTCCTTACCCTATTATTTAGCAAATTTTGTGATTTCTAAATGATTAAATAATTTTATGTATTTATTCTGTGCTGTTTAACTGATCACATATTATTAACAAACAATGACTCATATGCAAGGCCTAACTATGTATCTATATCCCCACTAGCAGGATTCTGAGCAGTACATTGCATATTAAATAACTTGAGAGTAGACTTCTTAACCACCCAATTTCTATTCGCTGCCATTACATGACTAGCTTAGTGTCATCTGAACACAAGAGAAATGGCAGAATAGCAACACTATACCCAAGAGTTCATTGCTGCATGATCCTTGCATGTTTATTTATCATTTACCCATCAAAATCACGATAGAGTCAATGCTCCCCATTGTACATTTCAGCCAGACATTGGCCATTATGCTTTTCTTTCTTTCTTTAACAAGAGGAATTGCACAGAAATATAAAACAGACTCTAGCTGCAAGAATACTGGCAGAGCAGCAAATATGACTCCATATTCGGAAAAACTCTCAAGGAAAAGTACATGTTGGCAATACTGTTTGATCTACATTTTAAGTGTGGGCTTGAGGATACAGTCAGCGTAAACACAACTATCATGCAGGAATGTTCCCAGAAATAGAACACAGTAGATCATGTCTTATTCCTTCTCTCAATATTCTGGTAAAATACTGGACATTTCTGGAAGATACAACAAATACGCCACAAAAAAGCTACAAGAACCAAGGACAAATATTTCAGGTACACATCATAGCTGCAAAACAAAGGTATTAGGAAGAAAATAAGTGCAGCTTTTGCGTGAGATACCCCATGAGGAAGACTTCAGCACCCAGCCACTATTTAGAGGACCAAATAGTCATAGGTTGATACTAAAGAGTTGCATGAGAACATCCTACACAGAGAAACCAGCATACATCCTGTATCACTGCCATAGCAGCTTGGTTTCAGCAGAAAAAGCATTTGCAACCAGCTATTTATACACTATACAGTGTGGCAGGTGCTTGGTACAGCACATATCTCACTGTCCAAACTATTAAAAAATGACCTGCCCTCCTTCCAGCTTGCCTCCTACCTCATTCTGACATCCACCAGACATCCATCCTGCATGCAGTAAGAAAATAACACCTCTTTCAGTGTCATGTTGCAGTCTTCTTATGTCCCAAGGATTTGGGACTGACAGCCTGTCTCTCTGAATTAAATAACAAAATTTCCTATAATTTCAATAAAGCTGGAAATTTTCTCCTTGGAGTATATGTTCAATTGACTATAAGCCTCTACTCACTCCCAGGTAACCACTCTACCAGCCAGGGATCTTTTCTGACATGTCTTTCCAGCAGAGAAAAACTGTCACTGTCCCATTCCACCTGTGCCTACTGGGTCTGGAATTGCAGCAGTGTGGCTATGGAAAGGCTAACTGCAGTCACCCACTCTTACTGTATTTATAGAACTCAGCACTAAGTTCATTCATTTGCAGAAAGTGATCCTGTCTACTCTCTTTTAACTTTTCAGCTGGAATCACAGTTCTGCAGCAATGGATACTTTGGGCATGTTGATGGAGTTTGCAGCTCAGAGCTGGCAAAGGGGTAAACATCTAGCTCATTTGCACCTAGCTCATGTGCTGTCAAAGTAAGACGAAAGAGGTGCTATCACCAGCAATTAGCAGTTATAAGAAGAAACCATCATGTAAATAAATCCACAGATGGGTAGGTGCAGCACTAGTGTATATTGCAAGTTGAATTTCCAAGTCAGAAGAACCCTCCAGGCCGTACATTGGTGTGACTATGAGAGGCTCCACAGGTCAGAGAGCACAGAGACTCCAGAGCAAACATCTGCACTTGTGTGCATACACCAGCACTGCTTCAGCACTGAGACATACTAAATGGCAATGAATTTCCTTCAGGGTGGGAGGAGGATCTCATCAACAGAAATCTGCAGCCAAAGCCATCCACAACTCTTATATCTCTTTGCTTTGCCATTGTGTCCTGGGAGCCAGGCTGTAAGGATGAAGAACCGAAAGCTGCTATATCTAGGGAGAAGAGAGACTGCACAAAAAGCAGCAGTGTTTCTCCACTCTTTTGTTAACACATTTGCTTGTTTTAACTGCTCTTCCCTCTTCATTCTTTGCTTTACCACTGCAGATTCAGGAAGGAGGGGTACGCAGCCCAGTCCTCAGACCCTTGCCAGACTGTTTCCCTGGATAATTTATTCTAGTTTGGATCCACCCACTACATGTATTTAAGCTGTTTTGGGGCCAACAAATTTGATCCTCATCAGACATCACTTTTGCCAGGTTGCCTTTCCGCTGGGGGTTTGACTCCATCAAATACAGGCCAGCTGAGGTATATTCTACCCATGCAAAAGGGATCCATGTTTCTACTGCAAATCAAAGCCAGAGCCATTCACATCAGCTCTAGGTCCTGTTGGCACTGTGTCCCTCCTGGAAGATGGAGGCAGTAAGTATATTGTCCATCTTTGCACAACACTTCCATGCAGAGCAGATCCCACAATTATATTTATGTGCTCCCTGCTTTGTCATTCTACAGGGAAAAATGCACCAGTCCCGAGAAAAGACATTCACATAGTGCAAAAATTATTCATACTTTGTGGGACCATCAAATAGAGAAGTTTGATATCCTGGCTTTTCTGAAAGCTCCTCTCTGAGCAGCATGGAGTGATCTTGCGGAAAACTTTTTCAGAGCCCAGGCGCAATGTGAGTCTCAAAGATGGCAAATACTTGGGCTCAAATTCCTCATGGCCTAGTATGTCGTATTTCCATGCAGATGACATGGGACTTGTGTATTTGTGCTTCTAATTCCCTAACCAAATCTCATTATTTTAGTCTAAGCCATATCATAACATTTTGGTCTACAAAAAACACTCTTCTCAGTAACAGCAAATTTACTTCAGACACATTTTTGGGGCCCCAAACTGGCCAAAGAATTGCTCTACAGTTACAGCAAGTGGAGTTGCTTCTGTGGAAAGGTTTAACAAGGTGGATTGAAAATATTATTGGAGAATGTGGGCTGTAATGATTTTTACCTGGTGGGGAGTTATTCGTCTGAATGTTGTTTTATCATTTCAAATGTTACTTGTGGGAAGGGAATGTCACAGCTCTCCAAGAGCTACATTATGTCAGCTGCCATGCTCTATAAACAGATTACACACACCTTGTATAAACAAACTGTGGTTAGCTAATTATCCTGAACAAAAATACACACAGAGAGAAGAAAATTCATTTAAAAATGATTAATTATATAAATTTTAATTTCAGCAACATATTTCCTATATCTCCATGTGTAGCTGCAGCTTAATAAAACTTCCTATAAGATTATCACCATTTAGTTGGTTTCACAAGTTCAGATTGTTATACAGAATCATGCCATGTTGTGAATTCAGTGCTAACCACATTGCAAACTATGACCTAACTTGGCAGAGAGGATGTGTATACTGTAAATAGATACTACGACAGGTGTATCAGCCAACAATCAACCTTTAAAAAATATATAGTATCAAATGGCTAGAACCATAAATAAGCTGGAAAAACTGTATATGGTTTATTAAAATATTCAGGAAAAATGTTTTATTCAGGCAGTCATTTCTCATTACTCATCAGGTAACAAATTAGAAATAAAATGCTAAGTCAGGTCAATACATTTTACTCCTTTTTTCCCAGAACTAATATATAGTGCACAGTAATTGAATTTTGTAGAGAGAAAAAAAATCAACACTTAAGAGCACTATTGCTTTTTGTCAAATAAGGGAGTTCAGTAAAAAATAACACACCTATATCTGGTGTATGTCTTCCTTTTATGAAAACCTTATGTTTACAAAATCTGTTCTGACAGCATGAAGGTTGAAGCAAATATTACACCAAAGACATCCAAGAAATGTGGTAGAATTTGCTCTGAAACTGGGTTCAAAGCAAACTTCTAAGTTTGGAAAGACCAAGGTTTTCACAGATTCCAGATCTCTGGAAGAGATGAAGAGATTAAATAGCAAAGCTAATGATTTTAGATCATACTTCCCAATGCTAACACACAGCATTAAACACAGCAAACAACTTAACTGGTGTTGATATAGCCTAGGAATGGTTCCCATATGTGGTTCCTGACTATGTGTATACTGGGTAGTATATTTATCTCAGTGGTAAACAAAACCTTAATTCAGCAACCCAGTGGTTTACCAATAGGGCATGTGTGGATATTCAGCTTTTAAGAAAAACATTTTTAGTGGTATTCATAGCCACATTACAAAACCCTGCAGACAGAGAGTCCCTCATGAATTTCCATTGGAATTCCAGCCTAATATGGAACTCATGGGATATAATAAGGATTTGATTTTATGACGTCTCAGGCAAAGCACTAGTTATGAACTGCTGGAGAAAATACAGAATTGACATCTTCAATGTGTTCTTCAATATATGAACAGTACATGCTGGCAGACAATCCACAAAAATTATTGTCATGTCATGTGTTAATTGTAACAAGAAAATTGTCAAAAAAGCACACTAAGATCTCATTTTATTCAAGTTATAGTTACTAGACAATGGTCCATTCCTCCTTCTATCTCAACTGCTATTAAAGCATTATGCAGGAGGACTGAAGCATTAAATATAAACAAGAGGTAGTGGAGATGTTCTCAGTTCTAAGAACTTGTTTCATGTTGTTATACAAGAAAGTATTTACAAATATGTAAAAAAAGAATAGGGAAATTAGAACATTTCCTTTGATTTTCCAAGTCAAACCTAATTTAGTAAACCTCTTGAAAAATAAGAGGAAGTCATAAAAGAAAATACCATACAAAAGAATTTAAGACTGCAATAATTAAGAGAAATCAATTATCAGACTGTCCACGTAGTTGTAAGCTAGTATCCTTCTGCAGGTACGCTCAAGAAACCGTGACATTAAAGTTCTATTTTACTATTTTCAGTTAAAGGCTTCTGTTCAATNTGTATTTTAATTTTCCTATTAAATTGTAGTTCTGACTTTGAGCATCTCACTAATTTGCTTTCAAACCACAACATTGACTGAGCAGATTAGACCATTGCCCAGGACTGATTTGAAAATAGGCACCTATTGATTGCAAGACCTCTGCTTGCTGTAAAAGTTGAAAGAAACTCAAGGAATGGCAAACTGTCTTCCTCTGAACAATTGGATTCAACTTGTCACAAAGACCCTGGGTGTTGTTCAACAAGGTGTGTTCCATTTATTTTGGCTGTTCACATGGTGAAAGCTGCTTATCACTTCGTTTTCAAGTCTGGAACTGGGTACTCAAAATGAATGGGCTACTTAAAAAAAAAACCACCTTAGTATTTTAAAGTCTGGATTCATATTTTCTAGAAAATCTTGGTAAAATTAGTTCTTTATCTCACAGAAATGGAAAAAAATATTAAGTGCTTTAAAAAGAAAACCCTAAGTAATGAGTCTTACAGAAAACTCCATGAAATGAGTAATGTGGGTTTAGTAGCAAGGTAGCTCATAGCAATGCTAGGGGAAACACAAAAGAAAGAAAAAAGTTGCTCATTGAGTAAGTACACTCTGCACTGAATGAGGCAACAATCTTGCTGGAAAGAAGCACATGATCACAGAAGTTACAGATCATCTAAAAGCTAATCACTGGAAAATTAAATTAATTTGGAAAACAAACAAGCAACACCCTTGATTCTGGTATTTTCTAGCTTACAGCTGCATGTGTTTGCACACAAAGGCAGTTTTTGTATGTGATTTACCTTTTTTGGGTGGGAGGGGGCTGCTAAATATATGAAAAAATCTTCCCTGTGAATTCTTAAAAAGTGTGTTATCAAGGTATGAACTCCTCAGCCAACAGCATGAACTGTCTGTGCTGCAGCTGGTGAGTGTAGTGGGTTGTCGCCTGTTGTGTACACCAGAAAGAGGGGTCAAAACCTGATGACTGGTAGGGAAACAGCTGAGATGTCTTGCCTTTAGCAGAGAAACAGCAAGGGTGAGATACTTCCCAGAACCTCTAGAGGAAATGAGGCTTTTTTCCTGCTATATGGAATATGGATTAATCTTTTAATCCTACCAGATATTTATTCTCCCATCTCATCAAAGACTTACAGTGGCAGCTCAAGTGGTTTCCCAACAGAGAATACACATACACACAATAAAATAGAAGCTCCAGATTTACTGTTTCATCAATAGCAATTTCTACAATAATGTGAGTTTTGGGTCCAACCCTGGCTATAATGGAGATCCTAGCTTCTCTTTCCCCTTCCCCCTGGTTGTGGACTCTGCAATAACTCCAGACAGCAGCCACAAGGCTCCCATACTAGTTATTCCTGTCAGCTGTTCCCCAGACTCTTGCTGCCTGACAGCAAGGTTAACGTGATGTGTGTAGAATTGAAAGCTCCTGAAGCAATCTTCTGCCTTGCTGGAGAGGTTCAAAAGATTGTCAACATTTACTCCAACAAGACAGAAAATATTGTGACCTCCTCAGCTGGGGAGAGAGAAAGGCAGAGAGGGAAAGTTCTGCTATGGGAGAATTTGGACTCAGACACGCCTGACTCCCAAACACACTCCTCTCACCCCACTGTGTTTCTGCTTTTCATTTAGAATATTTTATGTACTGGGAGGGCGTTCCAACTAAACTGTTTCATGAGACTCTGATCATGCATTATCAGGCCAAGACAAGCTGCCAGCTCACTCCTTTCTGGAATACAGGGGGAAAAAAAGGCTTGAAATGGCTTTCTGTGAAAGATTGATAATACCTTATGTTGTGTCAGCATGCTGCATGTTGGTCTTGTCCTGCAACCTTTTCTCACCTAGCTACTACATATACACACAGTAGTAATATTTAAGTGTATTTAAGTTTATCCAGCCATGTTTTTAAGTTTAGAGTAGACCAAATTACTCAATGAATATGACCTCCTGCATAACGGGTCGTATTAATCCTGCATCTAATCAGGATAGAGTGTTCACATTTGTAAATGTTTTGCCTTAATAAAGAATGCTTTCCTTCTCCAACTGTTAAATTTTTACTGTACACATTTAGTGTGACTTATAATGTTATCCAGAAGTTGTTTAAGGGTTAAACTACAACCTTTTCTTCTCCATAAAAACAAGGAAATATCCTAGCAACTGACAAAAATCTTCTTAGGAATTGTTATGTTCAGCAGCAACAGCTGAAAGCATTTAGTTTATGAGCCAGTATTCATCTTCAAAGACTCCATTCTGCCCAGAAAATAAAGAACAAGAGATCAATTAAGATCTTGTCCAGCGTGCTAGTAACAGTGGGAAACATACCTCACACAAGTCATAGAATCTTGGAATACATCCTAAGAAAACCGGAGTCTGATTTTCACTTTCTTACCTTTCACAGACTATACAGATGTTGCTTCAGAGTGAGATGACCAATTAGGGGGAATGTGAACAAAGAGAACATTAGGGAGCTCAATTCCAAAAAAGGAACTCATGTGCAAGGTACTGGGTTTGACATTATTTAGCACACATTATCCAGGTAATAGATCACCTGTCTTTTTACTTAGTGTGATGTCATCCCCATGTAAAATCTGCAGCGTATGGAGCAGGAAAATTGCATGTGGTACATTGCCCTATTTAATCCTCAAAGCAACTCCATCAAATTGTCATTTTGATATTGAACATGGACTTAATTATAAGATTATGAGATTTCATAGCAAGGGTTATGAAACTACTGTTTATTCATCTGAAAATGCTTAATTAGGTTTATTTGTAACAGGTTTTCATATTTTATTTAGAATATTCCACTACGTTCCATGAAGAAATACAATTCCCTTAAACACAGACCTAAGAAAAACTCTGGGAGCTGTGCTTGAATTTTCCTGAAGATGAAAGTTTCTCAAATCCCAAGCCAGCTTGGCTCTCTGCAAAGGTACAGATGAAGACTCTGAAAATGGTAAGAATTTCCTCTAGCTTCTAAAAAGAGAGTTGGTGTAACTTCCTCACTAATTTTAATGGTAGCCAGGAGCTGGTTTTCTTCATGGAGAATAATAGGAACAACCTTTCATCTCACTAGTTTTCTACATCAAATTCAGAACATTTGCAAAGGTGAATCATATTTTTGGGCGGTCCTTTTTATGGCCACTGTTAATTCTCTGTTCCAAGGTCTTGAGACCAAAAGGACTGATGCAAGAAAATGTATAGCTTGTAACAGCAGTCCTTATAAATCTCAACCCCACACAAAAGAGCAAAGAAAATAAAGAGACAGAGAACAGACTTTAAGACCAGGGAAATAAAAGGAAGTTTATTTAGAGGAGACTCACTACCAGACTGGCTTGACTTGAATGACGTTTGTAATCTGTAAAGAGGCTGTGTTATGTGAGGTGAATACAGAGTAATATTCCTCAAGGGGAAGAGAACACTTTGTAAGACTTTTTTGTGATTCTAAAGCTAACACTTACAGTGGAGTAAGGCTTACAGCACCGAATTGCAAGTGCAAAAATACCTACAATGAGTGAAGGTAAACAGCCCAGAAGAGCACAATTCACTGACATGTATGTGAAGTAAACTATGGTTGTTTGCAGACAATTTTAAAGTAGTAAATAAGGGAACGTTTGCCCTGTCTGATTCTCTGTGAAAGCACTCACATGCTTTTGCTCAGCAAGGGCAAAAGAGTGAAAAGTAGCTGGACAAGACTTTTTCAGCCTTAGTATACTCAGAGGGTTACACCAGCTCAAAATATAGTTACAGCTACCACAATAATCTTATTTTGAATCCAGCCTCTGATTTTTCTTTTATGATAATGATTCAGACACAATATAGATAATAAGAAGCATAAATGTCTCCATACCATTTTCAGGCATGTTCTTCAATATATTTTAGGAGAGAGATACCCACAGAAGTATACTTGAAAACATTTTTAGGATATTCTTAGTTCTTACACTGCAAGTCAGATCTTTTGCAGTAACTCAGACAAACTGAAAAGTAACATCTCACCATATCCTCTTACGGAAAAAAGTTATGAACTCATTTTGCAAGAAAGATATTTTATAATTGAGCATATTTTTGAACTACATTAGTAAACAGAACATTTACTCCAGCGGCACTGATTTTGCAAGTGCACTTGGAGCTCAGTTTGGTCTTAGAAATCAGGAAAATGGTTAACTCTTACCAGCTGGACTTAGAAAACAAGGCCACCTTCAAAAGAACCTTTTACAATGAAACTTTTGGATGAAGTTGCATCCATAATTCTCACATCAGCAATTCTTTTGTGAGAAAACACAATTGTGTCTTATTTCTCTGTGCAAATGCATACAAAATCATATTTCTGCTTTGTTATGAACATGTTTACACAAAGTCATGGAGGAATGGTTTTGGGGAATTACAGTTCCATTCAGTGCAGGTGTGTTATAGTCATGCCTTTTCTTTCTAGTAGCATGATTCATCACATTTAAGACACAGAAATGCAGACAAAAAAGACAGGCATTTGTGTGCTACATTTCAGTATCCTGCCTATAATCACTACAGGAAGAAAGCCTGTCTCATTTACAAAACATTCAACTCTTTTACCCATTATAAAATTTTCTGATCATAATTTTATTAAATAAGAACAAGTCCCAAATAATTCTTTCACTGATCCTATACAACATTTTTTCTTCTCCAAAAAAAGCAGTATGTTAAGAAACCCTACTTAAACATTCAACTTCAAAAGCCATGAAGTGTTTCAGCCTGCAGGATGGGTTGATGCTGTTGGTAGGATAGAGATCATTCTTACTGCAAATTGTAGACAAAGGTACGTACCTTGAAATGGACCAGCTGTTATATTTGCAGCATTTATTTGTATGGTATTTCACTAGTACATGGTGGGGACAGACTCAAATTACTGACTTGAACAAATTAGTATACAGACACTGAGAAACAGTGGTTGGATACTGGAATACACTTGTGCCAAGAATAAGCATTAAAACATGTCAACAGCATTTTATTGAATTAAAACATGAGTTTCTAGGTACCAAGCACAGTGAAGATTCAGTGCCTCTACTTTACACATTCTCTAAGACCTTTTTATTTCCAGAGTTCTAAGAGACTTAAATATAAGTTGGACACAGAATAATCTTACCTCTGGGCTGAAACTGAGCAGCTGTTTAACATCACATACAACAGCAGTTTAGGACAGCAGTTGCTAATGTGGGAAAACATACCCAGATGTTGACTCCTTGTCATTTTAGGATCACATCTTGCTTAGATATTCATTCTCAGAAGACTGAACTCTTTCATGCCTTTGAAAATTCTCTTTTCCCCTCAAATTCAAATATGAGAGGAAACCATTATTTTTTTTTCCATATATAAAAGCAAGATATATATCTGACTTTACTGACAATTCTCAAAGTCCCTAATCTCATAATTTTGCTTTCTTGGACTTCAGAACTGTTGTGACCCATGCATGAATATTTGCATCTCAAAAAACATTGGAAAAGGGGAGGAAAACTTATTGTCTGTACTTCCAGACAAGGTTCATAGAAAATCAGAAAGGGTGCCCACAGAGGTCACATAGACTCCATAAAGAGAGACAGCTAATGGTGACAGCCACATTAAATGTTATTCCAAGACCCAAAACTGATTTTCCATGCTAAAGCAATGTCAAATCCCAAACTGTTATCTGTCTTAAGTATTTTAAAATTTTAATTTTCAGTTCTTTTATGCACAAAACTCTTTTAAGTCACACAGCTACATTTTTATATGGAAGCCCAACACCTCTGCCCAGGACTAATGTGTTCCAATAGGTGCCACAGTTGTGTTCCTCGCAATTCAGAGCAACAAAATGATCCCAAAGTCAAGCAAGTATTAAGTGTTACATGATTTTATTGGGGTGGTGGCAGTGGAGAATTTATTTCAATGTCTAATTTCAACATCCATTTTTCCTCTTGACGACAGGTTGTATTAGCAAGGCAATGCCACATCCACTGATAATGACTTGAAGGCGTGGTCCCAGAACAGCTGTTACAAGGGGATCTCCCATCAGGCGTAACTTTGGAATTTCCAGGCAGAGCACTAGAAAAAAGGACTGATCCCATGAGCTTAAGAAACAGATATTTATTGATGGTGCTTACATGACAGAGTTTTTGGCTCAGTCCTACAGAGTTCAGGGACTGAAACAGAACTGGAAGAAGGTCACCACAAGGACTGCCAGGAGGACAGCTGCACAGGGAAAAAGAAGAAAGCAGTGACCTACACTTCATAGTGGAAATGGGTGGAGCTCAGTCAACAAAGTACAGACACAAAATGAACTGAAAGTCCTGCTGCTAAGTAACATAAAGTTTCAGTGCAGAAGTGATTCTAAAGCCCTAAAGAAGGCAAAATGTCTTAGAAAAAAACTGTCTGCAGGAGCCAAAGGGATATGCTGTCCCTAATGACGTCCCTTGAAAATAAAGTATTTGTTTATAGTAATGGTTTAAATCAGATCCTTGGTGATGATATTTTAACCAAAGTTAACTAATACAGTTAACTACAGATGCAGATCATATGGAAACCAAGGTAATCAAAGCTTTCAAAGCAAACATGTCTAGCCTTTCCTGCTCAGGCAGATGGAACTATGTTCAGCAATACAAGAAGTGACAAAACTCCTCTGAAGAATAATTTTTTTGGAGTCACATTCATGATTTTATGTTCAGCACAGATTATATTTTTCTATATTCAAAAAAATGTATTTATTTACATTTAAAATAACCCAAAAACTCAAAACAGTGAAAAAAGCAAAGCTAAACAAAAATAAAAATAGCCAACAATACCAGAGCAAATTCTTCAGGTAGCCTGGGAGAGAACATGGTGATCTAAAGAGTCTTATCTCTATTCTCCTTGCTAAACTAGCAAAAAGATTGAAAGAAAGGTAACAGGGTTAGAAGGATGATATCAAATCTTCTTGCTTCATCACCTCTCCAGAAAGGGGCAAAGAAAATGGTTAAAGATTAGTAAACACAAAGACAGAAAAATAGTTTGCTGGGAAAGAGGGGAAAGATCATAGCATCCTTCAATTACATGAAAAGCTCTTGTCAAGAAGAAGAAAATCATCTGTTCTACTTGCTCATGGTGGAAAGAACAAGCAGTGACAGCATCAAAGGTTAAACATTAAGAAAGAGCTTTGGAATAGATTTTTCTGGGAAGGTCATGGAATTTCCATCACTGAAAAAGGTTAGACAAACATCTTTGAGGAAAAAAAGATAGGTATAGCTGATCTTAGTTTAGAGACTTCATGACCTCTTGAGGTCTTTTCTTGGACTATTTTCTATGATTTGACAACTTAAGCAGTGATGACAAACTTCACAGACTCTTTTGAACTCTTTGGATGTCATTAAGGTTGTCCAGACCCTTTATTCTAGCAATTACTCACTACATAGATAACAAAGGCAAAATTTGCAGGAAGAGATGACATCTTTTATTTTTCCAACTACATCAGGCTAAAAAGATACTGTTTGGAGCACATGTGCCTTTTTGAGTAGAGCAGACAGTAAAGTAGCACATTTGCATTGTTTAAGAGGACTGTTGGAGAAGACCAGCTGTACTTTGCATTAGCTCTTAATATGAGGTCATGACATGACATCATTCTCACGGAAACAATAAAATCTAATAAGCTGAAGCACTATATCACTACTAGGAACAAATTCTATTCTAGTTAACATCTTTACTATTTGTTAAAAATATACATTCACCTCTAGATTTGCTTTATTTCATACTGAGAGGGAAGATGTAACGCTTCAAGGGACAAAGTTAGCTCACATAAACTGAATTACAATTTTTTCCTGTAACATTAAAAGGGAATTAAAATGATGTCCAAATGGGGATAATGGAAAAAGCAAGTATTATCTCTAGCATGTGGTCAAGGGCTCCAGTGACATGAAGAGATAAGCACCAGCCTAATCTAACCTGGTTCTTCTGCAGGACAACCTCTGGTATCTGCATTTGGTTGTGATAAATGCTCAAGAAGAGAACAATAAAGTCTGGCTTACAAAAACAATTCTTCCTTCCTGTCTAAGCCCTCACGTAAGACTGTCATGGATGGGAGGAAACAAAGACTGGAAAGGTTTGTTCATTGAACCCTCTTTGACTTCGTCTGGAAAAAAAAGGTCATTACAGGAGTGTGCTATGTAGAAAAATAACTGGTAAGCAATTTTCACAGGTGATTATAAATAACCTTTCTGATTATGAGAAGTAAAACTTCAGTCATAAGACAGATAACAGTGTTGTTGCATGGTACTGTGCCACCCACTTCACTCAAAATAAACTAGATGCCATCAACATAAGCTGCAGCATGGAGCCTTCTTTACAATTCCTGTGCTTCCTTCATATTATTCCCTATTAAAAAGTCAGACCAGCTCTTCAGCCTATTTCTGTACTTTCTATTTTCCTCTAAAATGACCAGTGAAAAAATTCAGGAGACTTTGCAAGAAACTGCATTCTACAAACTTTACACATATATTGAAGCTGAATTTCCCTTATTCCTCCTAGAATAATCATTCCAGAAATTTCCTTTCTTTCAGGAAAACTTTTCTATTCTATTCTATTCTATTCTATTCTATTCTATTCTATTCTATTCTATTCTATTCTATTCATTTCATTCCATAGAGTGCATTTTATTTCCATGCTTTAGTCCAGTATTGAAAAAGTTTCTTTCACCCAGTTTAGCATAGAATTTATCAGATTTGGTATGTTCATACAAGATAACTTTAGAACTAATATGATATCAGGCAATATTTATACTCCTACACACTAATTACATGACATCATTACAGGCCAGTCTATTAGATCAAACTTTGACTACCCTTTTTCCTCTTTTGCAAGTCCCTTGAAAGAGCTGATATTGCCATTGAAATCCCTTTTATATGCAAATTAAAAAGTCTAAGACACAAACAAATATAATTTGAGTTGTTAGCTATAGCCTAGAGACTCTGCTTGCAACATTTGGACAAACAGAAGCAGAGGCTTCTCCCTGGTGATCTTCTCTTTTACACAGATCAAAGACTTTCCAGCCTTTTATGGGAGCCAGTTTAGGAATTAAAAGATGACTTGGCCTTATTCAAACATCAGACTTCCATAATACTTGGAATGGAATTAGAAAGCTTTAACAAAGCCTGTGGTTTAGAATTTGCACTTCTCCTTTAAACTAAGAATTAAATCATATTTTCAATGTGCACTATGTTAAATAAAACAGCCTCTCTGCTAGCTTATAAAAAGTTGCAGACATCTTAGCTGTTCAAAGTCTGCAGTGTGTTTATCTGTTTGAAGGAACTAAGCCCTCACTTGCAGATGGATCGAGTTCAACTCTTATTAAAATGAAACCAAACCAGTTTATAGAATAGAAATTATGTCCTTAATTATTATGCAAGTATTTTTATCTATTGCTTGTAAACAGGTGAGGTCAGTTGTACCTTTGTTAGAAATAAACAAAGGAAAAAATTTCAAAATGACTGAGCACGTAAAGAAAACTTCCAGCTGAGCAGGCAGTCATTTTTGGAAGGAAAGCCTCAAAACCTCTCAAAAGGTAAAAGTGGCTGTGTGTGAGTGTGCTACAGCACCAACGTGCTTTTTACAAATGTCTCAAAGACAGCAGTGGACTTTGCTACCCCTCTAAGCCACAGTAAACCACAACTTCAGCTCACCATCCTGAGCACTTGTACAGCATAGACAGAAGTGGGATGTGAGAACAAGCCCTACAACACCAGCACGAAGCAGAGTATGTCAGGAAGAGAATAACCACAGGACACAACCTGTCTCCAGCTCTGAACTTGGATTGACTATATGTGCTCCCAAATCAGAAAGGGGCTTTCCAGTTGCTGAAAGTAGAACAGTCTTCTGAGCCTCTAGCACCCAATTAATTTTTGGTTATACTACTTAAAACAACATCTGCTTATCAGGCATATTTGACTGAGGGAAACCCCTCCCCCCCCCCCTTTTTCTTAATCATAACAGAAGTAATTATTGAAGTAAGGTGCCACTACATGGCAGTATGTCACTACAGGAAAAAAATGCTCACTCTATTCTGTTCCAAAGTTATATAATACTTTTTGTTTGTTTTTTCACTTTTCTTTCTTCCCTTTAATATCATATGAAGAGTAAATTAAATTCATCAATTTTTTTCAAAGAAAAGGGATAAGACTGAAAGTTACCTTTGGCTAATTTGCTTCTTGATCACATACAGTAAATTAGATTTATATTTCCATAGTTTCTACATAATAGAGAGAAAGGGTTAAAAAATTTTAACAGACAGGAAATATTTTAGTATTGCAGCAGCATCAATCCTAATGATTTCTGCTGATTTCCAATAATTTCCTGATTTTGAGAAGGAATTTCAACAAATAATGTCTGTTAATGTCCATACAGTGAAATATTACTGTACAGTTGTAACTTTATTTCTTTCACGTTTCATCAAGCCTCAGTAAGTGCAATATGTTTTTTTGTCAGAAGCTTCTTATATAATATCCTTATATAATATACATAGCATATCTCAGCCTACTAAATAAGCTTACAAGAGCTTGGAGAGAAGAGAGTAAGATAAAAGAAGAACAGAAGAAAGAACAATATTCTTTTAATCTTCTGTGGACTCTTTGTAATGTCAGTTACCAACAGATCTCCTTTCTCAAGCAACTGGCATATGACTTGTTCCAAAGATAGATCAGCAGAACACCAAGCACAGCAGAGTGAAAAAAAAACCAAAAAAACCCAAGGCAAAACTGGCATCAATCTCCTAAAAAAGTATTCCCAAACAAGCCAAAAGCTTGGTTTATAAAGCCTACAGGGACAATTATCCTTCTAGCCATCTGCAAATGAAACCACAGTATGTCCTTCCTTCCTAAAAAGCAAAGTTCATGTAAAGTCAGATGTGCAGGGAGAAAAAAAATCTTCCGTTCCCAAAAGCTTGTGCAAGCAAAAAGAATTTGCAGCCTCCAAAACCCATGAATTTTTGTTCTGCATTTTTATCAGCTGCAAAAACTGAACATATTACTGTATTACTAACCAGTAGTTCACAGGCGTAAGGCACCATTCTGCTGTTTGCCCTGTCTCGCATCAGGATTCGGGGAGAAAACAAATAGTGTGAATGACCGATAAACAAGTTTGCCTTCACCCACACAAAAATCAAAGGTTGATGTATATACACAGTGTAAAACTTTATCAACCCAAGACTGTCTGAGACAAACCACACAGGTGAACTAACACAGACAAACAGAGAAAGAGCCATGGGCTTGGCTCCTGCTCTTGCGCTCGAAAAAGGTCTTCTGGAAGTCGAGCTCTATGAACCTTGGGGTCCTGGAGAGCAACTCCCTTAACAGACTTTCTCACTTGGGAATTGCAAAATAGCAAGCTCATACCTAAGTTCAGTTGAGACTACAAACCAGAAGTCCTTTCCATAGGAAAACAAAGCTAGAATGATCTCAGAAAGTTACATAGGATGTTGTCAGTTCCTGTATAGGACCCACTATGCCATGCCAATTGAGGCAAAAATCAGAGAATGCCTTCTCCTGTGGAGAGCAGCACTCCAGGAAGCACGGGGGACATTGCAGTGTGCACCATCGGCAGTGTTTGTGATCAGTGATTGGTGCTTCATGGGTTGAAATGTGCTACCATGGCAGCAAGGGCTGAGCACAACAACAGGCAGGAATTAACCTGAATTAAAGGGAAATGCCCAGTTGTTAAGTCTGTTTTTATAATGTAGAAAAACATCATTTAGTCTGCTGGAAGCAAAGGAGGCTAAATCACTCTCCAGTACTCCCTCTCCCACAAAAACCTGCCACTTATTTTGCTGCTAATGACTATCTGTCCCTTCCCTCTTCTCTAAATGCTCTTTTGCGATGGTCCTTCCTGTGATTTATATATATTAGAATTGCAAGCATGAATAAGAAGTACCTCACTTTTTTTTCATGCTGTGTAAGTACAACACATTCAACCTAATAAATGTTCATTCTTCAATTTTTAAAATAGTTTTATTACTGATAATGGGAGTTTCTGTACTTATTCATTAAATTTGTCGAGTCCCTTCTTTAGGAATTGATTTTGAATTTATAATACATTTTGTTCTGGATTAATATTAATGTGTAATTCTAAGCCACTTTTGTCCTGCCTCACTGGGTTAATTTAATGTCTTTTTAAAGATACAGCTCTATGTGACATCATTCCCCTGCCAGATTTATAACAGCCAATGAAGTCACCATCATAGCTTCTCATAATTTTCCTCTTTCACCATGGTCTAATATGCCATTATTCCTACTTCTCAACTATGAATCTAGTTTCTGGACAGGTAACCTTTACCTAGAATGCAATATTTAACTCAAAATAATGATAAGAAAGACTTTACAGTTTCATTTCAATTAATAAACTATATAGCAGTAATAGCAAATTTCACTATATTTTAGTTGCAATAGAGATGAGAAACCATATCAAATATAAGGGTTAATATTGAAAATGTTGTACATTTTTCTGAAAGAAATATATTTCTTTACAGTTTTAAATCCTAGTTCAAAATCTTGTTATTTTTTCTGTTTGTACCTGCTTATAGCACATATATTTCCTTGTATAAGGACATGCATATGAAATTACACTCAGTATTATATGAAAAATATCGATTGCATATTATGTTTTCTTTTCCTTTTACCCTTGTTAATGAGTGATTTAGTATGTTTGTGCTCCTTGTACCAAGTTTAACATCACTAGCATAGAAAGTAGGTGTGAAATTAATACCTTTCTGTAAAAACATTAATTTTGGCAGTTCAAATACTTTCAGCTATAAGTTGTACCTTGGGCAGGCTGTACCTTCCTGCCTGCACACTGGCTATTAGCTCAGTCACATTTTCTCCTTTGGTTTCTCTCAGTTCTGGGGTCCCTTGAATGACAAGGAGGGACATGTGTCTCTTCTTTCTCACCCAGTGTAGTGTTTGGAGCTCCAAGTATTTATTCTCATTTCCTAGTACTTAGACTTTGCGTGTTTGTGTGTGTGTGTTGAATGGTGCTGTGTCTTTGATTACTGACAAAAGGTTCACATCACTAAAAAATATTAGACCAATAGTTGGCCATAGCCATCATATAGAACCAGGTTTACCCTAAGAAGATTCTTTATTGCAACAAAAACTACCAACCCATGTATCTGTCTACAGAGTTAATTTACATAGTTACACCTCAATTGGTTCTAAAATTAGCTTGAGTTTGGCAATCATAACTTTGATGCCCCAGGCTAATATGGCTGCTGGCGATAGATTTATGTTATCATAATTGCATAACATTTTTGGAAATGAGGGAAAATAGCATATTGACAATCTAATAATATGAACAGTATCCCTGTTCCAATCTTCAGAAGTGTTTAAGAAATAAATGCTTGCGTGTGGTCTTTCTTCCCTTTCCCTCCTCAGCAACGATTCTATTTCTCCAGGGTCAGAAAAAGGAAAATGCTGGAAACATGGTGGTGAGGAGAAATAGCAAGTCAGAGAAATAGCAGAAAGAAGGAGGAAAAATAGGACAGACATATCAAACTGAGCACTCATCTTGAGAAAGGCTTCCCTGGATTTTACAACTATTATTATATTGTTGTGCACATTTTTCATTTATCAAGCCTCCATTCTAAAAATTCACCCATCATCTCTATGCATTTAACTTCTCTAAGTTCATTGCAGAGCTCAGTTGAGAAATAATGATGTAGAGGTCTCTCTTTTCACAACATTCAAAGTATTTATGGGAGTAATTTTGCTCCAGGATCATCACTTAACTCTTCTGTTTGCCACAGGGCAAACAGTTCCCCTGATAAATTTTTTAACTCTAAATATGAGGAAGAATGATTTTTACATTTAAACCCTTTAATCCAGGATTAAATTTACAAAGTTCCACCATATATAAGTTTTTCTCCTTACTTACCATTCAAAGAAAAAAAAGAAAGAAATGGGTATGAAAAATAATTTAAAGGAACACAACCGCTCCTAAAACAAAAGTTGTGTATCAGCCCCTGATTAAACCATATTTTTCATTAAAGGATCAAATGTCCTTATTCCTGACAACTAGAGATAATGAAAAAATACAAACATGTGCTTTGTCTTTGTTGCAGGGTCAGGAGATACAATCACTCACTTAAGCTATTAAATGTAATGCATACAAGCATAGGGAGATGAAAAGTGCCAGTTTAAATTAGCTTGACCTGTAGTGTTGACTCCTGGACAGATGGCATAATATACCCTGACTTCATTGCTGAGGCATTAGAAGCACACAGCAAGAGTCCATTGTGATATTAAGAAAAAGCTCAGAAGCAAACTCAGACTGAGATCCAAAAACCTGCTGCCCCCCTGTGAGGCTCTTGGCTTCCTTTTTCAAACCTATTACAATATAGAATGAAGTCTTCTCAGTTTTAGTTAAAGCAGTGCAGTGCTCAGGCAATGAACACACATTTTCTACTTTGCTGTCTAGAGTGTGTGTTAGGATGAGATTCAGAGTCCTAAAGACCAGGCTCACAAAGGGCAAACCAGTCAAAGTCAATGTATTCTTTCTAGGAGAAGGAAAAGCAAACTGTACCCAAACCTCACTGTTTGACAAAGCTGGCAATCCTTTTGAGGAGGAGTGTACAGGCATAAAAATTAGATAGATCCGTAAATCCACATATAGTATTTCTCATGACACAGCAAGAGTCATATAAAGAAGTCTTTCCCCCATAAATCTTTGTACTGTTAGTAGAAACCGAATGTTCTTCTGCACACACAACACACACACAATTTTTTGTAGATTTTAATTTGAAGAGAAACAAAGTGCTTATCCAACATTTCTTTAGCATTCATTCTCAAAATTAGGAGGATTGTCTCTGAAGTGAATATATAACTCACTGTCTAACCTCCTGAGAAACAGAAACAGGGGTAGAGTGCAGAGCACTAACAAAATAGCTGGGTATATAGAAACAAAGAGATAAAGGCCAGTGGCATCCCACCAAGCGAAAGGCAGTTAGGAAAGCATTTAGCCATTTTTACAATGCATGGAAGTTGGCACCTTGAAAATGGTTGGCTTCAAATATCAGTGACACACCCATCTGTTTCTTCATCAGGATAAGATTGCATTTTGGGAACTTGGAATTTATGGGCTCTAAGTGGAAAGGACACATCACAATACTGTGATGTGCCCAGCATTCATCAAACAGGGTCACCTGCAGCTCTAAAGGTCATCTGGGTTTTGTTTTATCTGGTCCTTTTATAAAACTACAGAAAATAATATCCCTGATATCTCCTCATGTTTCTCTCTCCTGCAAAGGCAGGAAGCATACGAAGGGCAAAGAAGGTTAAGAAAAGAGAAGATGACATTGGATGAACTTTGCATGGAAGGATTGTGCAATGCTCTGTATGCCATGTTATTACTCTGAATAGACCTGCCCAAGCTTCTCCTACTCTTTAGTAATTTTTATGTATTGAGATAATCATACAAGAAGCCAGATAGTGATTTATTCCATAAAATGTACCAGATTCAAATTGTTCTTGCCAGTGACCACACTTTCCATTTTGTTTTGGGGCCATAGTATAATCTAGTTCTTTTCCCACACCCTCCAAAATGTTTATCATTTTACAACCATAAAATTTTGGAAGCTCTCATCTTTAGGGAAGAAGTTATTTTAAAAAATAGGCAAAAATAGACAAAAATATTGTCACCTACAAATCAGCTTAACATAAACTGACAATTATTCAACCGCAAAGTAATCTATGCAGTAATCTGGCAGTAATCTATGGCTCTCAATTCAGGCATCACTATACCTTTCAGTTTATCCAGGCATTTGCTTTTAAAATTGTGTTCCACCTTTGTTACATGGCTTGCAGAAAGCCTGCAAGAAATAAAGTATCAAATTTGGTTTCTTTTCAGCACAGAATGTCTCTTACAGTGTGAATGATTTCTCTACAGTTTTAAATGCCTAACAAGAGAATGATTTGTGTTACCAAGTCTGGGGATTTTTTTCTAAATAGTCCAATAAAAGATATTTAATCCTACAAATACTCCTTGCCTAAAATTAGGCACCTGAGTAAGAAGCTTGAATTTCGGCATTCTGGCACCTGCTTTATTAATTTAAAGCACCCTCTTAAATTTAAAAATACTTAAACACCAACACCAAAAGTGTTGGGCAGTTTCCATTAATCTCTTTCAGAAATAAAAAAAAAGAAAAAAAAAACAACAGACATTTATCTCCCTGACTAAATTTAATCACATGTATTAAAAATGTTGGGTTTATGACTAATGGAAAGTTGAAATACATTCTCACTGTATTATTTTAAAGGATTTGCAACACAGTGGAGTTTTCTGAGCAATCACAACACTGTGCATACACACCCTACTTCTTATTCATACCCCAATAGCACCGAGGCAGCGGATAATGGCTCCACTGTTGCAGTTACTGTACAGACAAAACTGTTGCAGCAACCTTTGCCAAATGTACAGTTTGGGTTAAGATCGAGCTGGAGGTGAAGGTCTAATCAGAGAGCACTCAGAGCAAGTGAGGGAATATTAAACGCTCCCTTGCAGTTCAGAGCAAAGAGAGGCCTCTAAGTAGGGCAGATCTCCATTCTGGGCTGTCAGAAGGCTGAGTTGTAACATGAGCTGGGCTCCATTTGCTTTTCCATTTATATAAAAACCTTTTTGTTTCTTTTGTTATAAACTTAGACCTCCAGAATAAAGCCTGGAGGAAGGGGGGAGGGAGAGGAACACTTGCTGCCTGAAAGATGTAGTTTGTTGTTTGACCACTGTATGCAGCATACAGTTCCTAGCTATCTCTCCAGTTTGCAGCAGCTCCTCTATACCAGATAAAATTCCTTAAAAAATAAAGCTCTTGTCCACATCCAGAGAATCTGACCCAGACCCTGCCCCCAAGGACCCTACATTGCAGAAGAAAGACTAAAGCACACCTGGAAAGAAGAGCAAGAAGAATGGTTTCCTTTTACAATACTCATAGAAGAAGTCAGTCTTTAGGAGACATTTTCAGATGGGACGACCTTGGCAAATCAAGACTTCAAAAGCCGGTCAAGCAGAGAGGAAGAAATTAATAGGATGGGAATAGGGTTATCATACTAAGAAAGCTCTGTATTTGACATTACTAATGGCAAAGGGAGCAGACAGAAGGAGATAAACCTGAGAGAGGCTATAGGAAGCTGTCTCCAGGGGCAGCTGTGTCTATTGAGGATGCTCAGGGAAGGCAGATCACTAATAAACAAGAATAATGCATTGATCACACAAGAACAGCATATACTGACACATGCTTCTGAGAGATTAAAACAAGGTGAATAATAGGTAGGACCTTACAAAAGTTAACATGGAAGATGATGAGTGAAAGCAAAAATGTAAGTGTTCTACTTTTCTGCAAGAGAAGACATATTTACCTCTTAGTCATGCACAGAAGAAGCAAGACAAGCTGTGTTGATGTACTGGTGAAGGAAACTATAAAGAAATTGAAAGGCTTTACTCAGCTGAGACTTATGAGTAGTAATGAACAACAGCAACATTGCTCTTCATAAAATCAGTTTTCATCACTGCTTTTATGCAGAACCCTTATCACTGATCCCATTCTACAGAAGAGGGAAAAATGATGTACAGCTAAGTGATACAAATCACCTAAGGCTGCTGAGTGTGGCAGTACAGCCAAGGACAGAAGCACAGTGCTTGGAAAACCCCACAGCATTTTGCTCATGCAGCTGCATTCCTGCTGAAGCCAAATGCAGTCATGGCTGAAGGGAATGCATGGGGAAAGCTCTTTTACAACAAGCAATGTGGGATACTCGTGAAGAGGAAATGAACTTCCAGGTGAGACATCCCTCTATGAATTTCCATTGAGTAGGTTGAGTTCCTGTATATTTCCTGTATATAACACAGGGACTAAAAAAAATTCACTCTCCCTCCAAATGTAAACTCAAGTTTTCTTTTTCCATTCAGTTACTCACATTGGTTTATCTTAGGTCTTGTAGTCAAGACAACAAACCTGAAAAGAGAGGGAGTTGCAGTAAATAACCGATTATTAAATAACGAATTAGGGCTGTACATGGTTTACTAGGGTAAATTTAAATTGAAGGAAAGAAAGATGGATCTCAAAAAACAGACATTCCAGTTTGGAAAGCAGTGATATGATTAACTTTTGGTGTTTTCCATGAGCTTTGTAACCTAAGATACTGAAGGAATCAGGCAAATATTCGAAAAGATAAACAGACAACAAATTTCAGAAATCTTCAAATTGATAGGAAATTTAGTTTTGAGACTGTCCTCAGATGTACTCTCTCATTTAAAAATTACAGAGGAGAGCTCCTCATGATGAACATTTCAGTCACTATCTATATCATAGATTTTTAAGAATGTATATTTAATGAGAAGGATGAAAAAAGTAATCAAGGCATTTGATGGTGGTAGCTATTTCAGTATTAACTATACAAACACAGCTGCTGTACAAAATTGCAAGTAGCTTATTACTGCATATGTCAATGAAAAACGTGCTCAGAAAGACATGAAAAATACAGTAAACACATATATGTACATTGAGGAAGTTAGTCAAAATGTGAAGGCAAACACAAAGGAAGAGCCCTGTTGCTCAGAACCAGAAAGCTGCATGACATTACCATGCTTTATGGGCTCCCCGTTATTATGGAAAATATAAGGGTTGAATATTCATAAGGTGAGGAAGAATTTATTATGAACTATCACTTGGATGATAGATCTGCCATGCCTTGGTCCTTTTGAGCCTCCCTGCTTCCCCTACTACGGAGGCAAAAAGATCTAGGGTTGGAGGCTAAAATGCTTGGAGGTGAAAGAATAGCAATGAGAGAAACTGTCTTCTTTTTCTTTCCTCCTATGAATCCCACAGGGGCCCAGAAACCACATTTTATATCAGATTTTGAGGGCTGAGTTCTCAGCCAGTGTTCTATAAAATATGCTTTTTCATGTTATAAAACCAGAAAAAGCCAACAGCATCAACGTTTTAAATTTGATTCTGTTAAAAGAGGCTTATTTCTATTTCCTTCAGTTCTCTCTTTTGTTTTTTGTGGGTTTTTTTGTTTTGTTTTGTTTTGCTTTAATTATTCTGAAGCCTATAGTGGCAAGTTTGACATTTGGCCAAGTTTCAGCTTGAAATTTTATAGCTGAGATAATACAAGCCTCTGCAAAATGAAGTAGCAAAATGCTTCCAGTTAGCTTTAACAATAAATGGAAAGGGGAAAGTCGCTTCTGAAATAAGGCTCTTTCCTCTACTTGTTACTAACAAGTGCTGGAAGAGATTACTTTTTATAGGTGCTATTTATCTTCTGCTTCTCCTTGCTATTGCTTTACAAACATATAAAGAACATGTAAAACATATCTAAGTCAAGTTTTTAATAGCACAGACACACACGAAGTCTCAGAATCTAGTCATAATGCTTTTCCGTACCATAATGCCATTCATTTAATTGACATATTCCTGAATTTTATTCCTGATTTATAAACCACAGAAGTAGATCAGAATCTGATCCACAGAGCAATAGGATCTTTCCCTGTAAAATTTGGTTTTAAATGTTAAATAGTCAGTGCCGCAATGATCAAAAGATGCCACAACAGTAGCAGCATCTCTGTTATTCTGAAATTTCCTTGCTTGTAAACTTCAGACAAAACCTCTTTTTGTTTGTTGATGTGAGCATTTTAACAGGAAACAGGAGTTCAGCCACTAAAAAGCACTTTTCTTCCAACACAAATTTCACCATTGTACTGTGATTGACAGCCATCCCAATGTCTATAAACAACCTACAAGCCTCCCAAATTGACCATTCAGTTCCTGCGTCCAACATTTAAACACTGAGCGGTTTTTGCGCTCAATAAAATTCCTTTTCATTTCACCCTGGGTTGCCATGTCTCTTCAAACAGAGACAGAAAAGCAGTGCTCTGTGTCAGACAGATTTTAATTTTCAGTCCTCATCCATTCGTACAATGTAGACACAAGCAAACAAACCCTACCCAAAGCCTAGCAACCCACAGTTTAAACAGTCAATGCGTATGAGCTACGGGATGAAGGCCTGGACCTGTTCACACATGAATAAAGAAGATTAAGATTTTCTTTCAAAGACATGAAGCCTTTTTGACAGCCTGTGTCAACAGCGCTGTCTGCCTCTCAATGTGAAACAGTCTTCTATCACAGGTTCCCACAGGGAGGTCTTGCTTATTAGCATGCTTTACACTTCCATTCCTTGTCAGTATTTAATTTAAGAATAAGGGTGCAAAGTTTTGCAAACTCTTACTTACCCACAATGAAAGGATAACTTACTGGAGACACTGAAAGGAAATAGCAGCCAACACGAACACCTACAGGGTACATTTTTAAAGAGGATAACCTAGAAAAAAAAGAGAGAAAAGCAGTGGATACAGTTGTGTTCTCTATTTGTCATTGCAAGAATATACCAGTAAATTTGTTAATCACAGAATGTCTCTTCTAGCAGGTTACTTTTGTAGAATTCTCATCAGCCTGCACTTTAAGTGTATTGCATGTGCTGCCATGCAGGGCAATATACCAACTAAAATTCTGGACCAAACAAAAAATATCCATCAAAACAGCAGCAATAATACTGACCAGGTTCATATATAAGCACAAGATTGAAGGGGATCTTCAAAGTCATCAAACTGAGTCCACTGCTATCATAGGCAATATGACATAAAATCCCTCTCAAAAAGTGACCAAGTGCTCTTCTAAAACAACACTGTGAACCACAAAAAGCCAAACCCATTGTTTTCATTCAAGAGAAAGATTAGTCCTGGCTGAAACAATTTAGATTCAGTTTCTCTAAATGAATGACAGCACCAAGTCACCATTATGGATTACTGTTATCATATTGTTTAAAGTCAAAATATTCTAAGACTCCAATCTTGCAAACACACTTAGGGGAGCTGTTTAGATAAAGAAGTGAGTGGTCCCAGTTAAGGTAATTGCATCATGCAGATGTAGAGCACATGCAGCTTTCAGGATTGCAGTTTAAATTTCTGGAGCTAAAAATAATAGGAAAAAAAACTGTACTTCCTGCAATATTGGCAAAACATCTTTTTTTTGGGAACAAACAAAAAATGTTACTGCTGTATTTGCTCATTCCTTGGGTAAGAGCACAGATTTTTTATCATTTTGATCATCTAACTTAAGATTAAAAATTTACTTTGAAATTATTACAGCAGAAAGTTAGATTTTCAGGGCAAAAAAAATTACTGCAACAAGGAACAGATTACGTCTCAGTGAAATAAGTGGGAAAAGCTCCAAATTTATCTCAATATTGAACTTAAAACAACATGATTAAAGAAGGATGATCCTGAAAGCCAAGTCATAATCCATATCATGGGAAGCAAGATTCCAGGCAGAAAAATTATAAAGATTTTTTTTCCAGAATCACTAAGATTTTTCTTAAAGCTCAAAATAATTTGCATCTATATGTTTTAGGGATTTGTTTTAATAAATTGTGCAGCTAAAAGAAAGGAAAATTAATTCATGGTTCTAATGTAAAACTCAACATGAGATACAGAAAGAGCTGGATGATCTTATAACTGGAAATAAACAGCTGAGACAAGGAAGGATAACTAGGATTACAAGGATCAACATTTAATGCATCAAAAATCTTCCTTTAAAGCTGTGTACTGTACACAAAAATGATTCATAGTCCTTTACAAGTATCTGCTTAGCAGATGCTTTTAACAATATTCCTGATTTTCTCCCCTCTGTGAAAAATGCAAATGAGTGTGTGAAAGCTAATACAATTACATGAAAGATCCACTTTCTTTTATCCTGGTTCAATACATCTCAAAGAAATTATCTAGGCTTTTAATTAGTTATTTTTAAGACAGTACACTTTGAGTTCTCCAATTTGATTCTGGCCAACATTTATTTCTGTCAAGCAAGTATGTGACTTAGTGCACTGCAGTTATAATTCATAACATATTTAGTTATGTTCTCAAAGCTACGTATTTGTTTAACAGAAATAAATGTCATCTCAAGTTTTAATTTGCTAAAGTTAAATTTGTCTAGCCATTGAGAGGAAAATTACATAGGTCAAAACACAAAGAAAATAAGCAACGAAGGTGTACAAATACTATGTGTACAGGACCCTGGATTTTATTCTCCCAAATGTCAGTTATTTATAGGTATTAATTTTGTGAAGGAACACTAGGTTCTAGCAGCAGTTAGTGGCAGGCCTTTAAATAAATCATTTCCACTATAAAAGCAAAAAACCCCTTCAACAAATAAAATAATTGATTTTTTGTTTTCTGATCAGTTCTTTAAAGTTATAACATAAAAAATATGTCCATGTCTTTGCATCTTTTTCTTACTCTTTTTTTTTCCCCCACAAATTAATTTATTTATGTCTCTCAGTGGCTTAGGATGCTGTCTTTTGGTTTGGTTTGGTTTGGTTTTGGGTTTTATTTGAGACAGATGCAGTACTTGGAATAAAGCACACTTTTTATATTTTGATGGATAGTGCATACTATTTGCAAGAAACACTTTTAAAGTAGTTTGGAGACTCCTGTGTAATTTCACTCAGAGATAGGGACTCATTAGAGAGCCACATTTGTAAAAAAAAAAAAAAAAAAAGGTTCTAAACCTCCTACAGAATTGCTGGTTTTGAAAAAAAAATCTAAAATTCAGCGATTTTGATATTTTTTGTGTTAATTTTCATCAACAAACAAGCTCCATGACAAAGCTGGTCAGTAGAAAAGTTCAACAAAGCCTTGTTGAAGATGCCTTTCAACATGGCTGCCATCTCCCCTTATTCTTTCCCATCTGACCTCAGTGGGCTGTGATTTTGCAAGTGGCATTTCTGTCTCTTTGTTCTTAATGGGATTCTCTTGTCTCCATCTCCTCACCAGTTACGAGGTCATCCTTCTCCCTGGGGGCATTTGGCTTTACTGTCATGGAGCACAATGGGAAATAGCCACCCTTCAAGCAATTGTCGGCAGGTTTCTCTGAAGCACAAGAATTGAGGGAACAGTGGTGGTGCTGGTGGCATTTCATAACTTTCAGTCCAGCTGGCAGGAGTAAATATGGCCACATCTATTAAAGACTTCTCAGGAGTCCTCACGCACCCTAGATCCACTTGATAGTGCAGGCAGGAAAGAGGAAGAAACTTGTTTTAAGTGTATCCCTGACATACAAAAGGGAAAATTTAGGAATGTGTGCTAGGGGATGGGGATTTAGGAGAGACTGGGCAAAGGCTGGCAGATGGGAGGAGAGAAAATATAGGTGTTGCTTAACCATGAGCTGCTATTCCCACTCATTTATCTGGGGGATCTTTGAAGATAACAGTGTAACATATAGACAGAACTAGTGGTTGCCAAAGGCAGGAATTGCCAAAATTTGTCTTTGACTGAAATATTCTGTAACCTTCAGCTGTTTCAGTCATCAAAGAGACATCCAACACTGGGTCATGTAGCAGGAGTGTGTACCTGTGTTCCAGCTTGCAAACTCAGAGGCAGCGCCCTTGTACATTTGTGCTCTTACCATCAGTTTACACAGACTGACAGGCTGTCCCAGACACTGAATTTTCACAATCATAATTCATCTGTTACTGTATGGCACGTGTGGGACAAAATTAGGGGGAAACAGATGTTCAGATTTAGTCTTTCTATAACTTAGAGTTTGTAAAGTGAATTGCTCAGACAGCTCACAGTGTTTCTGCTTTTTACTTAATCCACATGTGATACATCCTGGTCGGGGGGAGAAAGGACAGATTCTGATTTAGGTTTTGTATTTTCTTAATGATTTATCAAAATACTGAAGTGTTTAAACTGAAAACCAAATTCACTATTTATTTTGAGATGTTATCGCAATACCTCATGGTTTTTTACTTCACCAAGGCCCCTGACCAGGCTACCACTTCAACTGCAGCTCCTTAAGTTTCCCCCTTGGTACACAGTCTATGACATTGTATCTCCCACTGGAAGTTTGTAAAGGAATTTTGGGTTGGGCACAGAAAAGCCTCAAATGGCATCTTACAGGCAGCTCCAGGTCTCAGAGCTTGTGCTCCCTGATGTGCACAGCTCAGGGAGCACAGCTCAGCTTGTTCACTAAGTCAGTGCTTTCAGAGCGAGTTTTACAAGTGGCCATACTCCAAACATAATTGAAGCTACACTACAGTTCAAGTATGTGTCCCAGCATCAGTGACAAATTGCATGACCCCTCCACTGTGCCCAGCTACAGGAACACAATACAAAATGCGAGGTTGCTCTATTCATTTTATCACATCACAATCCTCCAACCTCACTTGGTGGCATTAAGAGCCTGGCCCTTTATCTCGTCTTATTCAGGTTTGCTCAGAGTGTGAATGTGGCCCAAAGTGTTAGACCTGGCGTCTCAGGTAAGCAAGAATCAGTCAGGTAGAAATTAGGAAAGAGTTGTTTCTGCCCTCACAGCTGCAAGGCTGGTTGACCATACTTGAGGGCAACAGTAAATTCCTTCTGAAGATCTTGGTGCTGTGTCCTTTGTCACACAGCAAAACTGTGAGAAGGAAAGGGAGCTGGAAGGGTAGTGTAGGGTGAGAACAATCAGTTGAAGAAGCCTCTAAGTCCTCCTGGGTTCTGAATTACACTCAATAAAGGAGAAAAGCAGATGCAGGGACTGGAGGTATCTCTGGGCACATAAACACTGAAGAAACTCAATCACTCAAGAAACACTGATGATATCTAACAAATGGTGGTACCTCTAGAAATACAATTTTGTGGAATAATTTTCATGCATCAGTGTTAGACTTTAATCCATAATACTTCAAAATTCCATGTCAGGTGATGTGTGATCAAGCAGATTCCCAGTTGTCCCAGTACTTGTTACCCTCACCACATAGGCAAACATGGTAAAAAGCAGTTGCTTACTGTTTTCATAATTTATAGTGTGTTTGACATTCATTCAGTTTACCCATCTTGTTCCTAATCCTAAAATAACCAGCTTTAAAACAGGGTATTTTGCAGATTTTTACAAATTTATAACATCTGCACCAAAAATTGTGGGAATGTTTTAACCCAAGTTCCAAAATTATACATGATTTAATAAGGGAGTTGTTTATGTTGGTTAAACAAGTCAGCTATTGAAAACAGATTCACAGAGGATAAACAGCTCTAGTATGAGAATTGTTTAGGTTTATTGCATTGTCCATAAGTATATTTAAATATAAGTTATTAAATTAGATTACTAAACTATCTTAGCCTTACATATTTATGTTTGGGGACCTCGTATAGCATTTTGTGGCACAATGCTAAGCCACCTAGTATCATATTCAAATTAACCTGTTTGAAAAGTAACTGGAAAACAGGAACAGCATCAACAGGAAATGTTAAACAGCTATTAATGTGTTTATCTGAGTTTTCCTGTCTGTAAATATGGTCATTTTTGCACTGCAGTTGATGGCAATTGACTGTGAGGAGTTTAAAGGATTCATAACTATGGCTCCACCTTCATGCATAACTGTTCTTGAAAAGTACATAATAAATTGCTAGTTTTGCATTACAGCCTAGATTTGATGGGTTTGGTAACAGAAAATTTACTTGAGGTCCCAAGAAAAGTACAGTGTCATCCCTCTTTGTGAAACAATTTTTATGTTCCCTGATTGATGTAAGCTCTTTTCTTTGCAATTTTAGTGTAGTTTTAAAAATCCATAATAAAATGCAGTTCCTGCTCCAGCATGCCAACAATCTAAAAAGAGTGGATAAAATATAGTGGGTAAAATATATAAAGAGAAGGTGGAACTAGTTAGTACGGCAGTACTAACAATCAATGACTTTTTTCTTAAACATTGTTCTTTTGCATCCACTTTTCTGCAAGTTTCTCCCCTACAGACTAGTGAGCATGTAGATCATCTTTACAAAGCATTGCCAGAAGATTAAAATTAAGGATTAGAATAAGATATGGAGGTCAGGAGGAAGGTAGTTGGGGGTAGAAGAGGAAAGAAAATTATATACTGCCATTAGTAAAGCACCTCTCACTTAGAGAACATGTAAGAAGGCAGATGTCATGCATTTGCTAAAGTGTATTTCCACCTGTTCTCTATTCCCCATCCTCACATCACACACAGCTCTGCATTCCTTCACCAGGACAATGTGAAACTTAACTGTGTTAACATCAGGGTTAAGATTTTCCTTCCGGTGATCATTTTTCTGTGAGAGAACATACTCCTCTCTTTTTAAGCAACACTTGGCTCAGTAGCAGGAGAAAGTGACAAAATTTGGGTAAGAAGGCATCCAAGATTTGCAATCCACAGAGCCAGCTCTTCCCACTGCTCTCTGCCAGGCTCCTAGCAGATGTTATTCTGCAGGTAGTGCCAGGAGCCAACTGCTGCTCCTGTTGGAAAAAGCCATTCAGCTCACCTGCTGCAGGCAGAAGTTTTGCTGTGACGACTGCAGCCAGTTCATGCTCTCTAACTTGAACAATCCAGTCTCTCCCCCTGGGTTGAAGGACCCAGGACCACGGGAGGCACAGATGCCTTACTGGATAATTGAGACCTAAGCATGGCTAGACAGGAATTGCAGCCACCTGGTTTTCACACAGGCACAGCTTTTCCCCTGCCAGGCAGGCAGGCTCAATGCAGGCTTCTGAGAAAACATCATTTCATCAAGTGCCAAACACCCAGCAGTGGCACACACTCTTCTTTGTTCTCTGCAACACAGAGCCAGTGGTCTGATTTCTGCCTTCCCAAAGGCAAGGCTGATTGTCTCTCAGTGATCCATAGAGCAGCGACAAAACAATGTGCTGAGAATAGATATCAGACAAGGTAAGAGCAAAGAGAGGCATACTGATAATTCTTCCTCTTCAGCTGTCAGCAGGCACAGAGATTTGAGCTGTTCTATCTCAGAACAACATTGAAGCTGCTGTGGCATGGCCACAGCAAAGCATGTAAGTGGTGAACCACATCTGACAAATGCCCATTAGAGTAATAAAAATAGAACAATTACAAGTAATCAGGTCTCAGATTAGTATCAGTAACGTCTAAGGCACTACCATTTATCACTGCTCCTTCAACACCATGAACAAGTTCTTGTTTAATACTGACTCACAGAAAAGTGTATCTAAAATTCAAGTGATAAACAAACCCTTCTCCATAGTTCTGAGTTTTGTTCTTTCCCAGTTCCAAGAAGACCTATTCATAAATTATCAGACAGGATGGGATCACAGTGTGATTGAGGAAAATCATGAGAAACCTGAAGCTTTTGGTAAGTTTAGTAGAATAGCAACAGAACACAGCTGACAAATACAGGCACACAAATCATAAAGCCTTATTGTCAGTACTGGAAAAAACTTTTATGTGACTAGCCCCACTTTAACAAAACATTTACTTTTTCCACAAGTGAAATATTGGGTGATTTGGTTGTTGGGAGCAAGTTGAGGTCTGATATGCTTGGTTAGTCTTTGGTGGGTAATTCATTTGGATCCTGAACACCTAAACCAGATGTTTGTATTTAATAGGTCAGTGAGTCTCATAAGCAAGTCATTATTTAATGGTAGAATTGGGTATTTCAGCATCTCTCTCTCCTTTTCCGCTACCAAGCAGACATAGTGTCACACATACACATTTTTATCACTTGTGTGCAGCATACTGTAGGCATTCAAAAGCTTTAAGGGTTGTGCGTAGAAGACTGATGTAATTCTTTGCAGTTTATGGGAACTCCAACTGTAGATTTAGAGGATACAAAGGTTTAAGTATTCTATATCTGGGACAGATTCAGAGGTGAAGCAGAAAAAGAAAGTCATGTTTGGAATATAATACAAGTGTGACACAAGTACTACAACAGTCATCTGTTAAGTCCTTCTACTGCCTAATTTGAGCCATGGTTTTCTTCATTAAATTGCATTCACAGCTAGATACTTTACTGAGCTGTCAGCCTTTCCTCAATGTGAAACTGGAAGTGAGTTCATTGGGGTAAGTCTGAATTCCAGCTCTTTTTCTTCAAATGTTCATTTTCTTCACAGAATTATTTTGGATTTAGTCCAGTGGGATAGGGTAGGGTTTGGCCCATCATCATTTCAAAGGTTCCAAAATTTTGAAATATTAGATTGTAAATAAACCTGTGATACCCATAATGTATGAAGAAATTTAATTACCAACTGAATTCAGATCTGTATATAAATAAGTAGAAAACAGTCAAGAAGTGTAAATTTGAAGCTTATAAAATATATCTTGCACCTTTTTCTCCATTCATGAAGCTGTCAACTCCCACTAAGTAAAGGAGATTTTCCAAAGTGATGGGGCATAATTTGGAGCCACAACTGTCAGAAAGCAAAAAAATTTGCTATTCTAAATACCAAGCATCTTTATTTCCATTTACTATATCTCAAAATGAGATTTTGAGTAATACTGTTAATCAGAAGGATATCTTTGTATAATTCAGAATTTTAGGGTACAATAATGTCCTGAAATTGCATTTAAAGATGGGGTTTAAAAGAAAAGTCATATCCATTAATATAAAATAACAGATCCTTTCAGATACATAATTAAAATTAAGTATTTCAATCCAGTAATATAACTACAGTATTTAGTGTCATAGCTGTGTTGAAACAAACTTTAAAGTGAATATGGAATAAATGAGAATCCCCAAGTTCACCTCATGTTGAACACGAATGATAACAATGCCTTATTGCCCAAACATTTTCCCCCAGTAACTTTTATTTTGAGCTGCTCAGAAGTTTGCCATATTTCAGTTGTTCACCCTGAAGCATGTAATGCTGTTTGCTCACTTCAGACTGAGTTCTGCTATTGAGTGTCATCTTAAATGCTTCACCCATTTCCAGGAATAGTATAAAGGTTAAAACGGTGTTGTCCATGTAAAAATCCTCCCAGCTGCCCCATGAAAGAAGTATGTTATCCTTGCTGCTTGGAGCAGAGACATGAATCTGCTCAGGAGGTTTCCTGCTACAAAAATCTATGTCAATTAAAATGCTGATGGAGACAACTCTGGGAAAACACATTGCTACATGACAGTCAGCTGAAGCCTGGCAGCTAAGTTTTCCAAGGATCCTCTAGGCCTTGAGCATGCCTTATCCCCACACAGCTCCTGTGTGCTGGACAAGGGGCAGAGCTAACAATATTCCTGGTTCTAGCCCATCTCCTGCACCACTTTATGTTCTTAAAATGACAACTTCTGAAGTCCTGCTGAGCTTATGAAAATTTTAGTTGTCAATGTTTTTAAGAGAAGGTTTCCAGAACTCACTATTATAATGAAAAGCCTGAAAACACTGCGTAATTATATGTTGAAATCTTAAAAAAAAAAAAAAGAAAAAAAAGAGAGAGAGAGATGATAAATAAAACCCAAGAAGTCCAGTGAAAAAAAGAACAACAGAAGTTTAGGGGTTTTTTTTAACACAGTCCTATGACTGTGAAGGCAGTTTCATGATCTGTCGTGGTCTACATCCTGATATTTTAAATGCTTGTGGCTGAGAATACTGGAAAGAGGCATATGTTTCCCTGGGAGAAATGCTGCAAGGGATGGAGCAGTTTCGCCATGCCATTAGTCCAGAACTAAGACAGAAAACCAGTTTCTATCCATCAGGCATGCCATTCACATTGGTGTCCTGGCAGTAAAGGAAAGAATCTGATCCAAGGGGAAAGAGAGACAAGGAAACAAAAGGCATGTGTTGAGAGAGGTCAGAAGCTGGGGGTCTGGACGAAAGCAGAAGGGAGCAGGAAAGGGCTGAGATGCAGAAATAAGCATGTCTTGTAGACAAGTGGTGAAATTGCTCCCTTTAGAAATCTGGGAAGAAAAGCAGCAGTCCTGGGTCCCTCTGTAGTGCAATGAAACACTGCTGTGAAAATCACTGCTAAAATGTGTGGCTTAACACTAGGTAACAGCCAACCACTGCAAGCATGGACAGCCCTGATGACTGAGGTCTTAGCTGAGTTCTGAAGTTTCCAGTCTTCTTGTTGAGGAGAACCATTCCTTCCCCTGGTCCTTCCCTTAGCTTCCCATGTTAAAGACAACCATGCATAATGGAACATATCAAAACAAAGAATCTCTCACAAAAGTGAAAATAGTCAGAACAAAGGTTGCTACAAATCAGCTTTTTATACATGGTCATTTTGACAGTCTCCAATGACTATTGCCCATTTCTTGCACAGCCTCCTTTGTAGGATTATCAGACAACGGCTACTACATGGCTCGCTGTTCTATACTTTTTCTCAGATTAATGTATTAAACACAGTACAAGTATTTATTCCTGATCTTTGGATTCAGTCCTATTGTTAGTATTATCACAATTCTTAACAAATAAGGATGATTTTCCTAAAGAAGTTCTCTTTCCATTTCTTACAGCTAGTGTTGGGATTGGCAGTAGGCAGCTGTGAGAAAGTTAATTAAAAGTATTTTATCATCTTTGCATGAAGAATTCTGTGACAGAAACGGAGATAAGGGCCAATTCAATGCTGGTGTGGTTTTCAGTTTGTTGTAGCAGTAATAGAAGAGTGCTTTCTCTACTTGAAAACCTCTGTTTTATTCACTGACACCTTTCAACTTCTGTAAAAACATATCAAGTGTTCCCATAAGCAGACTCATGCAATAAATCAGATGAGCAAAGCTCCGTAGATGCAGGACTAGCTCCTGCCCTTGGGATTTCTTTTTGCAGGTTGTGTTGGCACCATGACTCCTGGCTCTGAGCCCGGCTGCAAGGAGAGATGTGTGCCTCCCACCACCTCCTCCCAGAAGGATGTCATCGAGGCAACCCCGCAAGGTCCCAGCAGCTGGCCAAATGGAAGAACAGCAAATGACTGCATGGAAAGAGTCCAGACAGAGCTGGACTAGCAGTTGGATCTTGCCCTCACCTTGTTCTGTGCACTTAATAGGTATTGCAATTATCATGTAATTAAAGAACATCATAACATGTACAAGTAGGTTAAATTAATATTACTTAGGCAGTTTAACCCCAGCAATTATTAAATTCTCAGTGCTTGACTTGGAATCTTAGCATTCCTGTAGAGTAGTTTTCTGGATGTAACAGTCTTTACTTATCTGACAATATGCTTCATGCTTCATTTGACAGAAATGTTATGAGCTTTGAGTCAACACATTAGGAGCATGTCTCTGTTTTCGGTGGCAGAAGGCCAACTTTTAATTTCACTTATTTGCCACTGGCTAAACTGTGTCATTTCCTAAACATTTCTTAATTTTTAAAATAAACACCTAACCAGTATTTCAATATACTAAAACATAGTGTTCAAATGAGTGGAATGGGGAACAGAAATATGTGGTAAGGTGCTATATATGAGGGAACCCTACTCCATTTTTGTTTTGACAGCATAGGGTGAAAAGTTTTGGTATATATTCCCCCATGTTTCAATTTATTGAAAGTGTTATTTTGGATGTAGCTATATTTTGCTTTGAGCAGAATTCCGTTTAATTTGCTTTACAGTTTTGTGTTCATGATATACAATGTTACAGAATAAAACAGCAGCGCAAAGTACAAGGTAGCTTGCGTGTTCCTAGAAATATAGGTAGCATGGATTAACAAGATTTGGCTGTGCTTAGTAAAACAGTCTAAAAACAGATTATCATGTTCAGAAGTCAGAGGACTTTACTTTTTCTGCAGAACAGTGGATTAAAAAGACACCAGCACTGTCCTTCAGCAGTGGCTAACATCCGCATTCCCTGTATGTGCTGCCAGTGTTCACTTGCAGAGCATCTCTGTTTTTAGGGGAAAAAAGCTCCTCTAAACTATTTCGATTCCTTTGTGAATTCTCTGTGAAATATTGAGACTTTACTGTCACCAGTGTGCATTGCTCACAACAGAACTGTCTCTGACAGATGCAGTTACAGTAAAGTTAATCTTTTTAGAGGAACTGGGGAGAGTTGTGATGAGAATGAGAATAAGAATTAAATGTAATCTGTCACCAGACTGTAAACGTATATCAGATTGTAAATGTAATCTGTAAAGAGATTTTTTTAATATATGGAATATAGTATTGTTAAATGTGTTCCCACACTTACACTGAGGATTTTACTATTCACCTGAATGCTACACCTTCAAGAAATGGAACTTTTCCTTCTTCATGACTGAAGGGCTTGTTGCTGACTTTGATTACTCAGGTATTACCACCATCACCTGAGCAAACTTCACACCCAGAAGTCATTCCCAGTTACAAAAACAAAACAAAACAGTCATGTTTCACCTTTTCCAAGCTGACCTTTTAATTAATTTTAAGACTTTTAGCTTAATTCTTAAGTAAGTTTTCAATTACTTTTAAAATATTAATTCATCACAAATATTGAATAGTTTTAAGGAAGATCCTTTTCTGCTGTAAAAAAAAAAAAAAGGCACCACCATTATACAGCTAAGGAATATACAGCCATTAAAAATAATTGGATCAATTGTCTTTTATTTTGCAAAATGATAGGTTGCTTAAAGCTACTGAGCATTAAGACATTAATAAAAGTGTCCAGGACAGCAAATAATCATAATAAGTGATGTCAGCCTTTCTCCATGACCTTCTAATTTTATAGCCTTTTATTTGAAATACATTAATGAAAGAAGCCATCAATCAATACTTCTACATTGAAAAGTCCATTTTGGATTTCCATTGAAATTTCCATTTCACCTATTTATAGTTATTGCACTAATTCAGACATAGACCTAATATTTCCATACATGAGAGAGAGACAATTCACTTCAAATATCCATTACATGTATTTTTAGATTCTATTTAAAGCCCCAAGGAAGCGTATATGATATGCACTTGAACACCAAATTAACTCATTAAGATAAGCACAATTCTGTTAGTGTTAAATCAATTTCTAGTAAAAGACTGCTTTCTTGTGTTGATAATTTATGGAAAGATTTGACTGTTATAGCTCCCAGCAAATCCTTACGAGCATGTCTGTAATCTTACCATGCTGGAAGTATTACAGATAGTAAAAAATAAGCTTAGGCATCATTTTTAGAGAATGTACTGTACCTCAAGGCATTGTGGAATCTTCATCCTCAAGAATATCATTTTTCACTTTAGGGAACTTCCAAAACAGTACATGAAGTGGCCTCTCTCTGCCTTTTGGAGTGCTTGCTTCTAATGGGGTCATGTGAACTTTCCACTCAGAGGAAAAAGGGGCAACACAGAGATGAATCAGGGAACAGATTGCATTAAAAGGATGGTGGTTTTTAGGATGTGTATCACAATTCATTCAGTTTATTTGGACAATCCCAATTCTGTAGTGGTTCACACTAAATATGGAATGAATGCTTTCTGAAATAGTAACCAGATAAGATTTTTTTACTTAAATTTTACAAGCCATGTTCAATAGCTACAAATCAGTGTAACACCATTTGCATAAGCCTACAAATCCACTGCAGTATAAAACTATTTAAGTCTGAACTATCATGGCCCAGGCTTCAAACCCACTCCTGCCCCTGTCCTGGTCACCCGTGCCACAGCTGTGTGGCTGAGAAATGCCAGAGCCACCCACCCTAGGTGTCTGACTGGTTGAAAACAAAACTTTGGTGGGGGATCTTCCTGAACAACTCTTGTTCAAGCATTTGGGCAGCTCACTGTGGCCTAAGGCAGAGGGAATACCGGTTTAGCAGGGCAGCCTGGATTTCAATCAGCTTAATCCACTCTGAGATCTTTGACACATGTCACTGAAACTTACTGCCTGACAAGGCTAAATTGTGTTGGTTTTAGTGAAATAAATCTTGCCACAGTAAGAATGGAACAGTTTTGCAGGTAAGAGATTTTCAAATAACATACAGTTCATCTATAAAATACTGAGATTGTAGTAGCTTGAGCAGGGCAGATAGATGCAACAGATCTCTTCACTGAAATTACATTCAATAACAGAAAACCACAACTCCAGATTTAAGACTCCCTAAGAGAAGTTAAAAAAAAGAAAGAAAACAACAACCTCCCCCAAAAATCCCTATCACAGACTTCTTCACTGTACAGATGTGCAGCAGACATGTGGGTTAGTTGCTGAGGCTGCAATTCCAGTCTGCTTTGTACTAGGATCATGAGGAACACGATATGTGGCTGTATCTATCCCAACAAGTTGTGCATCCCAACATTAGCAGATCTGGAAAGTGAAACAGCCGGAGCCAAGGACCTGATTTCCAAGCTCTCTGCATTTGGGAGGTGCTGGTTCAGATGAGCTCTAGTCTGCCCATGTGGAACGGCCCGCGAGCTGTGGGGCTGCATTGGTTCAGCTCCTGAAGCACATTTTCTGCCTTGGCTTAGCTCAAAAAGCAGTCTGTGTGCGAGGAGAATGCTCTGCAATATGGATTGATAGAGAACAGGATGAACCTCCTCAGGAATGCTCACTCACCTGGTCCGAGCTGAAAGGCTCATGAAGATACACCCATGTACGTGTACCAGTGCCTGCTGGGATGGATTAGATGAACATTGCTGAAAATATGATAAGAGTCCATCAAACAAACTGCTGAAAGTTGTACGTGTGGAATAAACTGTGCTGTATCTTATTACTCCTTCATATTTAGATACGAGGCAAAGTTCACCTTTGATACCTGCAAATGCTTTTCTTAATGGTGTTTTTTAATTCATGGCCAAATGCTATATGAAGCCTTATATATCCTCTGGTTTATTCCAGGCATTTTGTCTGAGTAAAGACGTTAGTATCAGGCTTATAGATTCTAAATTCTTAAGATCCTTAGGGAGACATAAATCATGACTTCATATAAGTTGGCTGATTCAAATGAAAGAAAATACATGTAAGAATGTGTACTTGTAAGAAATTTATTTTTAAAGATATATTGAAAAATCAAGTGCCATTGCACTGATGTCGTCTGCAAAGGTGGGACACCGCCTGTGAGGTACTTCAATGTTTTGTGGGTTCCTATAAAACTTGGCCAAGGAGCAAAGGCATTTCAGTTTAACAAGCTAATAAATAGTTTTGAATAACTTACCTTGTGTCTCATAACATTTGGAATCAAAACATAAAGCAAAGCCAAGAAGGATAGGAAAAAAAGAAATGCAAGGCTGCCCTCTGTCTCTTGCACTGGAAGGGATGTAGGGATAGTTATGGAAGCAGTCGCTTTTTGACAATCATGATCCATTGGCTTTTCTGTTTTCTACCCTCTGCTTCAGTAAATGGAGCATTGTGCTGTATTACACAAAACTAAAAAGATATTATGACACAAATTCAAGGTTCATTAAACAAAAAAATGCTGTGCAGAATATTTCTCAGGGAATTACATGATCTCCACCAGTATGCCAGAATGTTCAAATATTGCAGGAGGAAATAGTCCTCTATCTCAAGATTTAGCCTAGAGCTGACAGAGTTGATTTGCATTTAACATTTTTCCTGGGGCTGGACTTTTTCTAGGGTGTTTTAATGTTCTTTCAGGATTGCAAGGAAGTCACCTTGTTGTTAACATTGCAGCTTCCCCACCTCCCAGATAATCTGGCAACACCATTGTGATCCAATCAGACATTTCTAAATTAAGAGAAGAAGTGAAAGAGGAGGAGAAATCCTCCTCCATTCATGTAGGATGAAAAATCTTAATGGACAGAGTCTGCATTTTACTGCCGGGAGCATTAAATCCATTGAAGTGACTTAGCCACAGAACAAACATAAGCGAAAGGGGCTGTAACTCCAAAATATTTATTATTGACTATACCTTTATGACTGTTTAAGTAGTGTCTAAGCTGACAAGTTTTGACTCTTAACCTGTATTTTAGACACAATGCTTATCTGTGGCTGGTGTCTAGAGGAGAAGGAATAAGCCAGATAAATTATGAGAACCTAATTCAATAGTAGCCCTAATTTTACTGCAGATGCTTTGACCTTTAATTACTTAGTTTAGCTACTTTAGGCCTTTACATGTCAAATAGCAGAAATAAATTTAAAAGAATTAATTTTAAATATTAATTTTTTACCTGAAGTATCATGCCATGGAAAACATCTGCTTTTAACTTCAGAAGGCACAAGACTGAATCCACCCATAGAATTTCAACCAGTTCTTGTTGTAGTTCATATAAGAGCACATGAGCACTGTGTGACCACTGTGGGACCATTATGCAGGTTGAACCTACAAATCTTTAGATGTCTGCCATCTTTAGTCATACCTGAGTGCCCTCATTTAAGGTAGGGAATTAAACATGCAGCAAATGAGAATCACATGGGTAACATTTGGAAAATAATTACAATAACTACGTTGATGGAAATCATCCAAGAAAAGCTTTGGCAAAATGAGTTCTGAAGTACATTTCATCTGTGTTTACATTTTTCACACTAAAATACAAAGTTTATACTGTTCTCCTTTACTCCACCTGGGAAATGAGTGATATTTCTCTTCTATGTTTCCAAAAAAACAAATATAAGATTGGAAATAAATGTTAAACTGTTAGCTTAAGGGTGTATTTTCATCTTGTTTGGAGCAATAATTTTTAATAGCATTAATAAGAGGCATACAAACTGGGAGAATAAGTCCACCTGGGCTTGTGTGTCAGAGGTAAGTGAGCTGAGCTGTGCACGTCTTTGTCTTCATGGAATGATCCAAGCAGCTTTGTACCTCGTATGCACAACTACCTCAGTCACAGTCTTTGCCCTTCATTCTGCCAGTTAGTTCCTTCATAAATAATTAAGAATTTCTGTTACTTGACTAGATAGTACTTCAGAGATAAGTAATATAAATTTATTAACCTTTGCAGATTAATTTTCACAGCAAAAAAAAGTGGACAAAAGTACTTGTCAATGCCTGCCTGTGTTAATATATTACAAACACAAGGCTAAGAAGAGTATGAGGGCTAAGATGAAGTTGTTATTTTTTTGTACTATTTCTCTATTAGAGAAGCATGTAAGTCTTTCAAACAAGGCTGAGTTTCTTTATTGCAGCAAACTCTGCACGTAGTTCCAGACTTTTCCCCTGGAGAGACCTGTAGGCCTTCCTTGTGTCCCAGCCACTCACTAGTACCTTCCAGTGGGTCAGGCTATGCAGGCACCAGCCAGTCAGCTTCCCTTCTGCTGTCCAAATAAATATCAATAAGTAAGGGGCACAATGGGCTACTTCAGCTAGTGAAATAAGGTAAGGCAGCTCCTTAGCCAGAATAAACTGAGATGGACCATAAATATGAATTGAAAGCTTGTTTAGCTGATGAGTTTAGAAGAACAGTCAATTTTTGACTGACGTCTTGCTTAGTAAAGAGCACTGCAGCAGAGCAGCAAGGATTTAAACAGAATAGATGGACTCCTGGCTGGAGTTTTCCCATGAATGCACAAATGAATGCAGATGATGGCCAATGAAGCTGGCAGTAAGGCTGGCTTAGCCAAGACAAAGGTCAGACACAGGACAACCCAGCAGAGGATAAGTGGTGCACAGAGGAAGTTTTGTCCACCATGGGAGTCAATAGACTTAACAACAAAAAGTGGAAGGAGGAGCGATTGAAAAACTAAAAAGAGGATCCTAGAGGTATTGTTTTGAGATTAACCACCTGAAACAGATTAAAGAGACTTTCTTCTGTTACCTAAGCGTGTATAATTTACAGCTACAACAGGTAAAACGACTAAGATACATCCAAACACAGTTTTGAATAGCATATACTGTTAAAGTCACTGTGATTTAAAGCATCACATTTAAAGTGCACTGAGGTTACCAAACACAGACCGAAAGGCAATAGCATAGATTACATCATCTAAATCAATTGAAAGGAAAATAAACAGAAATAATTTAATGTTGTGAAGTTGTAGTGGCATTAGCTCTTACAGCAAGTGCACCCCATTCTGTTAAAACACAGCAAACATTCAGATAAAATAACTAAAGCTTGGTAACCAGTAGTCCATTCCTGAGCATTTTACTACAGTCATTAAGTCAAAACTAATAAAACAATTACAGTAGTGTATTCACAAAAGGGACACAATTCTTTTCCACCAGAGCAGTCATCTAATGATCCGCTAACTTGATTTCGGAATACAATTTCAAATCTTCTCAAAAGTGTTCTACCCTTTAATTCCGTGGATCTTGCCATGGCAGATTGCACATACACTAAAGTGCAAAACATTCAGAAAAGGGTCTGAAAATTCACTCATAAATTCTAGACTCAAATACAATAGTATTTGTCAATACTATCAATAGTATCAATAGCTTAAGGGTGTCACCATATGCAAAATTCCTCCAGTGTCAGCAGTGGGAAAACTGCACTACATGTAAATTAAACAGACAATTTGCTAACTGGTAGGAGCTGATTAGGCTCTTAGCTCTCAAGCTTAGTTTGGTTTCAGTTCTGCATATATTGAAAGTACCAAACAGTCAATTAAAGAATCTGCTCCTAACCTTCATGGCTCAATGTTCTGGAGAGAAATGTTAAGTCTGTGTACTCCTTCAACTCCAAAGTCTCCCAGTGCAAATCTTTCATTTTACAGGGTCTCTGGGACATGAAGTGGCAGGACTACCACTTCTGCACAAGGAAAGAGATTCACAGGACTCCTCCAAAAAACAGGACTTCTACTAAAAGAAAATAGGCATAAAAATTCACTGACAAAGGCCTGTTCATAGTACAAGTTCTTGTAAAGGTGGACCCACACTGCTGGTAGAAACCAGGATTCAGATTCCTGCCTTTAATCCAGCTTTCAGGATACTTTGTGAAAAATCTCGGCAAAGCTTAATTATAATAACCCTGAGATCCTGGGCTACCCACATGGCCTTTAATCACATTTCCATTTAGTCTGTGAGCATATCCTGAAAATATCTGGAATTTCGAGGACTTCGTTGTACTAACAGCCTCACTAAACAGTAAATCCAGCCACACCAAGAGCTGTGCTGGACCCATCTTCTTTATTTTCCTACCCAAAAACATTTCTGAAGAGACATCCAAAGAGGCAAAGAGACTTTAAAAAAAAATTTGTTCTATTTTGTGCTTCAGTGTGCCCTATATTTGGCTCTGTCCTGTCATGTCCTTACCATGTGAAGTAGCTAACACATACCCTCACAGCTGTCAGGCATGTTTTTTCTCAGACTTTTAAAAGTTTTCCCTTTTGTTGGAACCAAACTGGAATGTTTGGCCAGCACTAGAAACTCATCTTGGAGGTGTTTAAAGAAAATTTAAGATAATATCAGTGCTGGTGATAAATACCTACATGAGGGACATACATGAAATTAACTCTCTCTCCTTTCATCATCCTCTGAGACAACAAGAGGACAGCAAGGTCATATCCCTCAAATAATTCACAGCTTTTTTTGGCACTTTCTGAAGAGATCTATTACTCAGTAAATTGATTTACTTCCTGTATCGATTTGAGCAACAGACATTTTGTGGAATCTTTGCCATATTTCAGGAAAGGAACCTAATTTCATCCTTACAACATGAGACTGTCATAAGAAACCTTGTGACAGGGAAACCAGACAGGCTCATGAAATGTGAGATAAACCCTGTTTAAAAGCCCTTTGAACAGATATCTGCCTAAACAAATTGCCCCCAGTTGTCTAAATTTTACCTGTACTTATATAATGTTACAGAAAGAAAAAGAAAAACCCCACAAGCTTTCTTACTCACTGATTGTACACTTTCTATCTACTCTATATACAGTTTACGGGAAAATGTGTTTTTTAGTTGACAATTGCTAATACGATTTTGTGCTTAGTAGAAAATTACAATCTCCCTTATAAATTAAAAGCATCACAGATAATTGATCTAACACACTAGCTAAGCTTTTTCTTTCTGTCAATTTAGATATATGTCTTAGGTTACAATAGT
>VZTZ01019046.1:726567-851275 GCA_013400955.1 Drymodes brunneopygia | reverse complement strand
CCACAGGGTACATTTTTAAGGATAAATAGTTCCATTGTAGCAGCAAAGAAATCCCTTCTTCTATGTTTAGTAACAAAGGCTCTCCTGGCAACACAAGTTCTCAGGCATTCCCCCGGGACCAGGGCTCTGGGCCACAGCCTCTCCTCCATCTTTGTTCAAGTTTTTCATCAGGCTATACTTATTTCAACACCTACCTGTCTTTACCCAGGTGTTTTGGTTCACTGGCTGCAATTAGAACCTAACATCCCCCTTTTGACTATTTCTTCATATATTACAGGGAATTTATTAGCTCAGTCTGCAACCATGGCTCTCCAAAAGAATTTTCAGCTTCACTCTCGAAGCACTTCTCATGCATCTCCCTCTACGTATCAGTTCTGCTTTCTTCACTGACTTAAAGTCTCTAGGTTACATTCTTGTAGATGTTCTCACTCGTTCCTCTCTCTGTGCAAGGAAGGATGGGTGTCTGGGAGTTTAGTCTAGGCAAGAATAGGGTTAATCTCTCTCTCCCCGTCATTTTGACGATCACGTGGTTTCTGCCGGGCTGTTTGAAAAGTCTGAGCTGGATGGCAGAAGCACTCAGAGTCTCTGTGGCCTGGCTCTGCGAAGCTGCCTCGGCCTGATAGGGCTAGCCGGGTCCAGGGTGTCAGACCAGAGCTACCAAAGGTGATCACACTGTGGGGGTGGTGAGGCACTGATACAAGTTCCCCAGAAAAGCTGTGGTTCTCCCATCCTTGTAATCTTCAAAGGCCAGGCTTAAGGGGGCTTTGAGAATGTTAGTCTAGTGAAAGGTGTCCTTGACCATGGCAGGAGGACTGGAGCTATAATCCCATGGCGTGATCATTAAGTTCCTTTCCAACACAAACCATTCTTGTCTTTGTTCAGCCTGGAAAAGAAAAGGCTTAAGGATCGCTAGTTGTGGCCTTCCAGTGCCTGAAGGGAGCCTACAAAAAAGGTGGAGAGCTTTTAACAGGAGTGTATAAGGACAGGACAAGGGGGCAATGCCTTCAAACTGAAAAAGCATAGGTTTGGATTAGATACTAGGAAGAAATTCTTTAATGTGAGGGTGGAGAGGAACTGGGCGGGTTGCCAAGAGAAGTTGTGGATTCCACATCCCTGGAAATGTTTAAGGNTGGATGGCAGAAGCACTCAGAGTCTCTGTGGCCTGGCTCTGCGAAGCTGCCTCGGCCTGATAGGGCTAGCCGGGTCCAGGGTGTCAGACCAGAGCTACCAAAGGTGATCACACTGTGGGGGTGGTGAGGCACTGATACAAGTTCCCCAGAAAAGCTGTGGTTCTCCCATCCTTGTAATCTTCAAAGGCCAGGCTTAAGGGGGCTTTGAGAATGTTAGTCTAGTGAAAGGTGTCCTTGACCATGGCAGGAGGACTGGAGCTATAATCCCATGGCGTGATCATTAAGTTCCTTTCCAACACAAACCATTCTTGTCTTTGTTCAGCCTGGAAAAGAAAAGGCTTAAGGATCGCTAGTTGTGGCCTTCCAGTGCCTGAAGGGAGCCTACAAAAAAGGTGGAGAGCTTTTAACAGGAGTGTATAAGGACAGGACAAGGGGGCAATGCCTTCAAACTGAAAAAGCATAGGTTTGGATTAGATACTAGGAAGAAATTCTTTAATGTGAGGGTGGAGAGGAACTGGGCGGGTTGCCAAGAGAAGTTGTGGATTCCACATCCCTGGAAATGTTTAAGGCCAGATTGGATGGAGATCTGAGCAACCTGGTCTAGTGAAAGGTTCTCTGTCCACATCAGAGGGGTTGAAAGTAGATGGTCTTTAAGATCCTTTCCAACTCAAACCATTCTCTAATTCTCTGATACTGTGCTCTGTAACTATCTAGAATTCTGTGAAAAATGATAGTGAAGGGAAAAATATAGTCCCCTGTTGCACGGCTGGCAACAGAAGAAGCACACGGGTCTCAGAGTAGCAGTTGCATCTCTAGGTAGGACCGACCAAAAGCCCTTGCCCTTCTTTATTTACCTATTTTTATATGCTTTTAAAGATAATCAAGGATTGGTGAAAAGGGTTAATACCTCTGAAGGTTTACAGGACAAAGACATGGTTAATCACCTTTCTCCACCCCAGGGAAAGGAATGAAAAACAATTTCACAAGTGCAAAACAATCCCGGCCAGTTATGAAAAACAAGGACCATGTTTACAGAAAAAGCATGGGAACTACAGCTACAGTGTTACAACTTATGGGGTCCTGTAAAACCAGGGCGACAGTCCCCACATTTTGTTCTTTTAATTTACACTATTTTTAAAAGTTCATTGGTTAATGACATGAAACAAAGAATTCAGCAATGAAGATCATCCTGAGCTATTTGAATCAAACTAGTTTTCTACAAAAACATATTAATGCTTTAGTTTATTTTGTGTCTTCCAGATAAGGAGTTAAGTCACAGTTTTCTGAATGAGTCTTAATGCTACCTATGTTTGTTATGTTGCTCCTGAAGATGTTCCTCAATCAAAGCATTTACCAGTTTATGTCATGAAGTGTTTACTAAACCATATCCTGTTCTGTGCAGATCCATGAACTTTCTGGTTCATGGATAAGCCTTGGCTTTCCTAAGTTCATAACGATCTCCCGCTGTCTGAAGCTAAACTAATGTGATATTATATAATATCACATTAACTGACCATTAATTCTTACCATTCAATAATATCTCAAAGGCAAGTTCTCAGGAAAAAAATAACCCTTAAATACAACAGCCCAAGAGAGGTGTTGGCTGCCCCATCTCCAGCACTCATGGTTCAGTAAGTGGTGAGGCTGAAGGTGTATTTCCAGAAGGCTTGTGCACACAGAGCCCATGCACACACCACATACACACCTACATGGCCACACTGATAACAAAAAAATCACACAAAGCATTTGCACAAACACCCACAGCATCACTGACCTCATACTTCCCTCTCTTGCTAGCAGGTGGAGGTCCACTAGTGAGAATAGATAGAGATATGTGCAATTTGGACTCCTCTCAGCCCAGCTGCTGACACCCAGGTGTCTCTTGCTGTAGTTCCTGACTCCCCAGCCACATGGACCCTATGACACATTGTACCAACACAATTGCTGCTGCTTACACTCACTTCAGTCTCTCCACGGCTGGCACTGCAAGCACAGAGATCCTCTGACCCATGGCTTGACTCAGGTTGTCACACCCATGTCCCTATACACACATGTGCACAGAGAATAGAAAGTCCCTCAGTCAGGAAGGAGTTAGGAAATAATTAAATTAGAAGACAGGACAGACTGGGCAGATCAGGTATGGCTCATGGTCAGACAAGTGTATTGACCACCAAAGTCTTTATTAATGTCTGGCTCTTTTTACCCCCTTATCCTCTCTTTTCCCATACTTCTTCCTCCCCAAATCATCTGAATATATCCCTTTACCCACCTTTGGTCCCTCCCTAAACATTCCCATAATAACACTTCAAAAGTGGTCTTCCCCTGCATCCTATAACGTATCTGGCATTGACTCATTAGGAAGGCTTCCATACCCAGTCACTGGGGCTGAGGCAGTCCTGGGACTCTCCTGGGAGGGATTCAAACAGGGTCCCTTTCTCTGAGTCCTTGACTCAGAGTTCTAACTGCCATAGTGCCCTTGTAGTACTATGAATTTAAGATGGTAAGCCTTGTTATCTTATGGTCCCTGTTTTAGGCCTGGTAGTAGTTTGCCTGGGTGTTATTTGGGTTTCCCACTCCTCTGTGCATTTAAAGATGAGCTTTTAGCATACAGCCTGACATAATCAAAGTACAAGATGCAAGTAAAATATGTTAAAAGGCAAACCCCTGGAAATAATTAATTTGGAGTCCTCATTTATTGCTATTGATCATCTTTGCTTTGTTATTCAACAACTATTTTAATGGAATAATCCCTGCAAGGGAACAATCATCCTCTTACAAAGAAATAGAGATAATATAGAAGCACTTCATGTTAGGTTGGTAAGAAATACCTTATTGTCTATATAGGAGCTAGATATTATCTATTGGATAGTCTGTGATATTTGGAGTAATTTCATATCATTTTAGTCAAATGTGATGATAATCTAGGTCCACTTGATATTTATCAGGAATAGAAAGACACCTCTAAAGAGCAGATCATTCTGTAATTAGTGGAAGTTTTATGGGATGAATGTGTTTATAGAATTTTGTCTCTCTGTAGGAGCTACTGCTGTGGGAACCTGAGCAGGTAATTTAGCCACATGTCCTGGTTTCATATGGAATACAGTTAAGTTTCTTCCTGGTAGCTGATACAGTCCTGAGCTTTGGATTTAGGGTGACAATAATGTTGATAATACACTGATGTTTCAGTTGTTGCCAAGCAGTGTTTACACTGTCAAGGTCTTTCCAGCTGGGGAGGAAGTTGGGAGAGCACAAACATCTTGGAGAGGACACAGCCAGGACAGCTGACCACAACTGGCCAAAGGGATATTCTCTACCACATGTCATCGTGCTCAGCTTATAAGATCTGGAAAAAGCTGGGCAGGAACCACTGCTCAGAAAGTGGCTGTGCCTCAGTCAGTGCATGTTGAGCAGCTGCATTTGGGCAACACTTGTTTTGTATATTCTATTATTATTACCATTATCATTATTATTATTATTATTATTATTATTATTATTATTGTTTGCATTCCCTTTCCTTTTCTGTCCAATTAAAATGTCTATCTCCACCCAGAAATCTGACATATTTTCCCAATTCTCTCCCCCATCTGACTGAAGGAGGGCAGGAGGGTATGACTGCCTGACTGCACAACACACCTGAAAACCTACCTTTTGGAAACTGAGGACTGGGGAGTTTGTTTGCATCACAAATGCTGTTCCTTCCTGCATATTGTATGTGGAGTTCTTTAGAGGCAACTCCATGTCTTTCTGAAAATTCCTCTTCCAATGTGACTGCCATCTGCTGTCACAGCTCTGGGTGCAGGAGGAGGCAAATGCCCACCACTTTGGGGTAACAATCACAGTAAATTTCACACCTAATGATACTTGGAGGTTGCAAAATAGAACACCATCCCTGCCTGAAGGGAGAACACAGTGTGTGATTCTGGTTTAATCAAATGGGTTTCCTCAAACAGTATTGGAGACTTAAAGCTTCCATTTTTTCAGTGAATTACAGAAAAAGTATGGTTCACAAAAACAGTGTGCTACTTTTTATAGCAAAACATGCAAATTTGGCCTCCCAAAGATTCAGGTTGGCTTCTTTTCTACTTATTTATTATCAATGACATTTCGATTCATATTCTGCATTAATATCCATAACAGTGTTCCCCCTTTTGTGTAGACTGTGCTTTTTGAGAACACCTCTGAGATGTTATTGCTCTCAGTAAGTAGGGGTAGTAATGCACATGGTGAACAAAATGCAGCAGATTCCAATTAACTTTCTTTTCTACTTTATTGGCAAAGCTGTGCTAACAGTAATAATAAAATTAAAACTTATTTTCATAACTACAGTCAGTAATTATGATTCTGAATACACCACAGGGCCAGTCCTCTGATATAAAAAGTGTCACTTTAGGAGATTTTAAAAAAAGGAAAAAATATATTTTTTTTTGTAACTAGAGGTACGCTTTTAATATTTAAACTCTTAGGAATAGTTATTTTTGGAATAATTACCCACAATTAAGGACAAAAATATATGGCACACAGATTATTTTATTTTCCAACTAATCTTCTAGTAAACTGATGAATTTTAACTGTTTTGTAAGTATTCAAAGAGTCGTTTAATACAAAAAATTTCACACTTGCTTAAACATTTAATTAATGTCTTTATCATGACAAAATACATCACAGACTTATCTTCTAAGTAGAAATGTGAGTTCAAATTAAGTAACTACAGTTATGTAACACCACCACACCATAGACTTCAGTCAGCACTAACAGATGTTGCTAGATATACTAGTCTCATACCAGATCCATACCAGTTAGGCAGGATTAGGATATTTTTACTGTTGTCACAATGCAGACAACAAAAATATTGCAAAATTACAAAGAATGGTTTTAGATTTTTTCTCTCGCACTAAGCTCTGTCACCTCTATCTAAATGAGATAAGATTTTTGCTTGACATAAACATTTGGACTAAGGCCAAAAGGCTTTTGATTTCAGTTCTAGTTAGAAGCTATTAATAGAGAAAGAGATTAGTCATATATCTTATAGAATATCTTATATAAGATGTCTTCATACATATTTTCCTTAAAGGTTAAAAATAAATCGTTCTTATTTGGCACCAAAGGTATGTTTCTTCAACATAAATACGTCTGTGTACGAACTACCATATTTTAATTGTGCACTTTAAGTCACCTCAGCAATAACTATGTTGCAAAACTCAGTTTTCCATATAACAGGTTCAACTGAATGCCAGATTTAGAGAATATAAAGCTGTTGATTTACCAATACAATGAAAGGAAGTGTTCAGCTCTTAAAAATGGGGACAAAAGGTATTGAGGATGAATTATTATGTGGCTGAGACATGCAGAGATCCACTGCAATAGCATTTTGAAGGAATTCCTTTGATCCACTGTGGAAATCTACAACATCACCTTCTCAACTTAGCAATTATCATAGTAGTCAATTTTGTAGTCTAGGGAGAAGAATAGGCACTCACTGAAAAATAAATCTTATCCTAAAATGACCATATAAAACCTTAGGTAAGGATTCTTCCTTTGACTATAAATGTAGCCAAGTGACTTTCTCATGTCTTGCTGTCGACATTGCAAATATTTAAAATCTTGTGGCAAATTTAAAATTTAGAGTGGGATTGGTTTTCCTAAATGGAGGTAACAGGTGACATTTGAGACATTCAAATCTACTTTGTGAGCTTGGGAGGCATCACAAAAAACCTACCACCCTTGAGGGTCTTGGTGTCAGGCTGCTTGAGGTCAGTCAGTGTACATTACATACCTAGAGTTAAAAACATCTGTATGTCTCTTTGCAGACAACAAAACCTCATCCTTGTTATCTTTTCATCTTCCATGATTTAAAATAGAACAAGTAGGATTTATTTCTTATACATTTTCAAGGAGATATATATTAGATATTTGCAATTAACATCAGAGAACCTGGAGATGTTAACATTGTAATAAAAAGAAAAAGAAATTGTTATAAATAATAATTATAAATAGTTATAAATAGTTTCATGCTTTCTCAAGTACTGTTAGCACTAAATGGCAAAATTTAATGAGTAAGACTCAAGACAGAATAGTTTAACTTAATGGATATTCTCATACCAACAAATATTGATGTGCTTACTTTAGAAGCTGTTACATTTTGTCTTTTTGCTGAAAGTATTCTGAATGTATTCATAAAACAAGTCTAAATTATCCTTGAAGCCTGAAAACTCAGCTGACTACTGACACATCATTACAGAACAAAACCATGAGATTACTGATATTGATACTGATACACTCATACCCAATAAAAACCTTCTTCTTTCCTATCTATTTGCTGCCTGTAAGAGAGAGCTCTGTAATTCTTCTGAGGACAAACTATCCCAGACTCTGACACCTGACTTCCTTTGTTCATATATTACCTGAGAAAATGATGAATATTTAGTGTTGCAGATGAAATCGAGCCTTAAATGAAAGGCAAAATTCTTTAAGGCACAAACACACTGGTGTATGAGTGATGATAGAATAAAATTTTGGCTTATATTAAGGCAAAAAAAAAAAAGGTAGTTAATCTCACTGCAAAGGACATGTACATGCAAATTAAAAACCTCAAATTTAAACCTAAACTTCCATTATTTCAATATAATAAGCTATTTATTATTATTTCAATATAATATAAGCTATTTAGAATTAGGCTTGCATCCAAATACAATTTGGATTTTAAATATGAGATGTGAATTAGCTCTGGAGCTTGGGGGTGTAGGGCTCACCTCTCTCTCCCTGGGACAGTGGGACAGTCCTGGCTGCCAGACCCAGACCCCTGGCCCAGGGGAGCCCCTCCATCCTCAGGTGCTGAGGGCACCCCACCCCATGTGCCCTGACACCCCTGTACCTTGACATCTGCCTTGACTAAAGGCAGTATTTCACAGTTCAAACACCTAAACATATATCAGTAGAGTGTAAAATGTTTATTATTATTATTAATTTACATTGATCCCATAAATGTCATGTAGGCTTTATGGAACAGATAAAAAGACATGGCCCATGAAATGAAAAGCTCACCATCTAATTTTAGAGGAGAGCCGGAGTAAGCAAATAAGTCATAGTGCTGAAGAGAGTCATCAGAAAAGGTTTGCAGCTGCAAAAAACAGGTAAGCTGGTGTGGAGCAGCACATGTAGACTAGGAAAACGACAATATGAATCTCCTTAAGCTGAAAAGGTACACTGCCTAAGGCTCAATAGGAATAAAAAAACTATTTTCATGTGTTGGCACTGAAATTAAGCAAATTACTCCTTGTATGTGAATATCATGCATAAAAATAGGATTAAGGGAATACTGATTATATCATTCTGATTTCATAAATGTGCAAATTAAATAATGAAACACAGCAATTTTATTTTAACAGAAAGCACACTGTGAGAATACATGGAGTTCATTTCAGACAAATCCATTGGAGGAAATATGAAAATCTTACACTACTGGCTCTCACTAGGCACCTACATAATGCCAGATTTTTCATATCACACATTAAATAGTTTTTGGCAGCTCATACTAGGCAGTATTATTAATGAAAAAACTATTTTAAAAAATTGGCAGCACTGGTGTGAAAGTAAAACTAATCATAATGGTATGCTGTGGGAATTATTTCAAGACTGACAGAATTATATTTGTTTCATTAACAGAGAGTCATTTTTAAAAGGTAAAAATACACAAGAAACATTTCTTGAAATAAACTGATCCAGTAACCAATTAGATGTGACAACTTCCTGTAAATTTGTAGTTTTATAGATACTCCATATTGAGCAACCTATAAAAAATATGACATGGACTACACCAGCTGGATGATTTCCAGTTACAATTCGAATTTTCCAAACACATTTCTTACTGCAGACATTCCCTTACCCTTGATCAGGCTGTCTTTGATTTCTTCTGTACATCATATGGGCATCAAGCTCAGTTCATGCTTCAGGATAGAGATCAAAGTTCTAATTCTTTGGAAAAATCTATAGACTTGCTTATATTTATGTACTTAGGGTAGTATGTCTATGCTTTGTAGGTAGTACTCAGTGCATGAGAAGCAGATTTTATGTTTACAAAAATGGTGCTAGGCAAAGCAAAGATATTACCAAGGAGTACTGAAAGCAGAGATGTTAAAGACGGGAAGGGTCATCCAGTCAGTCAATTTTTCACTGCATATTGCCCACTCTTGCCATTTCTTATATGTTTTCTGTTTTAACAGATAACTGTTGTGGGTTTTTTTCAGATCCTTATCAGATGAGATAATTTTCTAGTGAAAGAAATCTTTATCTTCTTGAATCTTTGCCACTATTAACTTTAGCATTTGTATCTCAATAAAGTGCTTATAGTATCTTAATAAAATACTTATCAGAGTATTCCTGATTATTGTCCAGAATATGACCCAAATCATGGATCCTTTTAGTCACATCACAGCTTTGAGGTTCAGATTTGACTTAGGCCCCGGAGTAGACAGAAGTCTTTTTCAAACTTAGGGCTGCTGTAGATGTTGAAAGTAGTGCTTCCCATCTCTTTTTGTTATGGGAATGTGTTGCAGTGGAAAATCTTCTGCAGTCTTCTTGGGGGGAGAAACCTGAACTTAATCATCCACGTGTGCTCCAAATGAAACTTTCTGCAGCAACTTGAAATTGCTCAGTTCCTCATGTTAACTACCACATCCCTGTTACCACATTGCTGCCAGCCTGCCCATAGCTGCAAGGGGGAGCAGAGCAGCTCCTTCTGTGGCTGATGCTGCAGGAAGCAACCTTCATTCAACATCTGTTTGATGTACTGTCCAGCAAACTTCAGCCACAGCTATTCCTGAGTCCTGCAATGCTGGGCTGCATGGAAGGCTTTGCTCTGTGTTTGATAGGTTAAAATTATATATATTTAACACATGTTTTCTCCTGTGTGTGAAGTGACTTTATTACGTTTTTGACTGTACCTCATGGTTTTTATGTTCTTTATGATATTTTGCGCTGTCCAGATGATTTGAATCCAGCACAGTTCTCATATGCAGCACTCAAGGCCTTCAGTATAAATCATGACTCCTGGTGGTTTCCAGAAGATACTAAGTCCTATGCAGGTTATAAAGGGATATTTCAGGGCATGTCCCTTTGGCCATCTGATTTTTACTGAAATAATGTAACACAGCTTTTACAGATGAAGATTGTACAAACAGTACATGTTTGTAAGAGGAGTTTTGTCCTCTAATATGATAATATTTCATATAGATTATTTACCTGATTCCTGCTGTTCTACGCATGTGCTGGCAGGGGGGACTGCAAGGGTGGCCTCTGTGAGGAGAGGTCAGTGGCTGTCCCATGATGGGCATTGCTGGTGCCAGCCATCTCAGGTGGACCTCCAGCAGGCACAGCTGAGCTCATCAGTGACATCAGTGACTCTGGTGGTACCTCTGTGACAATTTAAAACCCAGGAATGTTTATCAGGTTCAATAGCTGAATATTAATTAGATTTGTACATATACACTGTAGGGCAATAATAGGTCATTGTGCCATGACAACTATGAAAGAAAGTTTGAGTATTGTTCAAATTCAACCTTCTAAATGCTTCCTTGCAAAACTGTGATTCCCTCTGCACAGTCCTTTTCCCATTTCAGCTGAAGCAGTAAAAATGGTATGAACTCCTGAAGAGTAGGGAAGCATAAAAAAGGGCTTTTTTTCATACTGTGAACACATTAGTGTTTTCCTTTAAAAAGACATGCACCAAATTCTCAAACATCATTTTACCATTATGTTCTAGGTCTTTGGAAAGACAATGACTTTCAGTGGAATTGGTGACAAACAGATTAGCTTTAACTATATTGGTATAACAACTAGACATCTCTTTCTTTAAATATCTTTGTAGCTTATAGTGAATTTTGAGAAGTTTCAGGTTTTCACATAGTATTTCCAATAAAAACTGAAGTGGACATATTAAATACCCAAATATTTTCCATTAGAGAGGCTAATATTGTTTATTAATGAACACTGCTGTTGATTTATGATATCATATGATGCAAGGAGCTTATATTGTTCTGATAGTTTCAGATAAAAATTAGAGGTTAAAGGATTTTACAGTATACCTCGAAAATGTGCATTAGCTTAATGAGCAGAAACTAAACATTATCTCAATTACAACCTGAAGAAGGAAGGATGAGACACTAATAATTATATACAATATTAAATAATACATTTTCTAGCCCTTACTTATTTTATTAAGAACCAGTATTTTGACAGTGCCTTTGTATTTTAACTTCTGTGGAGACAGACTGTCAAATAACATCTTAATAAACTTATGAAATCATGCTAGGAAATGGAACCACTCTGCCTACGACTCACCACCATGTAGGGTCTCAAAGGTTATGTGATGCCACTGTTATATTCTGAGAGATTTTAATAGGGGGAGATAAATTCTGATTAGTTTTGGCTTCTCAGGGGTCTCACAGAGGTTGCAGAAATGCAATTTCAGGTGAATAAAAAGCATGGTGAGTTGTATCAAGGTTCATATGTGAAATACAATTCTACATTATGTGTATAAAACAAAGATGGGAAAAATAAATAGAAACCAATCTGTTCTGAAACTACCACTGCCCAAGAGTAGCTGAAGGTTTAATGACACCTCCCGACAAGAGAACATCTTATAGAAGCTCACATGCAGAGGACACAGTATCCCTCAAGTTCTCATTTTTGTTTTCCAGCATATCAATAGCATTGCCAATTTATTGAGAACCAACTGTGGTCTAGGAATCTAAAAGCATGAGACATGAGTGTTAATCAAGGAATTAACTCATTAGCTTAAAAGTTAACTCTGTCAAATCTCATTTCACATAATACAGAGCCATAGAATTTTTTAAGTTGGAAAAGACCTCCAAGACTGTTGTACTGCCAGACACGAAAGAAACACACTGGCTACAGAGCAGCAGTTTGGACCACCAGCCAGGACCACCAAAAAGGGGGCCCTGCTCTTCTTTATTCTCTCATTTATATATCTTTCTTAAGACAATCATGGATTGGTCAAAGAGGTTACCACCTCTATAAGTTCACACGATAAAGACATGGTCAATCATCTTTCTCCGCCTTAGGAGAAAGAAATGAAAAATAATCTAAAAGTTCAAAACAATCTTGGCCAGTTAGGAAAACAAGGACTATGTTTATAGAAAATGCATGAGAACTTTTACTACAAAAGTAAAAATATGGAACACTGCAAAAAGCAGGGCGACACGAGACCATTGAGTCAAACCTTTGACTGATCTCCACCTTGTCAACTAGACCATGGCACCAAGTGCCCCATCCAGTCATTTTTTGAAGACCTGTGGGGATGGTGACTCCTCCACCTCCCTGAGCAGCCTGTTTCAATTGTTAAAAACACTTTCCATGAAGAAATTCTTCCTAATATCCAATTTAAACCTCCTCTGGTACAACTTGAGGCCATTTCCTCTTGTCTTATCACTTGTTATTTGGGAGAAGAGGCCAACCCCCACCTCACTACAGTCTTCTGTCAGGGAACTACAGAGACCAATAAGGTGACCCCTTGAGCCTCCTTTTCTCCAGACTAAACAAACTCACCTCCCTCAGGTGTTCCTCATATGGCTTACTGGTATGATCTGTGGACATGATGTACATTGTAAATTCTCTTCAGGCTGAACAAAGACACCAGACCATGTCAGGGAACTCTTGTGTTTCTACTGTAGTCACTTTAATTCTGGCAACTAGTCCAGTGTGTAGCCTCGAAAGTGTTGGCTAACAAGCCCTTAAATTCTCAATAGCCTTTTAAAAAGTGGAGGCTAACAAGCCCTTAGATTTTGTACAGCTCATTTCTATAAGTTCTCAACTCCCACAGCACCACTTCTCACAGGTGCTGAATGACAAGGCACAACAAACCACCAAAGGTGCTGGCTAAGAAACCACATCACACCAATACTCAAAGGTATTGGCTAACAAGCCACAACACACTTCTACAAGCTCCCCACTCCCACGACAAAGTTCAGTACAGAGTATGGGGTAGAACACAACAGCTGTGTTTTAAACAGTCAAAGCAATGGAGGAGAGAAATAAAGACAAAGGAGAGAGAACAAAGAATATCACCAGTCCTTAGATCCCACATTCATCCTGCTGTGAGCATGGTCCAGGGCCAGGCTGAAAGAGAAAGAGAGGAAAAAGAGAGCAAGGGGTCCTAATCTGCTTCCTTTAATAGTTAAACTGGAGTACATCTCTTATGTAAACGAGATTTTTTTGTGCTTTTGCTCACATATGCACAATCAGCTCTCCTCCAATGAGTGAGTTGGGGTAGGGGGACAAAACTGAGCACAAGTGTCAAGGTAGAACAGCACTGCTCCACTTCCATGGGATCCTCTCCTCTGATCACATTTTTACTGCTGTAACTGACAATGAAACAAAACATGCTTAGGTTTGGTCCTTCCCACTTACCTTCCAGACCGTTCACCCCCTTTCATTGCCCTTCTCTTGACGTGCTCCAGCACCTCAACATCTTTTTTGAAGTGAGAGTCCTAAAAGTGGACACAGCACTTGAGGTGTGGCCTCACCAGTGCCAAGTACAGGGGGAAAATCACTACCCTGGTCCTGCTGGCCACACTGTTTCTGATCCAGGCCAGGACACCTTTGGCTTTCTTGGCCATCTGGGCCCACTGCTGGCTCATGTTCTGTTGCTGTCAAGCAGCACCCCCAGGTCCTTTTCTGCTGAGCAGCTTTCCAGCTAATCTTCCCCCAACCTGTAGCTCTTCATGGGGTTGTTGTGACTGAAGTGCAGGACCCAGCACTTTGCCTTGAGGAACCTCATACTGTTGACCTCAGCCCACTGAGGTCAGCCATACGCTAAAAGGAGACAGAGGTGCACTGTGTATTGGAGCAGGTTGGCCATTCCACACAGACTCATTCATTCTTCTTCACTACCTTTAGCATTCCAGATGTTAACTATTTCCAGGGTTAAAAATAAGTCTGTATATCCATTTTTCATTTTTCCAACTTTAACCTTGGGCTCTTTCCCTAGATTAAATTGACAATTTACAATAAGGTATTTCCATGTTACATATGTATTAGCTGCTCAGGCTACTGAATAAATTTCTGTTCAAGAAAATAAATTGATTGATTTCTTATATTTGTGTTAGAAATTATGTTTTCACAACAAAATACTTGATGTTGCAGTTTTCTGCATCTATAACATTATTAAAAATCTTGCCAAATATGGTCAAGACTGTTCCAGTGTATTCTCACACAAGCATTGTTTTCCCTATAATACTTTTTAACTACTTAAAGAAGAAGATGTGGAAAGTTTCCTTAGACTGTGTTTTTCATGAGTTGGATGTCAGTATTAGAAATGATAAATTATCCAGTTCACTTTACAGGGTACCAGGTAGCTTCTGTCTGCTACTTTTTGAATTATTTTAAGGTTGCCTATGTCATGGTTATTTCTGAGAGAAAAATAGGCTTGTCTTTGCACAGTAACCTGAGAGAAAGAGCAACTTGCCCCTTGGAATTTCACTTTGAACTGAAATAGGTTAAAGAGACAGTAGACTTCAGTTCAATTTCTGTCATGAGGGAGATTTTTTGAATTTTAAGATCATATTCAAAGCATTTCTTTTGTCATAATATGTAACTAAAACTGTAAGCATACATTCAGTTCTATCTTATTTCTTTTTCTCTTTTTCTTATTCTATACTCTAAATGTCATTCATATAAATGGAAGCTTCAGAAGAAGCTTATTAAAAATTTTATCAAACTGTAATACACATTTCAGAAGAGAGATGGACTAAATCTCTCAAGGAAGAACATTCATCAGAAAGTTTTAAAATGAAAGGCAGGTTTCTAATATCTTTCAAATGTATAAAACAAAGGTCTTTGTAAAAGGAAATGTGTGCATATGAACTCTTTCCTTTTAAAAATATACTTAAATTTTGAATATTTGCAATAAATATAAAACATGATACATAATATGGTAGAAAATTTTCCTTTTAAAAAGTAAATATTTTTCACTTCACTGCAATATTTTGCACCAAAGAGCAAACTCAAATATCACCAAAAATGCATACAATGGCATAGACTTTACATGAGAAAACAAATAGCAGTGACTATGACAAATAATTAATGTAATGAAGTCTTTTACTATACTTCTCCAATAATTCTCCCAACACCTTGCACATATTTTAAAGTTAACTAGAAGTGACATAAACAAGTCATGTTCAGTGTTAAAATATTGCATGAACCATTAGATTTGTCTTTATTCCTCCACATCTATAGCTAAAGGTATCATAGTCTGATTTGCTGGCCATTTGATGATGGTTTGTGGGAAGCTTGCTCTAATGCAGATCCAGCACAGCGAATTTGTGTGGTACTCCCCTCCTAAACCTCATCACCAAACTGCCTGTAGGCATCCGATGATGGAAGGTAACTGTACAGCAGGGCATACAAGCACAGCATGAAAAATATTTAATTACTTCTGTTTTTCACCTTTATGGGCTAGAAATGTAAAGCAGAGGGTGATTTATACAACAGAAATAATCAACAGCAAAGTATCTGCTATGATGTTTCTCTTACTTATTATTTCTTTTAATAAAGATGAGTATGCGAGTCAGCTACACGTTAGACACGAGCTAAGAAGGAAAAATGATGAAATAAATGCCAAGGAGAACAGGAAGAGGAAAGAAGATGTGCAACTTCAGCAGGATCCCTTCTGACATGAAGATACTCTGTTAAGGATGGTGACCATGAACTATATTCACTACATTCATAAAGTTGTATTGACAATAATTATTTAAATAAAGGAGAAGAAACTTGTCGAAAACATAGTTCCAAAGAACACTGACAGCTCTAATTTGGACCAGCAAAAATATCATCCCCTAATTTAATTTTGAATTTTAAGGATAAGAAAAAAAGAAAGGACAAGACTGGGCAAGAGAAAAGAAGGGGTAAGAATGGGCAAAAGAGAAGAATATAAAAACACAGATTTGTGAGTCTGGCTCAGCTTTCAAGAGCTGTTTAAGTGTTGGTAGAATCTATCTCTGAATTTGGTATATTTATGAGATAGGAGTTTTGTTTCAAGGAAAGGTAAATGCAAAAACTGCATGCAGAAATACTGAAAAAACATCAGTAATTCCAGTGCAAAGCAAGAACTGAAAATATTTTATTTTTCTGTATTATGTTTTAGGTTTCAGTAGGAGCATCATATAAATGTATGAGCTACAGGCTGTTTTACCATTTTGAAATATAAGTCTGATCACAAATAGTGGAAAATCTCATAGCAGTAACTTGCAACGTTCTTTAAAAATGGATATAAAGGTATCAAATGCCACTGCACCTTGCTAATAAGTCATTCATACTCTAAGGGTAAGTGTAGGTATAGAATTCAAGCTCTTTGCCTGAATATTAAATAGTTGTTAAACAGACATTTAGAGACAAAGGAAATTCACCATGTGTTACTGAATTGCCAAGCATTATATTAATATTCAATTGGTGAGCTGCTGTGTAGAAAGAAAGACTTGCTAGAGGCTTAAAATGCTAAATGCATGTCTCAATTTACTGTAACTGCATACTAAAAGCGTTGCTCTGTCGTACATTAGAAAGAAAAGTTCAACAGCTGTTGTAATGTAGAAGTCCAAATGCAAGGTACTTGGTTTGAGTTCTTAGAATTAATTGAAGTCATAAGCATACTAAAGGAGGGGGAAAAATCCTTTGCCTACCTGAATATATAGTACTTTTCTTCTTAAAATTATATCTCTTCTAGGCTTTTGTATTAATCAGTACTTTAAAAGGATATCTGTTAGAGTTGAGTGAACTGTTCAGGTTGAATTAAATCTGATTCAAACATTTTGCCATGACTTGCACTTTTTGAACCATACATGGTAACACTGAAATGTGCTTGACCACAGGTTTCTTCTTGTTCTACCAAGGGAAAACAGAGGAGAACTAGAGTCTTCCTACTATGCTGAGTCCATCCAGGTGAATTCAATGAGATCATATGATCTCAAAAGATGCTCAGGGCAATCATAAGAAAAGATATCCCCTGTAATGCCAGAAGAGAACAACTATAAACTGGGAGGCATACCTAAATGTCATGAACCTCATGCACAAATCATAAGCAAAGTCTGATTAGTGTACTTAATAATCAACATTATCCTTGCAGGTTGTCATCACGTAAGGGATTACTACCATAGCAGTGTTAGTGACATTGTTATTACCATCCATGCCAGTCTAATTGATTCAGAAGTTTACAGCGCATTTATCAGTGCATTGCACAATTCTATTCAAACATTAAGGAAGGCTTTAACAACTTTATTTTCTTCCAAGAAAAAAGAATGCAAAAGCCTGAACAAAACTAGTATTTTATTTCTTCTGAGGTAGCTTGTCTCTTTCTTTGCAGTCCCATTTAAAAAGAAGCATATAGCTGTATTGCCTCAGGAAGCATCAAGAAAAGATATTATTCTCTCACAAAGGCATGATTTCCTCCCTATTCTATCATTACTCCCAGAGGTTAGCAATTTGTTACTAGCTCTGAACAATGCCAAATGCTGTGTCAGCAACACTGAACACCACATGGGACTTGGAGGGGAGGAGAGAGGAAAAATCATGGTTCCAGTTTTCCTTTTGCCCAGTTTCCTTACAGATACAGAGATTAGGCAAATTCTAACTCTGCCCTTGCTCTGCTCAGATTAGTTGTTGCAGCAGAGAGGCTGGGAAGCCAGTTTGAAGTTTTATTTCTCAACATAAATAAGGATAGTAGTCTGAGATTCAAAATTATTATGTTTGTAGATGCTGAATTAATAATTCTCTATACATATGGGATAAAGCTTATAGCACAGAATCCCTCTACTTTAATTCATATTACTTCTATATTTATTGAAATTTCTCTAATTGAGAAAAAAATTATTTGTAGTCACTTGTTTGGGGAACATGAGTGATTCATTCCCTCCTCTCCCCTCCATTTTTTTTCATTTGAGGTTGGGGATTTTTATGATTTTTTTTTGTTTGTTTTTTCCTATGGTAGAGGTGTGACTTGATCCCTTTTAGAGGTAACATTTCAAAGAAATATTAGCTGTGGTATACAACTATATTTTTAACATTATGGTTAAATTTTAAAATTACTTATTTTTATAATGGTAGCTCTGAATTAATTGTAAGTACAGAAAACTTCTTATGAATAGTTTATTAAATTCCTTTGGGAAAAAGAAAAATTAAAGTGTTAAATGGGTTCATGTTTGTAGTCTTGGCTAAATGATAAAAATGGGACGAGTAGCCAATCCCCAGTGAGCTGTGCTGCCATGCAGGAGGATCTCAACAGCCTGGAGAGATGGGCTGAGAGGAACATTTTGAAGGTCAACAGAGGCAATTGCAGGGTCCTGCACCAGTATAGGCCGGGGACTGACCTGCTGGTGACCATCTGTGTGGAAAGGACCTCAGCATCCTGGTGGGCAGCACTGTCCATGAGCCAGCAGTGCCCTTGTAGCCAAGAAGGCCAATGGTATCCTGAGCTGCATTAGGAAGAGCATTGCCTGCAGGTTGATCCTGCACCCGTTCTTAGCCCTGGTGTGCCATACAAGGATTGGCTGAGGTCTCTTGGCTTGTTCAGCCTGGAGAAGATGAGACTGAGTGGAAAACTCACTGCAGTTACAACTTCCTCATGAAGGGGCAGACACTGATCTCTTCTCTGTGGTGATGAATAACTGGACCTGAGGGAACACCCTGAAGCTGAGAGAGGGAAAATTTAGATTAGATATTGTGAAAAGGGTTTTCAACCAGAAGGTGGTTGGGCACTGGAACAGACTCACCAGGGAAGTGGTCACAACACCAAGCCTGACAGAATTCAAGAAGCGTTTGGACAATGCTCTCTGGCACATAGTGTGATTCTTGATGTGGTACTGTGGAGGGGCAGAAGACAAACTTCAATGATTTTTGTGGGGGCCTTCCAACTCAGGATATTCTATAATTCTATGATAAAATGAGAGTGAAGCATGAATCACATGGAAAGGCTCAGACTTGGCCTGGGCAAAGCAATAGATCTATCCAATACATTTCAAAAATCTGAGTGATGAGTGTAAACTGGAATCTGAAACTCAAGATTAAATTTTGTTCAATGATTCTACCAACAATAAATACACCAGTAAATATTTAGTTGAGTCCTGTTGTTTATATGAGCAGAATAGAACACAATTCATTTTCCTATGAATATATTGACACCACAGTACTGACACAGTAAGATGTTGATGTTGATCACTAAGCCAGTAGATGTGAATCTGAACACACAAGAGGATCAGACCATAGGGGAAGCTTTGCCATTTATGTTTTTCCAATCAGCCTAATTAATCCACTTTCTTCTTGTTTAGGGACAGATCCAAATAGTTACCAGAGTAAGTTTTAGAAAGTATGACTTTTAAGTCAAATTTTTCCTTTTTACAAAAAGTGTGTGAAATCATTAGACTGTTCTAAGGAGAGCATATAAGAACAGGACTGTGCTCTATGCCTTAGAATTCTTTCAGTGGCATAACATTGTCGATTTTCAGTACAGGTTTTAGTGACAAGTGATTAAACCATGACAAAATAGCTTTTTTCTAAAACAGCACTGCCTGGAAATATTTTAATTTTTATGATTAGTGCAGTGAAGTGTGTGCTGTACGATGCCTAAATCAGTTGTGTGCATTCAGAGAACTACCATTATTATAATATATTAAAAGGTTTATGCCATGTCTGAAGAATGGCTGTGAGTTACAGAGGAAAACAGCTCTGAGAAGTCTTTTTTATAAACAGGAGAACTAAATGCTGTTTCTGAAAGATGTTCCTATGAGCCATACTAAACATAGGTCTATGCACCAGGGTATATTGCACAGAAGTTCCACAGACAAGCAGCTGTGGCAGCAGACTTTAGAGGAATTCAGTTCCCTTTTTCTTTGCAGCTGTAATGTCAAAGAGCTGGCAGCTTAAAAACTTTTCAGATGCTATAAAATAACATAATACTAGTAATTAAGGAACATTTGGAGGTTTTATTTTTGTCTATTTGCTGTTCCTATACTATCATTAATACAGGCAAACCTATCAGATTTAAAAAAGAATTCTTTTAAAATAAGAGTTTACAAACATTAATAATATTTTTTAAATTCTTTGATATGATTCAGAGTATTTCATTCCCACTTCTATAGTTGTAGGGAAAAACACATAAATCATAATTTTTGCTGACAGCCAGACAACAGCCTTTGAACAAGTTAGTTTTATTAAACCCTCNTAGTTGATTTTCAGAGAGTGACTGTACATCAGTCTGCTAATGGCAGATAGTTATTGCCTTTGCATCATTTGTGTGTTTTAGTTTTGTTTTATTGGTGGGTTTCGTTGTTTGGTTTTGGTTGGGGTTTTTTGGGGTGGGGGGGAGGGATGTGTCTCTCTTCCTTTTGCTTACTAAACTGTCTTTACCTCAACCCATGAGTTTTCTTGGTTTTATTCTTCCTATTCACTCCTCAGTCCAGAAGTGGGGGAAAGTAAGTGAGAGGCTGTGTGGGCGCTTAGCTGCTGTCCAGAGTCAGCCCACTGTAACTCTTGAGGTGTTTGTCAGGGTTGCAAGACTGGACTGCTGACCTGAGCTTGGGCTGAAGTTAACTGAGCAGGATGTGGTAAAGTACCAGAGGAATCGCCAGGCATGACAAATAGCAGTCTGGGAAGCAGCCAGGTGTTACAGACAGTGCCACGAAGCACAGATGCAGCTCACAATTGTAAAGACAGTAAAAGGAAAGGCCTGAGCCTCACAGATCCTTTCAGGCAGCACTGAGTCCTGTTGGGATTGTGTTTGCCCAAGGCCAGCACTGCCAGGATAACTGTGTCTGTAATGCTGTGCTCCACTGTCACCCATGTGGTGATAACAAAAATACTAAATTGAGTATAGATATGGTGGTGCTGGGACTGAAGGAGAAAAAAATAAAAAAGGGCAGCTTCTTCATATGAGGGTGTATGAGTGGTAAAAAAGGGGTCAAGAACCAGAAAAAATGATAACAATTTATGTAAATCATGTCATCAGTGGTGTCCAGGGATACTTGACAGGCAGCCCTGTGCTTGGTGACACAGGCTGATGGACTAAACCCTTAGAAACATAATGTGGCCCCTATGATGGAAGAAGGCCCAGTGAAGACAGGCAAGGGTGATACACCCATGAAGCTTAGAGAGCAACTCAGAGAAGATAACTTTATCTGAAAACAAGGAGGGAGGTTGTTTTAGTAAACAGTTATTAAGGTGAGTGTTTCAGCTGGTGTAAATGTTCCTCCTTGAGTTCATTAAACGAGTGTGAAGTGTGATGCTCCCTCACCAAAATTATGTAGAAAACTCCATGTCTCCTGCCTGCAAAATCAAGTCAGATGCCTGTGTTATCATCAGAACAGGTTTATTGCTCTGCTCCAGGCTTTGCTGATCAGGTCTGGGTTTCTCACCAGGGACCTCCAAACAGCCCCACTCACAAGCATTACTTCACCATATAGTTAGGTTTTTCCCCTATTTCCTCCTCATGGATAAATACTTCTCCTCCATCAAACTTTTTACCATATATTCCTGTTTTACTGATTTTACGTACTTGGTTTAATTTTAGCCTTAGACACCAAACCCTTGGTGAGCCAGCAGCATTTGTTGCACTATTTATTTGGCTTCTTTTGCTTTATTCAGCCCCTGATAATACCACAACTTCCGTAGTTTCTGCTTTTCCCGTCTTAGGAGCTTAGGCCCTGGTCAGATGGGGCAGCTACTTTTCCCCTTATGTTTTCTGCAGGATCCAGAAAATTCTCATCTTGAAACCCTAAGACGGAGTTCTGTGGAACTCCACTACTGNTAATATTTTTTAAATTCTTTGATATGATTCAGAGTATTTCATTCCCACTTCTATAGTTGTAGGGAAAAACACATAAATCATAATTTTTGCTGACAGCCAGACAACAGCCTTTGAACAAGTTAGTTTTATTAAACCCTCAAAACATTGCTGAACTTCATTGTACAGAGTTCTCAACACATGCTGTTCCTAAAGGCTTAATTTCTTCCTAAGTCTAGTTTTTTTGCAAGCAATTTTAGATAGACCTGAAAAATGAAACAAAACTTAGTTTTGTTATTTATCCTGTGTTCTCAGTGGCCTCTGCAGCTTTTGTTATGTTTAAACAACACTCTTTAAACTACAATATGGTGTCTGGGATGGAGCTATTTTTCTTTATAGCAGCCTGTGGTGCAGTGTTTTGGATCTGAGACTAAAACAGTGTTGCTCACACATCTATTTTGCCACTGTCACTGAGCATTATAATGCCAAGGTTTTCTCTGTTTCTCACTCTGCCTCTGTGCCAAGCGAATAGGCCAGGAGTGGGCAAGAAAGAGTGGGAAGGGACACAGGAGGAACATCTCACCCTAAACAGCCAAAGGGATATCCCAGGCCACATGATGTCATGATNAAAAAAAAAAAAAAAGAACAGGGATCATTCAATGTAGTTGATTTTCAGAGAGTGACTGTACATCAGTCTGCTAATGGCAGATAGTTATTGCCTTTGCATCATTTGTGTGTTTTAGTTTTGTTTTATTGGTGGGTTTCGTTGTTTGGTTTTGGTTGGGGTTTTTTGGGGTGGGGGGGAGGGATGTGTCTCTCTTCCTTTTGCTTACTAAACTGTCTTTACCTCAACCCATGAGTTTTCTTGGTTTTATTNTGAGTGGTAAAAAAGGGGTCAAGAACCAGAAAAAATGATAACAATTTATGTAAATCATGTCATCAGTGGTGTCCAGGGATACTTGACAGGCAGCCCTGTGCTTGGTGACACAGGCTGATGGACTAAACCCTTAGAAACATAATGTGGCCCCTATGATGGAAGAAGGCCCAGTGAAGACAGGCAAGGGTGATACACCCATGAAGCTTAGAGAGCAACTCAGAGAAGATAACTTTATCTGAAAACAAGGAGGGAGGTTGTTTTAGTAAACAGTTATTAAGGTGAGTGTTTCAGCTGGTGTAAATGTTCCTCCTTGAGTTCATTAAACGAGTGTGAAGTGTGATGCTCCCTCACCAAAATTATGTAGAAAACTCCATGTCTCCTGCCTGCAAAATCAAGTCAGATGCCTGTGTTATCATCAGAACAGGTTTATTGCTCTGCTCCAGGCTTTGCTGATCAGGTCTGGGTTTCTCACCAGGGACCTCCAAACAGCCCCACTCACAAGCATTACTTCACCATATAGTTAGGTTTTTCCCCTATTTCCTCCTCATGGATAAATACTTCTCCTCCATCAAACTTTTTACCATATATTCCTGTTTTACTGATTTTACGTACTTGGTTTAATTTTAGCCTTAGACACCAAACCCTTGGTGAGCCAGCAGCATTTGTTGCACTATTTATTTGGCTTCTTTTGCTTTATTCAGCCCCTGATAATACCACAACTTCCGTAGTTTCTGCTTTTCCCGTCTTAGGAGCTTAGGCCCTGGTCAGATGGGGCAGCTACTTTTCCCCTTATGTTTTCTGCAGGATCCAGAAAATTCTCATCTTGAAACCCTAAGACGGAGTTCTGTGGAACTCCACTACTGGCAGGTCACCAGTCTGATGTCACCTCATTCTCTTTGTCCCCAATCTGTGAGCCAGTTGCCCACCCATCACATGATGTGTTTGTGCAGTTGTGTGCCGGACATTTGAATATAAAGAACAGTGAACTTCTAAGTGTTCTTTGCGTGATGCTGGCAGGCACACTCGGCATTTTCCATAGTTCTAGCACTTTCCAAGAGTTTTCTATGTCTAGCTCCTTACACAGTGATTTTTATTTTGACTAGATGACCTATTAAGAGGAAATCCCTGCTATTGCTTTGAAATTGTGTCCCATTGCTGTGAAACAGCAGTTCAGAGTGTAAGGCAGTAAAGAAAAAGCATTGAAAACGTTTTATTGTGCAAGTTTAAATTAAAAATTCTGGTTATGTGTATTTATAGCAGTTACTAATTAAAACTTCAGATCAGAATTCCATTGCTCAATAAATAATTATAAATAACAATGCTTCCTTACATTTTCTAAAAAGTGTTCCCCTTCAACAATGACAAAAATATAATCTGTCATTCACAGATGTACTGGTTGGAAGGTGAAAAATTACTTGTTTAGTTTCTTTCTTTGCTATTTGTTTTATGTTCTGTCTTTTTAAAGCCTTTTTTTTTCCTTTACATAAATTTGCTAGGTTGATGAAGCAATTAAACAGATAGGACAGAGGCCAATTTCTTTAAATTACTCCTGAGAGACTGCAAAACCCTTTAAAATCAGCTATAGACTAAAAAATCAGCTTTCATGAGCTGCGAGTGAGTTTTGAAAGATCATTGGAAATTAGTCCTGAAATAATATTTACATAGTAGGACAATGAAAAAAAGCTGAGAAGTAAACTGAAACTCCAAGGAAAAGAACATAGGTTTTTTCTTTTGTGGAGGTTACTTATGTGGGATATTATCAACTTTTTGTTGAGAGAAATTGCAACTATAAGAAAAAACTGAGCTATTGCTCAGACAGTGCAGTGATAGTGATGACATTGTGCAATTTTTTTCCTAAAGAAACAGCTACAGAGAAGAGCTTGTGTAAAGCATAAATAGCAACTTCTCTCCATACCCACTGAAATTTAAAAAGTAGGTAAAAGAGAATGTTAGTTATGCAAATGATATATGCGTTTTCTGTTAAATAACTCATTAGCACAGATCAAATATGTCAAAGAGCTTATTAAAATATTACTCAAGAATGCATATTAATAAACATTAATAAATATCATGTCAAAATCTTTTTGGAGCTGGATGGAATTTCACCATTTCTGTATCACAAATTGGAGCAAAATGTGAAATTTCAATATTTTTTGAAAAAAACCCACTACTGTATATTACATTTTGTCTTGACAAAACACTTTTGTTTGGTAAGGTCAAAAAATCTTACATAGATAAGATGAAAAAGTTTTACTTCGGTAGTATAATTTATAATATATTCTACAGTAATCTAAATGCCAATACAAATATTATTGCATCACAGATGTCCAGCACCAGTCCCAATACTGATTCTTGATGAACACTACTCGTCACTGCTCTGCACTTGGACATCAAGCCATTGACAATTCTATGAGTGCAGCCCTTCATCCAATTCCTTATCCATTGAGTGGTCCATCTGTTAAATCCATGTCTGTCCAATTTAGAGATAAGGATGTCACACAGGACACTGTCAAATGCTCTGCACAAGTCCAGGGAGATGACATCAATTGCTCTTGCCTTATCCACCAACACTCCCATCAGAGGAGGGTCCAAATTTGTGAGGTAAGATTTGTCCTGAGTGAAGCCATTTTGACTGTCAACAATCACTTCCAGATTTTCCATGTGCATTGGCATAATTTCCAAGAGGATGTGCTCTATGACCTTCCCAGGCACAGAGGTGAGACTGTAGTTCCCCAAATCTCACTTTTTTATAGTGTTTATGCTTCCCTTCTTCTATTTGAAGTGTTTTTACACTACTGAGGCTGTTACAAAAATTTTGCCTATTTGTTTTGCAGTTTGGATGTGTGGGAGAGAATCTCTCAGACTACAATATAATAGTGAGAAAATAACTGTCTTTAAAAAAAGGTGTCAGCTAACAAATACTTTTATCAAAAGTATTAAACTGGGACATGGCAACTTCTAGCAAAGTTATCAAAATAGAAGTGAAGGTGTTTGCATTATCAAGTGTTGATATTAATAGCTAGAAGTGATCTTTTAGGCATTTATTAAACACTTCTGTTATAATTAAGGAGAGGGAAATTGGGTAAATTTGGGACAGTAAAGGTGTATAGTGATACAGTAGGAAATGTCACCACTTAAATAAAAGTTCTTTTTCTTCTCTATCTAGGCAATAAAATTTACTAATGAAGCTTCATGGAAAGGAGAAAAAAAAAATTAAACTGTGCTGTTTCAACAATTATGTTTTCCAAATCACTGCAGATGAGCTATGGTAATTTTTTAACTTAACTATGACAGTTCATGTGAGGAGAATGGCCAGTGCAGTGGAGTGGAAAGGAAGCATATCTTGTTTTAGTCATATCTGAAGAGCCAAATCAAACATAAAAATCTAAATCAGTGAAGTCATTCAGTCTTTCTTAAAACCTTGAGTCAGCAGTCCTTAGGTGAGTCATTGTTGTTTGTAACACTAATATAGCCTCATAGATGTGCATTGCACTTAGAGTGTCCATTTAGAAAAATATTGTTTCATCATCATCATGCTCCTAGTTTCAAAAGTATCTGCACTCTAATCAACCTTGATCAGATAAATTAATAGAATGTTTCTCAGAAGTGTTAAGAAAACACAATTCTTTTTGGTTGATAATAGGAAAGCAGAAGTGCCTTTGCTATCACCAAAACATTTCTGGAAAGTAAAAAAAGCCAACAAAACCCAACTTCACAATCCATTTACAGGACAGCAGTATCATTCTAACAAAAGAGAGAAAATTTATTATTATTAAGAGTGATTCATGTCTACATGTGATCCTTTCCATATGTATCTTTGAAACCCATACAATGAATATAAGTGAAAAAAAAAATTTCAGTTAAAAATACAGATAAGAAACTTGGTTGAACACAGATGGTTGAAATTTTAACTTAAATCTTGTGTGAAAAGAATAGGAAATACAAAAACTGAGGTGTACCTATGTACTAGTTTGAAAGCAAACCAGTGAGAGATCCCAAGTTAGAACCACAATTTAATAGGAAAATTACCATAAAGCCAATAATACAGTAACACTGGCTTAAACTGACAGAGTCAGGATACAACCTGACACCCTGTTGGTCAGGGTGGTGGTAGCAGTCCAATTAAATGGTGGCTGCAGTCCTGTTGACGTGACAGACGTGGTTCTGTTGAAGCAGTGATCCTGTGGAAGAGTCTGGTCTTCCTCTGAAGGTCCAGTGGTGGTTATGTAGCTCTTGTCGTCTGGGAATCCAGTAGGTAAGGCTGCTCATGGTGTTCCAAACCTCAGATTATATCCAGGTAGGAATGCTTGGTTCCTCCCCCTGAGTGGAGCATCTCCCAATGGGATGATGTAATTTTATGAGTCATGCAGTGGGACTTGATGGCTCATTAGCAAAAGACATCCCACGGAGGCAGGTACCAGGGATGAGTCATGGAAAAGATAAAGAACACTGCCCCACCTGGTCTTAACAGATGATGATAGAATACATACTTTTGGTTACATCTTACATTGTAACCTAAGATGACCTATTGTTAATGTACTCTACTGCTAGAAAGTCCACCCGACTCTAGAGGGGGCTGGTCACAAGGTAACTAAGACTACTCTCTGTTTAATGGGTAGATAACCTTCCTCCAGACAGAAGTAATAACATTCTGAAAAATATTCTTAGTGAAGAGTATTATTCATATACTAAATAAAGAGATTTTGTAAAAAGCACTAAATTAAAAATTACAGAAATTTTGTTAAGACACTATAATGTCAATTGCAAAAGTAAAAACTGTGTCACATTAAAAACATGGGCAGATAAAACAAATTCACCTTAGAAAAATGCAAATTGATAGAGCTGATTGAAAAAAAAAATCTGTAAACAAGGCAATAACTGAACCATCTCAACAGGCAATCCCATAAGAATTTTTTCGTTCAAAAAATTTTTCCATCAAAGATGCCTTAAATTGGTATTTCTGAGGAGTACTGAGACTAGCTGTGCTCTCAGTTCTGTTGACTGACACACATATGTTTGACAAGGCATTGATTCTGGTAATTCTTTTACACCCCAGAGACTTTCATAGACAGATACTGCTGTTGTTGGGAATGATGCTTCACTCTAGGAATTCACCAGATGTTGGTCTGACAGTGAGACCTGAGGCACATACTTTGTGAAGAAGGAAAGGGAGAGACATTTACAAATTAGTTTATTCCCACTGAGTTTCTAAAACATAGGCTTTAAATTTAGAATTCTTTGTTGTTTTAGGAGCCAATGTTAAAGAGGAGGTGACAGAAGCTTTGGCTAAAATCTCTGACTGACTTGGAACCCAGTTACAGAAGTAGTAAAAGATCCTCTGGACCTTCTGTGCAGTAATTCCCCTTCTTTCTTGAACTGGACAGCCCAAAACTGGAAACAGTACTTCAGATGCAATCTCACCAGGGAAGAATAAAGGGGGAGTGTAACCTCCCTCAACCTCTTCCTAATGCACTCCAACACTCAGACACAGAACTTCCTGCTGCTGCTACCGCCTGCCTCACTTACTGAGTTCGTTCTACTGAATTGCTTTTCTCCGTAATCAGAAATGCCAGCTAGATTACTCTTCCTGTTTATTTTATTGATATGCTTGGGTTTTGAAAGGCAAATACTTTTAAAAATCTTCTTTGCTTGATTAACTTTAATTTGAAAGGCAATAGATGATATACCAGACTTCCAGTGCCTAAAGGATGTTTACAAGAAAGATGGAGAGGTACTTTTGACAATGGCATATAGAGATTGGACAAGGTGGGATGGCTTCAAACTGAAAAAGTTTAGATTAGATGTTACGAAGAAATTCTTTATTGTAAGAGTACCAAGGCACTGGAAGATATTTCCCAGAGGGGTTGTGGAGTCTCTCTCTCTCTCCAGAGACATGAAAAGTCCTCTGGACAAAATCCTGAGCAATGCACTCCAGGCGGCCCTACCGGAGCAGGATCTGTGGTTCTGTGACCATGATTTTCAAATAGCGAACAACTCCATCAATTTGCAACTAAAGGTATTGTTACTGTCTATTTATCCATGTATTTTGAGAAACCAACTTACCATTAAATCACTTTGTAATCAACATATTGAATCCAATCCATTCATTCTGCAGAAAGATGGGCAAGTCACATATATATGTCTAGTTTTACTCAGACAGTTATGACAGTGATTATAAATTTTCAAATCTTATGGGAGTTTATTTCTATTTCAGTAGGTGAATTTCACTTCTACTAGGAGGAATGACTAGGTTTAAGAAAATCTTGTAAGTAGTTTGTGTCCAACTCAGTATAGTGACACAAAGAATCCAAACTTCTAACTCTATTAATCACTTCGAAACACCAAATCCATCTGCATGGAGCAAGTACCATGTCTAATTAACTTTAAAACAGATTCAGATACTTTTTCATTTTCCTTTGGTCATGTAAGCTACATCTCTTGTAAACTCGGGGAATTTTCTTAAAGACTCTATGAGCTACTAATTAAAGCAAAAAACTTCTGTTGATACATCATTCCAGACAGCAATTCAAGTCAGCTCCCTTTACAAGCAGCAACAACAAGTTCTCTCTCTCTTTGTTGCATTTTCAGCTACAATTGCACTTGAAAAATGCCCCTAACTAACTACTGTGAATGGCAGTAATATTTTGAGACAGATACTTGTGGATGGCAACAAAAGGGCAGCAGCCTTCTGCTTTTTGTCAGTGTGATTCAGCCTGGAGGCCCAAGTGAAATGTTAGCTTTATTTTAATAGGACCACAGGCAAATGAAAGAAATCTTAAAAAAAAAAAATGTGTGTCATGAATATAACAATGCACTTTTTGGTACATTGAATCTCTTTTTCTATTGCTACATATATCCTGTGTATGGGTGGATTTGCCTTACATCACACATGACTTTCAGATAAACCTTTGGATTTTATCACTGTTGTCACGTAAAAAACTATTTGTTCCCAAGAAAATTACCTAGAAGTAAACTTCAGATTTATGTATCTTATATTCTTGGCTGCATTCTCTGCTATTGCATGGCTAAAAGAGGAGAAAAAAGAGAATATAAATGTCACTACCCTAAGTCTGAGACCAGGCTCTTGAGAGCTTTTTTAGAGTGCTTTTTTAGGTCTTCAAATTTAGACATAGTGAATGTGGTTAGAGAACAAAACAGCCATGTATATTCAACATCACTGGGCTCTTTTCTATCTGGAAGAGCTAGATCTGGCCAAAATATATTCAGTGTCTGCATTTTCAGGTATGGGGCAGCTGGGTCACAGAAGACTGACATAATACTTCACCAAATTCCTGTACAGAAATGTAAACTCCTCAGGAACTGACCAAACACAAATTTTGGGGTAGAAAAAGCAGCAAGTGGATGCATAATCATCCCATGACCCTGCTAAAAGCATAGAAACAGAGAGATAATACAGAAAAAAAAGAGAATAAATGAAATAAAGGTGGAAAAATGGAAAAGGGAATTATCTAAATAATGAAAAATATCAGACTTCTAGTCCCTAAATTTTTGATTCACTGCACATGATGCAGAGGATTCTATGACAAGGGCAGATCTCTGTGTGATTTTAGCAATATATATCAACCTTATGCACAGAACTATCTCAAAATATGAGTCTGGAAGCCACAGTCAGTGATTCTTTTTACTTTTACCATATAAGTAATGCTGTGAATTTGGACTTTTAAGGCAGAAATATCTATGCAGTATGAATTTAACTAACTCATTTTATAATGGGTTGTTTGTTATCTTACCTGATGCAGATGTGAACTGAGAGTAAAAGACTCAATACATTTGCAGGGCTCTGTGCAAAAATGAGTGTTCTCTTTGACCCAGTGCTTCAGAAACAAACACATATCATCATTTTATCCCTTTATCACCAAGAAAAAAATACAACATTGAGCATTCCTATTATATTCAAAGTAGTTAAAATAAATTCCACCTTTCAGGAAAACAATTAATTGAAGAAAATGAGAGTATATTGATCATTCTATAATTTAGAAAAGGAAGTACTAGAATTCTCTCTGTACATTTTACAAAAAAAAAAAATTATATTGCAGGGAAGTCACACTGCAAAGAAATTAAAATAGATTTAAACTCAAGTAATTAAATTCCTGTGAACTACTTATAAAAGGAGTATCCAGCAAATTTTCCCCATGATTAATATTTGTACATGCAAATAGAGCTAGTAAGATATGTGTAGAATATCTGGAAGTATTAGGCAGAGGGTGTTTTTTTCTGACTAGCTTTTTCTATCAGGTTCAGTATTAGCCTTAATTTCTTCATTAAAATTGATAAGTTCTAGTTAAACTACTTTAAATTCACTTTCTCAAAACTCTCCCTTTTTTTTTCTGAATTCTGGAAAGCTAATACCATGTTTATGCTAAAAGATAATATTGATCGGTGATTTAAATTTTTTCCACCCAAAGTGTACCTCTTTACAAAAAAAAATAAATCAGTTATTATATTTGATGTTGTATTCTACATGATTTAGAAAATAGTTTCTGTGGTATACTCTATGTGTTACTGAGTCAGAGTTTGAAATTCTTGCAAGTCACATATCCATATTATGTTTATAAATTGAATTAATAACATTCCCCAGAACTATATTGAGAAGCTCTTAATAGCATATTGTATTATAATTAGCTGCTTGTAATTGAATCTGAAGGAAAAAAAACATTTAAATAAAATTAAACTGACCTATAAATGAATTAGAAATCACTGTGAAGTTTAAGTAGCCATAACCAGCCATAACCAGTTGTTTTTTCATCAGTTATATGAATAGTTAAAAATATTAAAGTCTATCACCCTTCAAAGAATTAATTCTCACTGTCCATAAATTTTAACTCAGTTTTCACTTTAAATTCTATTTTTAGCATGGTAATGATTTTAGTTAAAAACGCATATTTACAAATGGAAATACATCAACCAGCATGAAAACCCATCATCTCTACCATAATCATATCATATCATCATATTTCTCTTATTTGTTTCCATATTAAGAATTAATTAACTTTAGCACACATTCCTATGGCAGTTTTGGTTCCAATGGATCCTCATCTTTACAAATTTTTTTGAAATTCTTAACCTACTTTATCTTAATAGCACCATACAAATTTACTGATGTCAAACCATATTTAATCACAGTAGGCAAAGTCATAAGCATATTATGTCATCAGCTAATGTGTTTAATTTAAAATAGCTTCAGTTTGCAATTTGTCAGTTGAGGGTTTACATTACTTCTTTGTGGAGCAGGAGTTTGACATTGAGTTATTCTTTTACATTGTGTAGTAATGTAAAATGTTCAGAGCATTTTTCTCCATTTCAGGCGACTGCCCATGATGTATCTATTGACACTGGTGTTCTAATACAGCTCATTCCTGGCAGACATTTTAATCCTGTCTGCCCGAATTGAAAAAAAACATTTAAGAAAAAGTATTCATCTTTATGTTGGCTCATACTACAATTATTACAAGGGTGAGGACTTGTAACAATGTGCTGCAGCCTGAGCATTATGTGTTAGTCATCAGCTTTGATCAATGTTTTGGAGCTTCACTGCTGATAGAAGGGATAGAAAGCAATTATATAGCATTACCACTGAGGTGCTATTCCAACTTGATCATGGTTTTCATTCTTTTCCTTCTTTTGCTCTAGAAACCAGTAAGTTTTTTGATATTTAATATCCTCTTACATTTTCTCAATTGCTTCTTTCTCCTTCAGTTATAAACTATCAATAACAGTGCCTTAGTTACTTAATGCACCATGTGAAATATATGTACACGATATGGAAGACAGGTACATGCTTCAAAATGGTGAGGACATTTTTACTTCTTTATAAGGACACCCATATTCTTCTCCTCAGGGCTGCTCTCAATCCATTCTCTGTCCAGCCTGTGTTTGTGTTTTGGGTTGTCCCAGCTCAGCTGCAGGATCTTGCAGTTGGCAAATCATGAGATTTGCACTGGCAAAAAAACCATCTCTCAATCCCTTCCCTCCATCGTGTTGACTGCACCCTACAGCTTGGTGTTGTCAGCAAACTTGCTGAGGGAGCACTGGATCCCACTGTACATGTCACCAACAAAGATGTTAAACAGTACTAGTCCAATACCAACCCTCAAGGAATGCCCTCAGAAAATGCTGAAGTGTTCTTTGTTCTGCAGCTTTAGGATGTGGTTATCTTGCCCTTGTTGTTTAGGTTACTGTTTTTTATAACATGTATTGATCATGGGGTTTTAAGTTTTCTTTTCAGTGCATTCTGCAATTTGACATAGTTTCAAACATTCTTTTCCCTTTTAAATGATTTCTTTTTCCAGAAAAATGTTGACAATCACACCATGGAGTGTCTGTCATGCACTGTGGGATTTGGTACTGTGAAATCCCTCTTTTCTACCCCACTCCTGCCCATAAGAGTGAGTGCAAAGATAGGCATGGCTTCTGTGATGAACTTCACCTTGTTAAGAGGAGAAATGAAATTTATAAATGTACTACAACAGATGCATTGTCATTAGGTATCTAAGGTCAAGGGTAACCATTACTGAAGACTCAACTCTTGACATTGCTAAAAAGTCATTTCAGTTTGGAGTACCCCATTATTCTGCTCATATCTAAACCAGCAGATTTGGTTCAGACCAATTCTTCAGATAGTGTGATAAATCACTCCAACTATGTGTCAAAAGTGAGTGCATATTTCTAAGACACTTGAGATTTTGTTTCTGCTCAGAAATAGATGTAGGGGTTTTCCATGTACCTAAATCCTCTGGATGCTCTCTGTGCTATGTCCCTCAGAGCTGAGAGAAGTCTTGTGGGAGACAATCTTAAAGAGACTTTAGGAGAAATTACCATTTCCTATATCCAAGCAGTCTTTGTAACTCGACTGTACCATCATATATTTTATGTCTTGCTTTCTGTCCCCTAAGGTGTAAGGAAGGTGAATCTATTGTGAAAAGAAAAAAAACAAGCTCAAGTATTAGATAAGAACTATATTCTGTAGTTGCTTTGAAAAGATTAACATGATTTACACATATAGATCTTTTGGGTTCTGTGTTTTCTTTATGAAAGAATATAGGATTCAGAAGCAAGACTTAGAGGAGGTGATTTCTTCTTTAAAGCATATGTACATTTATAGTAAATCCAAGAGAAGAAAACAAATTGAAAAAGGGATTTTCTAAGGCATTACTTGATATAAATACTTTCGAAAAAAATGTAAGGAAAATCAATCTCAAAAATGGGATATACTATTTTTAAAATTAAGCCACTCAGAATTGAAATCCATTATTTGCATAATTTCATCTGTATTTCCTGGATTTGAATTTAGTAAGAGTGAGGAATTTCAGCTCTGTTTAAAAGAGATTTAGTTACTTACAGGATTCAAGTACAAAAATGCAAGAATGCAGAGATCATGAAAATGAAGTAACAGAAAAATGAAAATGTTAAGTGGTTTGTGTCAAGGAGTTAGAACTAATTTTTAAAGCAAAGGTCAAGCAATAAGATAATCAATGAGAAAAAGATCAGGTGGAACATCCTTTAAAACTGTAAAATTTAATGTTCACAGGTGTCATATTAAAAACAAGTGAGCGTAATGAAATCTCACAAGAAAAAATCAGTTTGAAATAACAATATATACCGTATTAGGACTATTATAATGTTATATAAAAAAAAAAAAAAAACAAAAGCCAGGGATAGATTTCAAACAAGAGCACATTTATTTCTGAAATTGAACCAATATTACTAAAAAAATCACAAAAAACCAGAATACATGTGTGTGAAAAAAATACAACTTCACTTTAAAGATTCAATTTAAGCAATGAAATTTAGTAAAGGATCATCAGGAGTGAAGAAGATGAATTAAATTTCCAAAGTTCATGTGTGCTAACAGACAATATAAGAAATATAAGAAAGTTTAATTAACACCCTTAAGGTTTTTTCTAATATATACAAAATCTCCCCATGACAGTTATGATTTTTAAAAAAAATTTAATTGAGGCATTAAACAAGCTTAATAAATTTGTGTGAGCATAAGAATACCTGTTAGGTTCCTATTTCATTTACATTAGAACCTTATGCTACAGAGATGTAACACTTGAGCATTCCTTAGTTTTATCTTTGACTCTTGGATGTCTGGATGTGCTTTATGGAATTCTTACTCTTCCACTCTGCAAATGTTCTATTCATAGTGGCAGACATTTTTCAAAAAAAGTGAAAGATCCATCAATTTCATTCATAACTCTATAAATGTCTTGAAAAAGAAGAGGCAAAAGTATCTAGAAATAAATTTACTAATTAGCATAGTAGTCAGATAATTGAGTTACTGTTAAATGAGACAGTTTGGGCAATGGAAGCAAAATACTCTGTCCTGGGCTCCACATTGCTCTAGAGAGCCTGCTGTAAAATGGCTAGCTAATTCTGATATTTCATATATCATTATAAGATGATGGTCCTCAAACTGGATCTGGCTTTTGTGCCCATACACCCCTGGGCAGGAAATGATGATGATGATGATCATGATCATCATCATCATCATCATCACATGCCATGCCCTGGCCCTGTCCCAGTTACCTCTCTTGCTTCTCTCCCATCAGCTTCATGTTTGACAACCTTTCCATCCTTGTAGCTCATTCTGTGAGGACTTCAAGTTATTTCATAAAATATGAAGAAAGACGTGAGAGAGACAGATTAGTGGCCATTTAATTAATTAATTCAATATATATAAAAACCCCCAAATATTCATATTTAATAGTGGAAAACAATAAATACCATCACGTCCCAGACTGATGAAACATTCATGAAGGAAAATAGCAACACTACCAGAATATGGAACTGAAGCTATGTCTTACAGGAAAAGGAAAGCACACATTTCACTTACTGTTTTCCCGAATACCTTTTCAGCTGGTGTCTAATGGATGGTTATATATTGGAAAACAATACTATTTGCCCTAAGAAAAAAATAAATCACTTTCCCAGAATGGAAGTTTGATCCATTCAAGTATGGTTTATATTTGTAGTCAGAAAAAGATAATTTTTTTAAAAATTGATTATCTTATGAAATGCCCTTGTTGGGCCAAAAATATAATGAGATGTCATCTTTTATCTAGGTAGCAATATTAGGAGCTGATGCCCAAATACTGTCCCTAGTTCTACACTTGAGAACATGCTGAATAAGACTGCCATTCAACTAAAGATGCTATATATGGATAATCAAATGCATTGACAATGTAACCTGCAAAACTTCAATTAAACTTTCTAAGGTTAAAAAAGAAGTTCTTCATACATTCTTACAGTGACAATTTAAGTTTACCATATAGACATACAGACTAGATTGTTCTACAGAAATGTAGGTTTTATACATCTTTCTTTGTAGCCTTAAGTGTAGAATAATTTTAAACATTAATTTAAATTACATTTCATTATTGATACAACAAGCAGTGACTTTCCATTAGAAGTGCATTGTTAATACATCTTTGTATTTCTAATCTTACCTTCTGATAGCTATTATACATCTGCTAACCCTAGTGAGTGAAAATGTCATCAATTTAAACAATTTTGTTCAAATGAAGAATGATAAATAGTAACTGCTGGATGAAACCATTTACTATTTTAAAGTTTGGGGGTTATTTTGAGGTATAATACTGCTAAATAACAATATCTACATAAAGTAAGTTTGAATAAACATCACTACTCTTTTAAAAAAAATGGGTTAGGTTTTTAGGTTTTGCATGTTATGAAGTGCATTTTTTAACTGTAAAGATATAAACCACAATTTTTATTTTATTCTTAAACTCATGTCTTTTTAATACTTATTCTATAATCTTTATCCAAGTGAAGAGCGGGAGGGCAAGAAATTGAAAAAAAGGCACCTGGATGCCTCTTGGAGGAAAATGCCAAATTATTACAAACCTCTCCAAGTTCCACCAGCTGCTTCTGCTTCATTATGGGAACGCTCTTGTTCTAGGGAAGAAGTGTTGCCAGCCATATCTGCAAAAGGCTGAAGGAAGAGAATTCTCTGTCAAACAACATTTTGTAGCAATTCTTTATTCCTAACCAATATGTCTTAATTTTATAATTTCTACTCTTTTAAATTCAAACACTAAAAGAAATGTCTGTCATTCATGTATGCCAATACCCTACATCAATGAAAACCTCCATTTTGTTACAATTCAGTTGGAAAAGTGTGGTCATACAAGACCAGCTGCACAGTTGCCTAAGAGTAATTTCCAGGCAGAGTATAGATGAGGTACTGTGGGTGATAAATTGCAGTCAACCCTGTAAACCAAACAGCGATTCTTATTCTATGGATAAATATCCAATCTTTGAGATTATTATCTGACACTGCACATAGGAACAAGTCAGACAACACTACCACACATTTTTAACTGAAAGACTTCAGACGAATGGAATAAACATATACAGGGAAACAACATAGTGGAAATCTACTCGTTTCTTATTTCAGATATCTTGACTATTGAGTCTTAAGGCTTCATATTCCACAGCTCTCCGTAGAATTATAAGTACAGTGGTAGTCCAGACAAATCAGAATATTAATGAAGAGATAAGTTCTATGAAAGAAAAAGCTTCTTTATTTTTGTCTAAAAAATATTTTTAGACTTCAAATGTATCTACCAACTTCGGCAGATTATACAGTGAATATTAATAAAACTGAATGTTGGACAGCTGGCAACAGAAGAAACATGCAGGTTACAGAGCAGTAGTTGAATCTCCGGGCAGGACCAACCAAAGGGGCCCTGCCCTTCTTTATTCTCTTATTTATATATGTTTCTAAAGACAATGAAGGATTGGTGAGAGGGGTTAACACCTCTGTAAGTTTATAGGATAAATACATGGTCAATCATCTTTCTCCGCCCCAGGGGAAAGGAATGAAAAACAATCTACAAGTGCAAAACAATCCCGGCCAGTTAGGAAAAACAAGGACCATGTTTACAGAAATAGCATGGGAAACTTGTACTACAAAGTTACTAATATGGAACCCTGCAAAGCAGGGCGACATCTGAATATTCATATATTTTTGTACTGGATTTACTGTGCACGGGTGTTTCATTTGGGTCTACAAGTCTTTAGACAACAGTGTCATCTTTTAATAACTTATATTTCCATTTTTTGGATGGTAGTCAAAAAGGATGTAAAGGTTGAACAAGTCCAGAGAAGGGCAACCAAGCTGGTGAAAGGGCTGGTGGGCATATCCTGTAGGAGCAGCTGAGGACTTTGGGCTTCCTTAAAGAAAAGGAAACTGAAGGATGACTTCATAATTCGCTACAGCTTCCTGAGGAGGTAAAATGGAGAGGGAAAGGCTGACCCCTTTTCCCTGAAATCCAGAGACAGGTGTGTGAGAACGATTCAAAGCTACATCAGAGGAGGTTCAGATTTGATGTGAGGAAATCTTTCTTTACTGAGATGATCATCAAATACTGGGAAGGGCATCACAGAGAGGTGATCAGTACCTGTTAAGTGCTCCAAAGACTTTTGTACAATGTCCATAATAACACACTTTAACTTTAGGTCAGTACTGAAGTGGTCAGGAAGAAGGACTAGAAAATAATTGTGGTCACTTCCAACTGAAATGATTCTATTCCATCTTTGAGGTAAATGTACAGTTTTCTTAGATTCAGAAAATATCTTAAATGAATACTCATATATAAGCTCAAAGGTTCAAACCTGGAAGTCATGAAAAAAATCTATCAGTTCTTTCATTCACCTATTCATTAAGACTTTTCATAAACTTAGAGGCTTGACTAAAAATCTTTTAAATTTTGGCCTTGGAAAGAGTTTTAAACTTCCCTTTTAGAAGAGTGGACATGTTATTTTCCTGAATTTTAGTTGGAGATTTTGGGCTGGATCACAAGGTTCTGACACAAGTGTTAGAACAGCCTCAGTTTGTAAGTTATGCATCTTCTGACATATGGCAGGATCCACAAGGAGAGAAATGTGTTCTTGTAGCAGCTACAAGTTACCTTATAATCTTCCCAGACAACCTAAATTTTCTTTATACAGTCAAATTATACAGTCTATTATACAGTCAAATATCCTGCAACGCTTTTCCCATGTTGATCTCTGGAATATTATGGATCAAGGTTCGTTAGATTACAACGACCTTCCCTCCCGACGACCTGGGCTTCATCACAGTGACTGTATTAATGCTTCCTCTCAAAAGGACTGTTTGCATTTTGTGAGATGTTGAGAAATTCTTCTTAGTGATAATCCTTTGTTCTTAATACAGCTGTTGCAATAGGAATTATCTAAAGTAGATTAGCTGGTTGATAAAATTTTATACTATCCTAGAAGTAATTATGACACTTTGATTTCCTTCTTTTTATTAAAGACAAAACTTACATATTTAGAAAAATGCTTTAGAAAATAGTCCTGTGTAATCCTGTTTTATTCACCTACTCTGAACGAAGATTTTAAACAAAGGGCAGTCTTTTGTTCATGATTTGTATAGTGCTTTCATTTGTTTTTCTTTTTCTGCCTCCCTATGTTTCTGCAGAGTTTCAACCTTGATTTATAGCTGTTTTGTCTTGATTAAGTCTTTTTAATATTCTAGAATGTGTGGTCCCAGAGCTCAGACATTTTTTTCCGGTAGTGAAATTTGCCAGCTGAAATTCTCCTTTTTTATTGCATTCTGCCTTTAAACACTTGCTTCTGGGAAATGCTTGGATGCTTTTAAGCAAACTTCATCACATAAAAGACATTTGTAGTAAAAAGAGTGACTTGTCTCAGCAGGAAATGCAATTTTCAAAGACATCAACCATAGGAGATGTCTACATTCGACTATGTATTATGACAAAGAATTTGGTTTCTAGCAGCAGGAATATCTCTGAGCTATAAGAAATCACAATGCTCTTTGAAACTGGAGAATATGCAATCTGTCCTATGCTGGAGATATATTTAAGAAGTGATTAGGCTTCTTTGTATAAACGGGTAGGTGAAACAATTGCTGCCATCACATAAAAGGTGAAGGGTGTGAAGGTGGTCAAAACCTAATATATGGAATAAAAAATAGTTTCAGTAGAATGTAATAAAAATAATGGATATGGATATGATGAAAAAATGCACAGTGTTCTGAGGAAATAAATTTGGGTTGCAATCCAGGGAGATGATTTTGGCTTTCTTTATGTTACATGTTCAGAAGTACTGAATTATGTAACATTTTATGTATATAACATGGACTGTGGTAAACTTATTTCATCACTAATTTCTTCCTTTACTGAAAAAGACTTTAGAGCTGACATTAATAATAATTAATTCAGTTGATTAGAGCATGATGCTAATAAAGCCAAGGCTGTGGGTTAAATCCCTGTGTAAGCCATTCTCTTAAGAGCTGAACTCGATATTCTTGTGGGCCCCTTCCAATAGAATATTCCCTATGTTTAACAAATTAATTAACAAATTAAGGAGGTGCTGTACTATCACACAGCTGAACAACTGCTCCTATGGTTTAATTGCTAGGGCTTCCACTTGCATGTTTTGTCCCACACCAAACCTCAGCCTCCCAGACAATGCCTGAGTGTTGCTCAGGAGAATAATGGGCCAAAGTGTAGGCAGCATGAATGAAGATACATGATTTTAACCCTGGAAGAGAATATAACCACATGGAGATGAATTATAGTGGATCATTTGTTCTCTATCAAGCAACAGGGCCTTTTACTTACTGGAAGAGTCATAACCTATGAGTCTTCATACAGGTCATCTGAAATCTTACGTGTTAGGTGCAAAGTTGATGTTGCACAATGTGAACCAGTTACAGCTTTAACACTTTAATCGTCTTTTCCTAAACTGTTAATACTGCATTTTTACTGTACAGAAACAATTTTTTAAAGTTTCAAATAATAATTGGCTAATTACAGAATCACAGAATCACAGAATATGCAAGTTGGAAGGGACTCACGAGGATCACCAAGTCCAACTCCTCTGCACAGGACCCTCCCCAAGAGGGTGCTCAGGATCACTGTCCAAACGCTTCTTCAACTCTGCCAGGCTTCATGGTTGCTGTGGCTGAGACAGCTGCCAATCTCCACTTGCTCATGAGATCCACTCTGTTGACCAGCAGCAGATCAAGGAGGGCATATTTCCAAGTTGGCTCCTTTAGGACCTATTCCATAAAGTTGGCACCAGGTTTTTAGGAATGTTCTGGCACAGGTTGTACCAGCTGTGTGATACTCCCAGTTAATTTCTGGCAAGTTAAAGTCCCCCATAAGGACAAGGGCAGTTGACTTGGAACTTTCCCTTAGTTCCTCAAAGAATAAATTCATCAGCATCATCATCCTGGTTGGGAGGTCTATAGCAGACTCCTACAGCAGCATCTGCGTTGTTTGTTTGCCCCTTGATTCTCACTCAGAGACTCCCAACTGTGCCATTGCCAACTGTGAGCTCCATACATTCAAACTCTTCTGTTACACACAATGACAATCCCCAGCCTCTTCTGCCCTGCCTGTCCCTCCTGAAGAGCCATTAACCATCCAACAGGGCACTCCAGACACAGGACTCATCCCACCAGGTTTCACTTATGCCAGGAATGTCAAATCTCTGGGACTGGGCCAAAGCCTGAAGCTCCTTGTTCCTCACACTACGTGCAATAGTGTAGAAACATTTTAGGTGTGGTACATTGGAGCCTACACCTCACAAAGCAGACTGGGAGATCCCATTAGTGCTCATTTCCTCAAGTTCTGGCACACTCAGCATTGGCAACCCTGGGTTTATCCCTTTCCCCCTTTCAAATCAACTTTTAATTGAATACTTCTAATGACTGTTATTCATCCACTTTTTTGTCAAGATCTATTAAATCAGCATTTCATTTCGAGGTTTTCAAAAGTTTAAAAGAAACAAAAAAATAAAAAAGAGGAATAATAACAAGTAAGCTTTTTTCTTTTTTAGTGTGTGTGAGTTTAATTGTTGTCAAAATATTCTCATATTTACTTTAAGGTTGTTTTATACTGCAGTATTATTGAAGTAAAACAAATCAGTCTTCATTTACAGCAATCAATGTATATGATTTAAAATTATATGCAGAATGCAGCACTCTTTGTTCCAAAGAGATCCCAAACAAATGATTGTGACTGTGGAGATGTCATGCAGAAAGTCCTCAGCCCCACCTTACAGTATTAACTCAATCATCTTTCTTGGTTTTGCCCTGACATGAGAGTCTAATGATTACACTCACATTTTAGTCTAACCTGTTACTACCAATATTTATCCTGACATAAATGTTAAAGACTTTGGCACCCAAAACATTTTTGACTGGCCATTTTCCAATGGGAATAAAAGTAAAGATCCTAACCTGAAGAATGCAGAGAAAAGAATGATATCCCAGAAGAGCAAACTAAAAAATGCAGTAAGTTCTTGTCCAACTAGATAAATGCTTTTCCTAAATTTAAGTTCTTTGAATGTCCCTTGCTACATTCATCACTGCTATATATAGAGCTGCCTTGCAATGAGGTTTTCTTAACTGGATGACCAGAAGGGTACAGCCATCTGCAGTAAAGCTTCATATATCAAAGATTCTGGTGATGACTGCTGTAAAACTTGGAAATCCAGTTGAATATATTTTAAGCATATATCATATGATGGCGACCAAAGTTCTTATAAGGCATTGACATAAAAGCAAAGAGCACAAAAAATTGTTAATCTTCAAACCAAGCAGTCATTGCCTGGCATCAGAGCAAATGCATTGTTTTCCAGAAATACTCACTGGCATTTCTGCATGCACATTCATCCTGTGGTTTGTGCATAGAATTAAACCTCAGCCTGTTCTACTGATCACATGGAGAACAGATGAAAAGTGCATTCAACCACATCCCCACCAGAAGCAGAGGAGGCCTAGTCAAATCAGCCTCTTGTCCAACCAGTTAGCCTCATAATCAATTCATTTTTGTATGCAACCCTCTAAATATTATATCCTGCTAGTCTTCCTTGATGGGTTATGTAAATTTTAAGTTAGATCCATGAAGTTGATGTAGTTGATGAAAATTGTTAGAAATGGCTAGAAAGCAAGTAAGATAGTAGAGGTACTGATTTTTCTTTCTCATTCTTCATAAAATTACTACATAGCATCTAATCACAAAGAAAGCATAGAATTATTGTGAAGTTCCATGCAAGGTTTAAAATATGTCACGTGTAAAGGTGTCTCTTTCTTTCTCTTTTTTCCCTGACAATGAAGTACAAAGATATGACACATTTCTGACCCTGCAGGAAGCCAGGAGATCAGGGAGGCAACTGAAGGCAACCTATGACATTAGCAAGATGAACTCTTTAGACAGGAACTCTGTTAAACTGGAAGACAGTACTGTTTCTTTTAAGCATATTGTTAATTTAAACAGATGTCCTTTAAATAACTGACAAACAACCTTTGAATTTGTATATTAAGGGAATGCATACAAGCAGGAGGTATTATGTTGGAAATTAATAGAAAATGTCATGAGGTTCAGCATCTTACACAGTACAAGTTATGACAAGCTGAAAATTCTTGCAGCCTGCCACACAAACCAGGCAATAAGGAGAGATTTGAAATAATTACACTTATTTGATATTAAATATGACATCACATTGTGTCTCTTGTCTGACAGCTCAGGTTCTGAGCATCTGATTAAGCCCTCTGAAACAAGTCTATGGAATATAGATCCCTGGAAAAGAGAATTTCAAATTTACGTTAATGTGTTAGCCAGGGGGATCTGCAATTCAGTCAGCATTATCATTTCAGACCAGCAAGAGTTGCAAGCACCTTGGCTGCTTTTATTTTCATATGGGGCTTTTCATTTAATTAATAGAATCACTAAACATTTATGCGTTTCAGTTCTGCTGTTACCTTCCGACAGAGCCTAGAGAGAATTTTGAATTCCCAAGAGGGTTTTGATATTGTCTGAACCTACTTAAAAGATACTGAATTCAACAAAAAAAGCACATTAGGTATTGTTTCTTCCATTAACATTATAGGCTAGAGAAGTTCTACTGCCTATATACAGTCTATAAAACACTGCAAAAATTTTGGAGATTGGACTTCAAATGTTACTCCTTTGTTAAAGTGCCTCCCTTTCTTAATATCAAGTCCATAGTTTTCACTTCTTACATGAATCTTCTGAACATATAAGCCTTCCTATTCCTTCTCCTAGGCAAGAATAATGAAGAAAGAAACAAAAGAAAGACTGGCTCCTTAGCTCAATGACTATCTCTCAATTCCTTTTGGAGTTGTTTAATATATAATTAATTCCTGACACTTCACTGACTAAAATGGATGCTTGGTTCTGGATTCAGGACCAGAATCTAAATAGACATTTCTAGAAAAATGTCATCAATATTATTATATATCCCTGGGTTGCTACATCTTTGCTATTCTATGAGACTTATTGCCTCTGACTATCACATCTTTAAGTATTAACTGTCCCAAGCAAAATCCAACAGATTTTTTTTTGTTTTTCTTATTCTTTTCTTTGCCACAACTTGTTGGAAAAGGCATTTTTTGGAGGGGCAAAAATTTCAGGAAATGATACTTACAGGTAGCATTTCTGATGAGTAATGGGTGCAGTGTTTCTCTGCTCCTCTCTCCATCCTTCAGCTGCTTTAATTAGCTAAACACCAAACACTCTGAACCACTCAGTCATAGGCAAATATATGCATTTCAAGAATGCCCATATTAGTATTCCTTATGTAGTGGTTGCATTGACAGTAATAGATTAATTTTAGTCACAACAAAATATGTAAAAAAACTGTACAGATATAGCTGAGTGTAACATTTCAAGAAAATGCAGGCAGTATCAAAGATCAAGAAAGTATCAAAATCAGAATTGATATTTGAAGGCCAAACTGAACTTGTCAGATAAAGCACTGACAGGTATCTTTAAAAGACCTGTGTATAGATAATAAGAATTCTGATCAGTTAGCATTTGGAAGAAGTTTCTGAATTGTTCCTGATACAGTGACTACAACAAGAAAAAAACAAGAGTTGAAAGAGGTTACAAAGAAATAACAGAGATAGAATGTGAATGAAATACACTAAAAACAGGGTGGAGAAATGAAAACCCACAAACACAATGCACTAATGTGCTCATTAATCCTTGTGAAATCTTAGTGTAATATCAAATAGAATGAATGTCATGTATGAAGTATGAAGGAATTTCCAGTTTTCAAATACAGATTTCTAAATATAACTGTATATTTAGGCATCAACCACATAAATGAGCACTGACTAGCTAAAACATATATTTGGACACCTAAAAAAAACCAAACCAACACCTCCTCCCCTCTTCCCAAGGAATATTTGAAAACCAACAATAGAGAATCATAGGAATTCAATTTCATATAAAACGTAAACGAAGTATCTTCTGGATTTTATTAAATTATGCTTAAAATAAAATATAGCTTACGTTAGAAGATGTCAGTAAAAGCATTGACTATCTCACCCATCCTCATTCCTTCTAATTATCTTAAAGTCAATTAAAAAAGAAAATAAAGAAAAAATATGAACATGAAGGAACACTATAAATTTTAGACATTAATAGAGTGTTTTATACAAGAAGTATTTGTAAAAATGCATTAAAATGTTAATATATCATAATAAGGTTTTACAAAAAAGAACCCTTAAGGCAAAGCTAAATAAGATGATTGATCTGGCTTAAAAGCCAGCAGAAAAACTGACCACACTCAAGCTGCACCTCTTTCCCCTGCCCCTTTCCAACAGCAGTGGAAATACTAGGATAGACCTCAAACTGGAATCACAGTTTTACTGAAAAACTCACAATAAACACAATATCAATGAAAGTGGGCACAAAAGAGAGAATGCTCTGCCCACAAGAGGGTATTCACCATCCAACAAACAAAAACACTTCTGAGAGAGAGGGTGAGGAGAGAGGAAGAACCTGGCATTGTTTTCTAGACAAAGGCAAAATGCGTCTGTCCCCACGCTGCCCATCGCAAGCCGCCCGGGAGAACAAAGGCAGCGCGCCGGAGAGGCTCTTCACGCTCACCTTCCTCTCCCCAGCCCGCACACAGTGGAAAGCAGGGACAGAACAAAAGCTGGAGACTGGTTTGAATATGGAGCATTGCTGGAGGCTCCTCGCTCTGCGCTGCCCGGCAGGGCTCAGGGCCGGGGCCAGCTCCCTCAGCGGCAGTGGGGATGGGGTACCAGTGCAGACTGGGGATGCTCCAACCTGTGCTGGGAGGCTTCATCCCAGTGCTGAGCCATCACGAAGTCCCGATCCTGGCCTGGCACACACCTCCCCCAAAAAGAGCCCGACAAAGAGATGGAGGCCCTTCCAGCCCCCAGCTCTTCCTGCTGAAACCACGGCCCCACTGTGACGTGGGTGGCATGGAATTAGACAGTGCTAGAAATGCCATTCCTCTTTCCCTCTGTACCCAGGACAACTGCAATAGCCCCACACCTTTTGATATTATCAGAATGGTTTTCTGCGTTGGTTTTATTTTTGTTTTTCTCAAAACCATAGATAACATGAAAAGCCTCTATTGTGTCATATCTGAGGAATGCCACTTGGCTGAGAAAATTGTTTTTCCAGTGCAAGGGTTTCATCTTTCCATCTCCACAAAAGTTTTTGAATTTATCTAGTGCATGATCAATAAGACAAGATTTAAAAGACACTACCATTTCTAAACTGGATCAATTGCGTACCATTGCATTAAAGATTAGTCTCAATCTCATCTTAAAGTAGTCCAGATATATCAATTTACAGTATATTTAATTATATAAATGTTACTCTAATTATATATATTAATTCCAGTGAAGCAGAATTGTAAGCACCTAGAAAGCTGTGTCAGCAAGGGCATCATGCTCAATGTGTTTTAGATTTTTGATAGCAGTTTTCATTGTGCTGTAGCCAGCTAAGCTATCTCCTTTTCTGTTACAAGCAACTGCAGATCCAATGTTTAGTTCTACTACTTCCCCTAAGTAATAATGCAGAGGTAGATAAGTAAAAATAGGTCAGTTTTGTTCCCCTTATGTGTCTGTTTTTATTGAAAAAGCATGCTGTGTTACAGATTTTGTGGTACTACCAGAAACAAAATGTTAGGGATGTTACAAAGAATTGAATTTTGATTATGGCTATAGTTGAGCAAGAAGGATTGTTTGAAGGCTTTCCTACAAAAACTTCTGAAAACTATTTTTTCCCAATGACACTGTAAGGATAAAAAACACAATTGGTTCTGCTACTGCTATAGACAAAGGGAGTTAGTGACACATAAATGTTACTAGTACTTTTGAGTCAGTACTGAGCTAGAAACTAAAGTCTGGTACTAGAGGGCACAGACCTGCTAGGAACATCACATTTTCACGAGGCATAACAACATTAAATCAATGATTGTGAAAGTCTCAGATTTGTGCAGACATGAAGGGCATTAAAACAAACCCTTTGGAAAATATTTTGCCACCTTTTATTGGAAATATCCATTTCCATCTTTTTGCTAGGTTTCTGAAATACTGGAATATTTAGATGACATCTTTATTAACTGAAATTCTAATCTTACTTAAGATCATTAATTAAGATTGCCTTACAACTCTCTCTCTGTATTGAGCCCTTTGTTACAACTCAAAATAAGTCCTATATGTTCTTATCAGAGATAAGAAACTTCTCATAACTGAGCAATGCCAGTGCAAAAGTTGTGCTGTGCATTCACAAGTATTTTCTCTGCAGTGCAACAATACAAGCATGTTCCTCATGCAAGTGAGGCCCCCAGTTCATAGGTGGGTCCTTTATTTAATCAAAGTGTAAATCTCTTCAAAGTCCAAGGGACTGTGGACTCCCAAATGTGGGACTGTGGGGAGACAGAGCAGACCAAACATGGAGGGCCTTGGCAGTGCCCAGCAGTCATGATACTGCTCCTGGCAGAAATAGCACTTAAGCTTTTACAGTAGGGCTGAACACTGAGATGGACCAATATTTCATACTATGAATCATGTTAGCTGACAAATTTAAGAGGGGAGGAAGAGCATGTTCAGAAAAGCCATGCTGGAGACCTGTCTGCAGATCAGACAGCACAGAAATGGTGACAGAATGTAAAAAAAAATGATGAGAAATAGTTTCACATTAAATTAAACAAATAAAAAGGGGAAAAAAATCAGCAAGCTTCACTGTCGTTATCTGTAACTAAGGCTTCTGCTATGTATAATTATCAACATCATGAAGGTCATTATGGAAATTATTAACATAATTTAAAGGAATTTGGGGAAATCATTTCACAAAATACTTTCCAAAAAATTTCTTAAATATGTCCAGGAAGGACAGAACTCTTCTCTCTTTGAAACCACTCATGGTAGGAATAGGAATTGCTCTGTTTATTTTAACCAGAGACACTGGTCAGATTCATACCTCTGTAAAGTCAATAGAAACTCTTGTTATTTGACATTATTTCTGCTAAATCATCTAGCTTAATTGCTTAGAAGTTGTCAGGAAAGCCCTCCTTGGTATGTTTTGCCAACATAAGTTGTATTTCAACTGACAGTTGATGTTAATTTACACAAAGCTATTATTTTTTGCTCTGAAAAAGTGTCTATAGCCTGGTAAAAATAGAGAAAAGTTATCCCTTTCTTCCCTTCCTAACACTCCCCTTTATGTTGCAATTGCCAGTCATCTTTATCTTTATGCTATCTAATCTATTAAAACAATTAAGTTAAATTTACAATATTTTTGGCTTGAAGTTTCCTCTCCTTGACTTTAGAGATGTGGAAAGGTTTGCTTGTTCTGCCTTTATTTTTCTTCTCTCTTCCCCTCTGTAAGCTATTTTATTTATATAGAAGTTATTACCTTCTACAAACTGTCTCACTTTTGTCCATAGAAATTCATGGCTTTTACAAAAGCAGCATCCAAAATTAGAACACTGGTTACATGACTACTTTTTGCAGATCAGATGTAAAAACACCAAGTATATTTGTCAGTGACCATTATTACTACCCTGCTGATCAAATCACTGAGTATTTTTGCCTGCATTCACAGGGTGTCCCTTTAAAAAAATAAAACTTAAAGAAATAGAATTTTAAAATTTTTGGATTTTCAATATGGTTTCAATTTGTTGTTTATTTCCATGGAGAAAGAAAATATTTTGAGTGATGGAAAGATAGTGATGAAGCTGTTTTAAAAATGTATGTCAGAGATCCATTCTCCAATGAGTTCCTTGTATTATTTCTTTAGAAATAATGCAAGACTTCTTGATATACTGTAGATATTGTAAATATTATACATTTATTGTAAATAGTGTAATGATAAGCAAGAACTAATTAGATCTACTAACATAGCTTTAATTCTTTTTCTTTCATTATTGACAAAATTTTCATCTAATTATAAAAAACAACCAAAATTACAAGTGTAAATAAATAGGGAAATAGTTATAAATGTTCAGAATTATTAAATTAATATAAATTTTTTAAATTATGCAAATTTCAGGTATTTCAAAGGAGAAAATAAATAAGTACAAAAATTTTTTTAGCCAAAAATTTTCAAAGGATTGTCACACAAACAGTGTGGAATTTTCCAATAAACACATACAAACAATTTGATTTCAAATACAAAATGCAAAGTTATTTAGATAGGAGGACTGTCCTCTATTAATGCCCTCCATAATGAATAGACTTCAGCAGAAGAAATTAATTGCTTTATTTAAGAGAAACAATAAGTTATCAGTTAATGCCATTTTGTGAAGTTGCATCATAACACACACAAATGTTTAACCATGGAGAACACTTACGTTAGGTGAGATTGTAGTACAGATGTACAGTATGTATTTTAACATGAGAAATAAATCCTTTATCTGGATGCTTATTCTGCTGTTCTACTTTCGATGACAGGTTTTACTGAAGAATTTCTTTACCTTTTCTTTTTTAGAGTTTAAAAATGATACAAACAGCTACTTCAATGAAAACTGAAGCCAAGGTTTATGTTCCAGAAGATCAAACAGACCCCTTGGTGGCCAATGCTATGAACCTTGATGTCACAGTTTGCATCTTGAGATTTGACTTTGGTTTTAAGAGTCTTGACATTTCTGACATCCAATGACATTCAGCACAACTTCACTGAATTACGACAGAAACTAAACTATAACTGAAACAAAAAACACATGCCAATCATTTACTGCCTTTTTTACCAATTCATCTTTACATGGATTTTGACAATAAAACAGCCTTTCTTCATATTTATGAGTATTATTTATCAATCTTCATGGCTTGCCATACAGTTACAAGCATTTAAAGATGTGCATTGTCTCTGATGGACTTCTTACTAAGAAATTTTTCAAATTTTGTGGAGCTGGAAAAAGTAGTGTAATACACTAGACCTTCAAGACATGGTTCTTGAAAGTGGCTACATTTGGGTCTTGAAATGTCAGGTAATGGGGAGGGAATGGTATGTCTGCACTTATTTCTTGTTCTCAGCTTAGCAGTTTTATCTGTTTCTGCTGAACCAGATTTACATTTATAGGTTTTGAAGAAACTAGTTTTAGAAAAAATCTTTCTCGCTGAACAATTTAAAACATAATAATAAAGAATTCAGGTTGTCTCTTTTTTTCTTCTTTAAAATGTACCAACAATTTATACTCTGTTTTGGAAGATACAAATGAAGTCAAATTGTAGGGGCTAACTACAGAAAAATATTGCACATTAGAGGAAAAAATAAATTTAAAAATTAACATCAATATTTCTCATTTGAAATATCACATGACCTATTATTTGAACATTGCTGATAGAACATTAATTTTGTTTTACAAATTTGTGGACTTGATTAGTGCAATATTGAAAGTACATTACTCATATTCACTGGTATGTAGCTACTGCTTTTATTTGACTTAATCAGCAAACAGTTCCAATTGTCAGAGGAAAGATTATCTGTGCCTCAAAATACTTGAACATGCCATCTTTATGATAGCAGTTTCTGATAATTAGTTTAAGAATCTACTGGGTTTCATTAAATCCTTACACTTGCTGTCTTGGACAAGCAGATTCTCAAAGTTTTTTTCAAATATTTAAGGGAACAGACTACCAAGACAGCTCTAAAAATATACCAGTCGTGCTTATTCCTGCAGAAGATCTTGGAAAGGGCTTTGCCAAAATTGTCAAAACACAGCTAGAGATTCTGCAGAAGAATGATGCCCTAGCTGCTAGTTGCAAGTCCTCTTCACTATATATAATATTTTCAACAGCTTTATGTTTTTAATGCAGGAAGAAATTACATAGTATTTGAAGGTATGGCCCACCTACTGCCTTTTTCTTAACTGAGAAATGAAAGAGGAACATTGAAAACTATATAAAAAATACTCAAATTTAACTGCTTAGGCCTTATACACAGCACTTATAAATAAGATGCTTAGAAAAGTTATAACTTGTACATAAAATTACTGGCATTTTAATTTATCTGGAAGAAATAATGAATAGCCAAAATAGCAAAACCAAAACAAATAGTTTACAGTGAAAATTCAGGAAGAATTGCACCTATAAAAGAGCAACTGATGTGGCTGGAATAAGTTAATTAGAAATAATATTTCTGATATTTCTCAGAATACAGTATTATTAATATCTGCATTGTCCATGTCCCTGCATGATTCATTAAAATTTAAATTTCCTAGCTAAATATTACTGTACTTTAAATTTTTGCAGAGACTGAGTAGGCTGACAAGTATTACATAGTAGTAATGGACATTTTAGTGATGCAGGGCAAGCATTGTGTTCAGCAGTTGGATATCAAAACTAGAGTCTACAGAAGAGAGCTAATCCATCTTCTTGCACTAGCTAAATCCCACTGTTGCTTCATTCCTCTCAGTGCAATGATTAATGCCTCTCCTGTTTATCACATGCATCCAAATAATGATACAGACCTATAAACAAGTTATAGGAGGGGACCTAGAGATGTCCTCTGCTCCATATAAATGTCTGTCTGTTTAGCTAATACATAATGGAGGGTAGTTTACTCCTGAATGGAAGCTGCTGCTGAGAGATTACAAAAAATAATGCAGAAAACGGATGTATATTTATTGCATATGCACAATTAAGTATGTGTATTTGTATATTTATTAACTGAGCTCACATCCATAGCACCATATTCTTCTAATCTAACATGGATTTTCTGAAGTGTTCTATGCTACTGTGTATATAAGTATGACTGTACAGAAATAATGACAAAGTAATTTGCATCTAGAAGAACATGAATTGATATTTGGTAAAAAAATACAATCTAATCTGACTTGCGCAAATCCCGCAAGGCAGGTGGCATTTTTTATTTCTTTTGTTTCTCCATAAAATGCTATAATTTATGGTTCACTACCATTATACCTACTATCTAGGTTGAATTAATAGATTTAAATGCCCTTTTTACAGACTTTGTTCTCATCGTTCTCCGTGTTTGTTTGGGTTTTTTGTTCTGTAGTGATTCTCTTTTTGGTATAGGATGAAACATTGTGCTAGCTCTTTCATCTCTCAGAAATGTGTTTGATTAATATCCAATTCAGCATCCAGGATGATTGACTTATAAATAATAGATATATTTAAATGATAGCAAATAGTTTACATACTAGGAATTATCTCCATGACCATGGAAAAAAAGACTTCGCTAAAAGTATTATGTAAAATACATGTCCATGGCCACATATATCCTGTAAATGCTGTCAAATGTTTGTCTGTAACCTGACAAGTAAATTGAGTACTACATTATAAATATATATAGATATATATATATATAGATTAGATATATAGATATAGACATAGACATAGATATAGATATATTGCAATTGTTAACTGTTGAAAAAAGGAATAGTAATCTGGGGGTGTGAGGGGAGGAATACAAAAAGAATCACTTAGATATTAATTAAGAGAACGGATAAAGAAAAGGAAGAGAGAAGAAAAAGTAATGACATGCATACAGAAAATCAAAGAAAGACTTTGGTGGTGTTTCTGCCCTTTTAAATCTAACCAATACATGTGGTTCCAACACCTTCCATTACTGTTTTTAAAATATATCCATCAACATATATATGTGCTTTTGCCCTTTGTAAGCACCCTGTGACAAATTAACAAGACTTCCATGAAAAAATGTCCCTATGAGCAAAGCGATACTATTGTAATATAAAAAGGTTGAGTTCTGGACAAAACTGTTAGACATCATTTATTCTCAAAAGTATATTTGCCATTTTACACAAGATATTAAACTTTCATAGCATCTGGTGATAACACTTTAACAGAATCAGACTGCATAATTTACAGCAGTTAACTACTGAATTTCATAAATTTTTTTCACCTTTATTCTCATTATGCTTCCTTCTCTCATATTTCATCCTGAAATTGTTGACTTGGGTTTTATGGTACTGGGGAGAGACATTCATCTTTATTTTCTTTCCTCCCATCCTTTTCTTTCTTACATTTATTTCTTTACCTTCCAAATTTACCTCCCACTTTTCTGGTCATGTTGTGTGTGTCATTTCTCAATTGCAAAATAATAACAAATGAATTATTGTGTAACTATAGAGATTTGTGTCCCTGACTTGCTGTTGCATAGGTTTATATTTCCAGTTCCATCCCAAATAATATTCCTGAAGATTTATATCTCTTACATATTAAAAAAGAAGACTGAATTGGCTTACTGGTGATATCAAGTTCAGTTACTGAAGTCCTCACATATAGCTTCCACTTCACAGGCATTGTACATGTCTAATGATGCCTGCACTGTCATGAATAATATGCTTAATCTCAGTTTAAGATACTTGACCTCAACTTTGCCTTAATTATATTACATTACATTTTATTCATTTACACAGCACTTTTAATATCAAACACCGAGAGTGTGTTTCATTTTCAAAGGCTGTCCTTCCAGCATCAAGCTACTTTACTTTTTACCTTGCCAATGGCTAGTAATTGCTTGATTCGTGATAATTTCTAACTGAGCTATGAACTTTTGTCTTCAATTACTAAATGTGCTATCACAAACCCTCATCTAGAACCACAGGTATAAATTACTTTAATAAATACATGGAAATGGACAAATACTCGTGTATAAATAAAAATATTCAAGGTTATATGGTGAAATTCTGTTAACAACAAGTGATTGCATATATGAATAGATTTGTGTCCTGGTTTTGGCTGAGATAATTTCTTCTCAGTAGCTAATACAGTGCTGTTCTTTGGACTCAGTATGAGAATAATGTTGATAACACACTGATCTTTTGTTTACTGCTAGGTTGTGTTAACCCTAAATCAAGGACTTTTTAATGATTCATGCTCTGCGAGTGAAGAGGTACACAAAAAAAGCTGGGAGGGAGCATGGCTGGGACAGGTGCCTGAAACTGGGCCAATATGGATGATATTCCATACCATGGAACATCATGCCCAGTATGTAAACTGGGCAAGTTATCTGGAAGGAGGGCTGATCAGGGTTAGGGACAAGGTCTGGCATTGGTCAGTGGGTGGTGAGCAATTTTATTGTGCATCACTTGCTTTTCCTTGTTATTATTACTATTATTATTATTATTGTTGTTGTTGTTGTTGTTGTTGTTGTTGTTATATTTTACTTTGTTTCAGTCATTAAAATATTCTTATCTCAACCTACAAGTTTTACTTTTGATTCTCCATTCCACTCGGGATGTGAGGAGGAGAGGGTGTGAGCAAGCAGCTGCATGGTGCTTAATTGCCAGCTGGGTTCCAACTATAACAGTCCTTTTTCGTGCCCAAAGTGAGGCACAAGGGGTTGAGATGACAGATCTGACCATATTATTGATTAATTAATTGTGTATTAAATTAAAGTTGTTGTAAACATTCATTGTATTGGTTCAATAGTTGCTGGTTATAATGTTGATTTGTTTGCTCTCACAGTTGTGCTTTAGCCCAGGGTTTTGTACTGTAATAGCAGTAGTACTTGCAGTATCTGTTCTCTGTGGTAATGTTTATTGTCCTTGGGGCCTGGGCTAAGATTATCATTGAAGGGTATTTTGTAGTATTGGCTTAAGATATGCTAGTGCTTCTGGTGGGTAAACCAGTCTGGTGAATGTACTCAGTATTGCAACAACTCTGTACTTTGGGACTCATCTACTAAACGAACTACGGGGAATGATTAATAACCGCACTTGTGGCCTTTTCTCCTCAGATTGACAACCTGTGGGAGTGATACATTTCTACATCTTCCTTCCTTCTTTCCTTCATTCTCCTCCAGGCTCATTACCATACTATTTGGGATGGTATGAGCAAGTACCTAGGGCAGTAGGCACCTCCAATGTGTTCGCACCTTACCCCTGGAGAAGTGCAGAATCAAAAATACTAGTAAAATATTTGAAGAAGATGTGCTGTCAACCTAAGACCCCAGAGAGGACCCAAATCCCTGCAATGTGTTGGGGCTTGGCCCAGGCCTATCAAGTGATGTTCAAGGCTGTTAAGTATCCTTGGGGAGAAGAAGGTATAACACACACTGCAGCTGCTCTAACCATTGTGACAGACAGTGAGGCTGCTCTGAACCCCAGTGACAGATGCTGCCACTGAACCAGAGAACCAACATGTGCCAATGTCCGCTGCCCCTGTACAGGAGCAGAAGAAATGCACACAAAAGTCATACTCTAAAAAAGCTTTAGCAAAAGCAGTCAAGGATGACAAGAAGGTCAGAGAGGGAAAAGAGGATGAAGAAGCAGGGCCATTGGAAGAGCCATTTTCAATGCCATTACCAAGGCCATTACAGGAGCCATCGCAGGAACAGGAAGAAGAGACAGAAGAGTCAATCCCCACTCAATCCCTAACCTTGAGTGAGTAGCAGGAGCTACAAAATTATTTCATGATTGGCCCAGAGGATCTGTGCATCCTTGGCATAGACTATCTCAGGATATCAAAGGACCCAAAAGGGTATTGGTGAGCTTTCGATATAGCTGCCTCAGAGACAAAGGAAATTGAAGAGCTGTCTATTTTGCCTGGTTTCAGACTGCTCTTCTGTTGTGGGGTTGCTGAAGGCTGAAGAATAGCAGATGCCAATCACTACCACAATGATGCACTGGCAGCAATATCACACCAACCAAAGCTCCATAACTCCCACCCATAAAATAATTAAATGACTGGAAAGGCAAGGTGTGGTGAGCAAGACCTACCTGCAGTCTTTAGCAGCCCCATATGACAGTGTGAAAGTCTAATGGGAAATGGAGGCTGACAGTAGACTGTCGTGGCCTCAGTGAAATCACACTGCCTCTGGGTGCTGCTGTTCCAGACATGCTGGAATGTCAGTATGGACTGGAGTCAAAGGCAGCCAAGTGGTGCCACAACTGATATTGCTAAAGAGTTTTCTCAATCTCTTTTGCAGCAGTTCAGGTCACAGTTTGCTTTCACTTGGAGAGGAGGTCAGTACACCTGGCATCAACTGCCCCAGGGGTGGAAACACAGCCCGGCCATCTGCCATGGACTGATTCAGACTGAAACAGGGTGAAGCTCTAGAACACCTGAAACACTCTGATTTTATCCTGTGGAGAAATACAATAGCAGAAGCTTTTGGGAAGGGGAAGAATATAGTCCAAATCCTTCTGAAAGATAGTTTTGCCGTAAAATAAAGAAAAGGGTCCTAAACAGGAGATACAGTTTTTTGTAATAAAATGTCACGATGGACATCATCAATCCAATGGATGCTATTACTAAGATAACAGCAATGTCTCCACCAACCAACAAAAAAGAAACACAAACTTTTTAGATGTTGCGAGTTTTTGGAGAATGCACATTCCAAATTACAGTCTGATTGTAAGCCCTTTCTATCAAGTGACCAAGAAGAAGAGTGATTTCATACGAGGCCCAGAGCAATGACAAGCCTGAGAACAAATCAAGCAGGAAATAGTTCATGTAGTTAAGCCTCGGGAGGCTTAATCCAGGCCCCAACTATGACAGCTTGGAAATAGACCAGGGTTCAATACAGAAAGAAATAAGAGAACATACACCGTTATACCTGACATACCAATATACCTGACTGAAATCAGACTGTTTACTTGAATACAGTGCAACATTTTTTCTTGAGTAGTTAGACAGACTTCAGATTACTTTGGCATTTTTTGCTATTCATTTGTATACTGAATAACATGACAGCTCTAAAGACGACAATAAACTCCTAAAAATTTCCTTATTCCCTCAAAAATATATTATCATAATGAAATTGATTGCTTCTTAAAATAGAAAGCACCACAGTATATTTTCTTTTTCTCTTACTAAAAGTAGTTTCACTCCTCTGTTTTATAACAAAAATAAAGGCTATAGATAATAATAAAGAATTTTCCATTCAACACAATGAGAATTGGCTGTTTCACTCTAAGGATTCTGATAGATCTTTATGATGGTTTGGGAGTCATGTCCTCAGAAGAGGGGCTAGGAGTCCAAATGCAAGTATCTGGCAACAAATTATATGTGGAATAGGCAGGACAACAAAGAGAGAGAAAAATGTGCAATGAGAAGAAAAAGTTAAATAGAATTATAACAATTTAAGGAAAAGTGATGGAAGTCATGAGTCCAAGATACGAGGATCTGATGAGAAGAGATACCTGCCTAAACCAAGGTGTAAACGAGACTGGTAAAGAAGGCAGAGATGAAACAGGAATGTCAAAAGTAATATCAAATAGGAAATAATTTGCCAGTTAGTATAAGAGTACAGTTAACAATTCAAGGAAATATTCAACTCTAAAAGGAGAATTTATAATTTTGCTTATACTCCTGCAATTCTTAACTATATATATAGGCATGTGTAGTGGGTTGACGCTGGCTGCATGCCAGGCACCCACCAAAGCTTCCCTTTCACTCCCCTCTGCAACTCGACAGAGGAGAAAAAATATAACAAAAAGTTTCATGGGTTTAGACAAGGACTAGGAGAGACCACTCTCCAAATACCATCATGGGCAAAGCAGAGTCAGCTTCAGGATATTAATTGAATTTATTACTAACAAAATCAGAATATGATAAGGAAAGTAAATCTTAAAACCACATTTCCACCACCTGCACCTGTCCCTCCTTCCCAGCTCTACCTCCTCCCCAGCAATGATGCAGGGAAACAGAGAATAGGGGTTATGGTCAGTTCATCACACATCTTTCCTGCTTTTACTCAGGAGAAAGAGTCTTCACCCTGCTCTAGCATAGAGTCCATCCCACAAGCAACAGCTGTCCATTAACTTCTCCAATGTGGGTCACTCTTCTACAGGGCACAGTCTTCAGGCACAGGCTGCTCCAGTGTGGGTCACCCATGCGGTTATAAGTCCTACCAGGAAACCTGCCCCAGCACAGGCTCCTCTCTCCAGGATTCTGCAGATCCCTGCCGGGAGCTTGCTCCAGCATGGCCCCCCCATGGATTCATAGCCCTCTCTCAGGTATCCCCCTGCTCCAGCTTGGGTTTCCTCCATGGGCTGCAGGGGGATCTCTGCTCCACATGGGCCTCCAAGGGCTACAAGGGCACAGCTGCCTCACCATGGTCTTCACCATGGGCTGCAGGGGAATCTCAGCTGTGGCACCTGGAAACCCTCCTTCCCCTCCTTCCTCGCTGGCCTTGGTGTCTGCAGAGTTGTTTGTCTGACTCTGCTCTTCTCTGGCCACAATTACATCTGCATAATAACTTTTATTTTTCTTGTTAAATATGTTATCACAGAGGCATTACCAACATTTCCACCACTTTTGATAGGCCAAATCTTGGCCAGCAGCACATCTGTCTTGGAGCTGGCTGGCACTGGCTCTGCTGGACATACAGGAAGCTTTCAGCATCTTCTCACAGAGGCCACACTATGACCCGGTACCAAACCTGGTTATGCAAACCCAATACAGCAAGGGAAGACAATTCAGGCATGAAGTCCAAGAAGAAACTATAACATGGTACAAACAGGTTCTCTGGCAGATCTTAAAAGACTTGCCTGATGGAAAAAAACACCAGGAAGGTAGTCTGAGGATGTCTATTTTAGGACAGAATTTGAAACTACATTTGCAGCTATTTTTGCCTTTCCTTTCCATATTATTGACAATTTTTCCATGTAAGAGAAACTTCTTTGGCTATGGAAAAATAACACTTCCATTAAGTTTACGTCTTAAATAGATTTGGATTAGGGAGACATTCCCTACAAAAAAATAAATCTTCTTTTATCTACTTCACTATATTGAAAATTCTTTAAGACATAGCTTTATATATTTTGTAATAGAGTAAGAGAAATAAACACCATAAATTTGTTTACTCCACAACAATTAAAATTTATGATTGTCCTGAGTAACCCAAAATGTTTTTGCATTCCGTATCTATCTGTGTCCAAAAATTGTTATTGTCTCTTTAAAGTCAAGTAGCATGACCAGAACCAGAACCAGAACTGTGTTGCACTCTGGAGACGCCATTGCCCTTAAAAGTCTGGGTCACCTGAGCTGAGTCCTTCTTTTGCTGGGCAGAGTTTGGTGAAGGCAAAGGCACCACTTTGGAGGGGATTGCTTCCCACAGGTTTCTGGGCTTGCAAGTGGAGCAACTCAGAAAAACTGCATTTTGCAATTAGAAACTTTTTTCGGAGTGACCTTTGGAAACTCTATCAGCAGTGAAGCATGAGCCAGTTCCAGGAAGTCGTTTCAACCCTGTGTGAGCGCCAACAGAGTGGTTCTTTCCCTCCAACACACCCGTGGAGGAGGGGACATCAGCACTACTACTGCAAAGTGTGGCGGACAGCAGGAGGAAGTGGCGGGCAGCGGCACTGACCCCAATCACACTGGCAAGTCTTCATCTGCTCCTAGAACTGCTCTGTAAGCTCCTACATTCCAGTAAGGGTTTGCTGCCATCTTGAGCCTTTGTTTCCCAGAGTACACAGTTGCCCGTGGGAGGCTCCATCTTTGAAAGGGTCTGATGCCATTTTCCCTTTGCCTCCGTACGCACAGCCAGCAGTGGGGCCATCTTGGAAGGGAGTGGTGCCCCACCTTTTTGGGTGACCATTCCCAAGGAATTAATAAGATTTAGCAATTTTGTATCTAGCGATTACTTACTGTTATTTTGTGCCTGTCGCTCTTTCACTTGTTAGTAAATTGTTATTTTTCCACTTATATCTTCTTGTAGTAGTTTCTTATTGGTGGAAGGGGATTGGTTGAAACTAAAAGGTGGTAACTCATTTTAGAGTGCCCACCTCTTTAAATTGTCTTAAACCAAGGCAATTGTAAAAGAGATTCTTTCTTACTTATGTAATTATTGCCTTATTGAATCATACATAAATAAAAGGTAGTTGAAAATGGAACAAAACTTAGACAAAATTTAACTTATTGTACGAGGCTAGACAATAATGTATCACATAAAATGGAACAAGACTACCTAGATAAACTAATAAAAATGAGCTTCTCTTTGGAATTGTGCAGCCCAATATTAATTCTTTTTAAAATTAATTTATGTAATTTTTCTTTAGTTCTCTGTTGATAGCTCCAGAAAGGATCTTCTTAACTAATTACATTTAACCAATTTTCATGAGTCCTCAAACAAAATCTTACTCAGCAACCCAATATCCTTCACAAAGCATTTCTCTTTTCCTTTCCTGAAAGCTATTTTAATAAATAATAATAACAGAAGTTTCCTTCCTTGAGTTGTCAGGGAAATTTTCATGGTAACTGAAATCCTATTTTGAATAAATAATAGTGCTTCTTATAATAATTCTTACATGAAGCTTACAGTAGGAATTATATATAGGTCAATGTTTTATCTTTACAAATTTAAAGACAGGAAACAGAGAAACTGAAAAATGAGTCACAGTACAATGAAACCACTCATAACCAAAAAGATATAAAAAGTCAAAATTTGAATGGGTATTAAAATACAGTAAAACTGTGGCGGTGGTTCAGGCCCCTAGAAGCCCCTTTTCTCCCCCCTACCCCTCTGAAGTATTGGGAGGCCACCCCTGGGGTGGAGTTCGTACTAGTATGCCCCAGAAGGGGGCTGGGTCTCCCAAAGGTTGGCTGCCCTTCTCCCATTTGTCCTGCCACCTGCCCATCTCCTGCCTGTCATCCTTAGTTTCTAGATTGTTCTATGTTACTCGGTTGAATGTTGGTTTGTGCCCCTGCCTGTATTCCCTTCTCCTCCCCTTTCCCTTCCCGGTTGATCCTTATCCCCTTGTCCCTCCCTTGTTCTGCCCCCGATCTTGTCTGTGATTGGTTCTAGCCCTCAAATAAAAGTCTGGTGCTGCCGGAGCTCCGGGTCCTTAGTGCCCGGATGCCCAGAGTGCTAACGACGGTGTGGTGTCTCTATTATTCCGGGGCTAAGGATTCCTCCCTGCCAACTCCAGCTCACTCTCGGAAACAGTGTCTATCGTATAGGGAGGCACTGCCTGCGGTAAGGGACGGAAGGTCCCAACACCGATTGACCTGAACCGGAGGACCCACCAGGACACTTCATGTGCATCACACCGAGAGGTCAGGTGCTGCACTGGATCTGAGGATCCGCTCGCCCTGGGTCGATCAGGCACACTCGTGTGTTACAAGCCGCTAGGTTTCTGCCCAAACCCTGGTGGGCAGCTGTCCGGCCCGAGACAGCAGTGACGTAACATAAAACATTGTTTTAGAAAAAAATTTTGTGCAGGTTCTTATATGCAATTTTATCCAATCTGTTTATATGGATGGTACAATATGTATGTCATTATTTTCATAACTGTAAAATTTAGTGTTATTTAAACATTCTCAAATACACTGAGAATTTACAAAATAGGTAAGTCCCAGTTCTGTATCAATTGATAAACACCATGATCTTTCTATGTTCAGATAAATCTTAAATCCTATGTAAGAAGAATTCCCTGACGACTTTCTCGTAAACACTGTTCATTAATTTCTGAATACAGCCTGTCCTGTACAGTTAGGTGTGAGACTTTCTGATATGTTTATTTGTACAATATAGTTCACTGATTGGCTAGTCTTATAGACAACAAGTGAACTAATTATGAAAGCAGTCCGGATATCTTCGGTTTTAGACTAAAAAACATTGTGATTTTTGTTGGATCCAAGTAAAATCCTTGAAGGGTTGAATTCACAGGGTATGGTAATCACCATGACAGCTACTAATTTTTGGTCACCTTAAAACTTGTTTTCTTTCCCAGTGTCCTCGTTATTTTATGACTAAGACTAGTAAAACCATCCCCCCCCCCCAAGAATAAGATTAACAAAAACCAGAACACTAAATAAGAACATCAGTAGTTACAGCTTCAATATTTAGATATATAAGAATATAATTAAATATCTCATTCCTCAGGACTTCATAAGCACACCTACTTCATCGCCCTTAGCCATTTCTTATCTTCATATTTCCTCCATGGTACCTTTGTGCTACCCCCAAATGAGTGTGTGAACAAGCTCCACAAAATGACTGGAACAAGGAGTTGACTTGAAAAATAACACAGCAAAATACAATTAGCCTCCACAGAATTTCTCCAGCTTTTTAGTTTGTGCAATTTATCATTAGTTCCACACTATAAAGCCCAAGAAATCCCAAAATACCATATAATAAGAGCATTAGAGAACTTTTATGTGCAACATGAGCCCATGTTTCCTCAGACGAATAAAGGATTTGAGTTTATATCCTCCATGTTCCATCTAAAAATTCTTTACTTCCCTAGAGTAGGTGATTGGTACAAATTCTTCTCTGAAATGTTTTACTAAATATTTTTTCTCTATCTGTTTGCTTTGGCTTTTTTTACTAAACTCGTGACTCCTTAAAGGAGTCTGCCTCTGGGGAAAAGAGATTAGGTCAACCCCAAAATCATCCCTTTTCTTAATACAAACAACAATGAAGACAACAGCACTCACAATCTATTTAGCTCTTCTGAAAGCAATAAGTTTTCTCTTTTGTTTGTTTCATTTTGGTAATTGTTATACCTGTATGATACATAGTCACATCAGAGAAACTTTTTTGTCATAGTCTGGCCAGGAATTGCTCTCTGTGATAAATATAAAGATGTGCTGTACTTTTTCCAGGAGTTATCTTTACTGTCTAATTATTCTGAGTATTTTAGGGATAATATTGATTCTTGAAAATCTATACTGCTGTTAAGAGACCACAGTGAAAACTGAAACTTCTTACACTGAAATGTTAATTCTACTGAAGTGGTCTGTCTAATATAAACCAGCTTTAATCCCCACATTATTTTAAATAGTTTTATCTCCATTGTAAGATAAGCCAGTCCAATCAGCTATAAATAAACTGTTTTACCTCTGAGTGAATTGAAATAGCAATTAGGCAAAAAAGCAAACAGGAAGAAAAAACAGAAAGCTCAGCCAGATCACTTTTTGTTCTTCAAGGACACTTATGCCCCTGAGTCATATCAGGTTCACATGCAGTAGAAAAATACTCTTTTCCTTACCAGTATTACAGGTGAGATAGATTGAAGATTCATATTCCTATGTGAGAGGTTGCTGGATTGGACAACCTGATGGAGAGGAGGCTGCTGTGCTCCCTGTTTCCAGAGTCCAGCTGGCAACAAGGCTCAGCACACAATCCCCAAAAGGAACACACACACTCACACCGCACTCACAGCCTGCTGCATGAACAGCCTGTCACACATATGCACATCCAGCATGCACACAGCTGGCTGCACAGAAAACACAGAGAGAAAACAGTGCCTTACCAGCACCTACGCAAATGTACAGCATTCACACAAATATGAACAGCACAGATGGCTTGAGCCTTTTCCTCCACAGGAGCAGGGTTTAGGGAAGTCTGTTGGTAGGATGATAGAAACCCAATGAAGTAGCTGATTGGCAAAAGGCAATATGTCTTTACCAATGCCAGAATCACCTGATCATCTTCTACAGCAAAATAGCATATTCTGTCAACATGAGCGGAGCACTTGCTTACTTGGACTTCAGCAAATCATTCAACACTATTTCCCACAGCCTTTTCCTGAAAATACTGTTATGGCACAGCTTGGATAGGTGGTCTGTGATTTGGGTGTGGAATTGGCTAACAGGCTGCACTCCACGGGTGGTTGGTGCCATGCCGTTTGGTTTCTGCCTTTTTTTCTTTTATATGTTCTCTGTACTCTTTGCACATATATTTGTAGCTCTGTAGCCTATTGTATAGCTCATTTTTCCGGGACTTTTCCATGGCCTTTCCCTAAGCAGAAAGACAAAACAAATCCCAGAGTTCCAAGTCTCAGCGGGTACAAGGCCCTGTCCTATCTCGGTTCTTCCTGGGAACCAAGGCCGAGAACAACTCTGATGTTCATTTTCATAAACAAAGTACAACCAGTGCTGAGAGGGGGGCTCCAGAGAAGGGGTTGGACCTGGAGGGAATTGATTCACCACTTGTCCTCCTAATTGGTGCTTTTAATCAACTATGCTAATTTCCTAAAAGCTATAAATATGTACTCACCCCTGGAGGGGGAGGGCTTTTATGGACACCTTTCCATAACTGCTCCTGAAGACCTTCAAAATAAAGATCCCCTTTTATATTACCTCCTTGCTAAAATGATCTCGAGTTTCTTTTCCAGGTTGGGGGAAAAGGCAACAGGTGATTGATGGTTTTCACTCAGGCTGGCAGCCTCGCACCAGTGAGGTCCCTCAGCAATCAATACTGGGCCTCATAATGTTAAGTATCTTCATAAATTATCTGGATGATGGAATTGAAAGCAGCCTCACCAAGTTTGCTGATGACACCAGACTGGTGGTGAGGCAGACATGAGAAGGAAGAGACATCTTCCAGGGAGACCTGAACAGGCTGGAGGAGCAGGCAAGCAAGAACTTATGAGGTTAACAACAACACCTGCAAGGTTCTGCCCCTGGGATTGCAGAACCAAAGAGCCCAGAACTGGCCACAATCTGTGTGGCTGGGGAGCAGAGTCACTGAAAGGCACCTGGGGGTCCTGGTGGACAAGAAGCTGACTGTGAGTCAGCAGCGTGTGGCTGCAACAGTGAAAGCAAAATGGATCCTGGGCTGCATCTGCAGAAACATTATTAACAGTGGTAGAGATGTGATCATCCCACTTTACCCAGGACTTATAAGGTCACGCTTGGAGTACTCTGTCCATTGGAGTCCAATGGAGTGTCACCATGAAGATCAAAGGGGCTGGAGAACCAGCCCTAAGAGGAACAACTGAAGAAGTTAAGTCTTTTGTCCCTGGAAAGAAAAAGCTTGTGGGAACCTCACAACACCATCCCTGTACTTAAAGGACAGTTAGAGAGAAGGATGTCTCTCTTCATGACAGAAACCACATGAAAAAGTCCATGCCCAATGGGTACAATTTGCAGACCAGGACAGATTTAATCTTGATACAAGAAAAACAATGTTTGCAGTGAGAACAGTCAATGGCTAGAACAACCTGCCCAGAGACATGGTAGAGTCCCTGTCACTGGAGTTTTACAAGACATGATCAACAGGATGCTAGATAATCTCATCTAGGCTGAGGAAATGTCATATAATTATGTAAAAAAGTTCACTGTGAATATCCTGAATAGCAATACTTACAAGTGTGAGAAACAGAAAACACTTGCATTGTTAACATTTTTGTGTGAAAGATACCTTGGAATAAAAGCTATTTGTATCATATATTTGGTTTACATTATTTTTCATAATATTTGAAATTTGATCATGTTTATTCAATAGTAAATATCACATCATCCTGGATTACATTTTAATACATTTATAAATTATTCTGTTTTTAATTTATTTATAGCAGGAAAAAATGCTATGTATTAAAACTATTGTAGACTNAGTGGTAGAGATGTGATCATCCCACTTTACCCAGGACTTATAAGGTCACGCTTGGAGTACTCTGTCCATTGGAGTCCAATGGAGTGTCACCATGAAGATCAAAGGGGCTGGAGAACCAGCCCTAAGAGGAACAACTGAAGAAGTTAAGTCTTTTGTCCCTGGAAAGAAAAAGCTTGTGGGAACCTCACAACACCATCCCTGTACTTAAAGGACAGTTAGAGAGAAGGATGTCTCTCTTCATGACAGAAACCACATGAAAAAGTCCATGCCCAATGGGTACAATTTGCAGACCAGGACAGATTTAATCTTGATACAAGAAAAACAATGTTTGCAGTGAGAACAGTCAATGGCTAGAACAACCTGCCCAGAGACATGGTAGAGTCCCTGTCACTGGAGTTTTACAAGACATGATCAACAGGATGCTAGATAATCTCATCTAGGCTGAGGAAATGTCATATAATTATGTAAAAAAGTTCACTGTGAATATCCTGAATAGCAATACTTACAAGTGTGAGAAACAGAAAACACTTGCATTGTTAACATTTTTGTGTGAAAGATACCTTGGAATAAAAGCTATTTGTATCATATATTTGGTTTACATTATTTTTCATAATATTTGAAATTTGATCATGTTTATTCAATAGTAAATATCACATCATCCTGGATTACATTTTAATACATTTATAAATTATTCTGTTTTTAATTTATTTATAGCAGGAAAAAATGCTATGTATTAAAACTATTGTAGACTTCTGATGAAAAGTATTGCTTACAAATTAGAATATAGATATGACTCTTCTAAGCAGTTTGAATGGTACCATATATTAACATGTGAAATAAATACTTTATCGACTTCTTGCTGAAATCACTGACTGCACTCAGGATTAATGAGTCATTGCTTTATAAAACTGCTTTCTGAGAAATAAGAAAAGCTACTTAATATTAAGGTACTGCAAAAACATGAGAATCTTCCAGATAATCTTTCCAAGCCATCAAAACCTTCATTTGATACTAATAAAATGAATGACAAATACAATGTTTCCCAGATCTATAAAGAACTTTTAGTGAAATTAAAACTGAAACAGAACTGAGTGCTTGATTTCTTGATAAACCTATTTTCCTCAATGCTTTAGCCCAGTGGATTGTTAGGAAATTAACATATTGGGAAATACATTTAAGATGTGGAAAAAAAGAAGAAAGCATTCAATGACCAAAAGTATTTTTATATGATTAGCTGTCTGATTTAAGTCTAAGCACTAGAAAGAGCTGGGAACATACAGTGACCAATTTAGTGTAGCCCCCCAAGTAAGTCTCAGTTTTATTGAACGGTGTTTCCTTAGAATGTCACTGCTCCCTAGCCATGCCAGGGTTAGTCTAGGTTGTCCTCCCCCTGGAAATGTAAAAATATGTGTCTGGGTATGTGGACAGTGAAGGAGCCAGCACATCCCCTCAGGGGAGTGGTAGGGAACCAACGCAGCCAGGCACACTGGGTAGTGCCCAAGTCAGTGTTGACTCAGCTTCAGACATTCACTGTAGGAAAAGGTTATGTCCCCAGTGGCAGCTCTCCTTCCAATAGTCAAAGCCCAATGGTTTTGTTAGATATAAAACTGTTAGATAATCTGCCTTTTAGGTGAGCTGAATGCCACCTTTATGCTAAGCCACTCCAAAACACTTGAGACAAGCTTTATTAATAAACTGAGCTTTATGCAGATGCATTCTTGAGATGTTAGCCATCTTCTGCAGTTGGCTGTCCCAAGTTTTTGGATCAATATAGTATCATACTGTCGATATTCATCAAAAGATTAAGAGCCTCTGAGGAAAAAAATTACCCCATTTTACAGTGTTAACACCTATTGCATATGTATAATGTAATATATGAGTATTCTGGATTAACACACAGTACTGCAGAAAACTAGACTACCCAGCAAAAAAGTAATAATAACAGATGCAGAGAATGAATTTAGTCATGAACTGCAGAACATGGGAATTTAAATCCAGCTTCAGCTGAAAGATCTCAAAAAACCTTAAGGACCCATTAACTATGGATTTAATACTTATGCCTACATATTTTTCTTTCTAAGTAGGACATTTTTTTCTCTCCGTAAAGCATAACTTGATACTGATGGAACACTGTGGCTTTACACAAAATGTAAAATTTTAATGGCAAAAACATGATTCACAAATTAGACATCTACGCAGATGTACATGATTTATGCATTGAATTATTTCTGTGTTACACAGAAAGGACAAGCAAATTTTGACCCAAATTTGACTTTGATTTTGCTGTTTTAGCCATGACCTAATTTAGAGCTGTCTCAAGCATGTTTATAAAATACTCAGCATTTAGACCATATGGTGTAGTTAGAGGCACAGAGCATCATTTGAACCTTCCCTAGAATTAGACTTCAAACTGTGGTGCTAACATTAAAACCTAACTTTTTAATTTAGTAAATACTTTACAATATAGATGTAATCCTAAAAGCTCCTCACACAGAAATCCACCATTAAATCGTCAAATTCTCTGAAAAACAGTCCATCTCTTTCTGATGTCTATAAATAGCATTGTTCATGAAAATGTGAGACTGATGCTTCTTAATTTATGTCTGAGTAATTAACTATATATATAACTAAATATCTGCTTCTGCCTTTGACCTAGGAATTGCCTGCGAGTACTAAATCACACATTGTCTTGAACCAACAATTAGATGTATTTACAAAAACTCCAGAAATTAATGCATTTAACTGCAAATAATGCCATTGATGCTAAAACTGTTATCAGCATAAGCAAATAGACAGATAAAACCTGTAAGCTAAAAAATTGCCACCTATTCTCACATCAGTTTATATGTGCTAAGGAAAGAAGACACACAGGCAGGCACCTCAAGAGACTATCCAATCTTTCCAGTTGCCTCTGGCAGGACATTCTGTTCTATTATGTACAGACTATATAGATTTAAATTTGTGAGATGCTTTTTACTCCACTGTTCTTCCAGTGAGAAGAATCCAACTCATTCCTAAGCAGGATTTTTAGTGCTTTCTTGTCATTACTGATTCCTGCAAACCCCCATCTTTTTGGCAGTGAACTCAAGACTACAACACAGACACAATGTCTGTGCCAGATTTGCTGGAATTCCACCCTCAAGGTTTTTTATTAATTTTTTTTTTTTTCTCAGCTTTCTTAGTACTATCATGAGGCACAATGTTAAAAGACTTAAAAAGCCAAGTTATATGACTCTACTACTTCTGTCTACAAGGGTTATTATCCTATTTCAGGAGTAAATTAGAGTGTTTTGAGGTGGTTTGTTACTGATAAATCTTTTTTTGGCTATTGCTCTGCTCTTTCTTATTTGCAGGTACTCTAAGTTTGTTAGATTATTTTTTCCAGTTACTATTTAGAAATTTATATTGAGATGCACAGTTCCGTAGCTCCTCCTTCTCTGCATTTTCTTTAAATGTGGCACAACAACTGCCTTTTTGATCTTTGATCTGTAAATTCTCAAAATAACTACTATTTGTGGTCTGATTTCACCAGTCAGTTCTTTAACTACATAGATTAAAAACCATCACTCTTCCAATATGAAAACATCTAACTTGTATAAGTAGTCTTTAGCCTATTCATGATTTATATAAGGCTGAAATATTTCTTTGTTGGTTTTAGCTATACTTGCTGCTAGGTTACATCTGATATTTTAGTCAAGAATTCTAAAAAGAAACAACTTAGCATGTTCACCTTCTTATCATCATCTGCTAACAATTTCCTACTCTCCTAATAGTGGACCCAGTATCAGTAAACCAACTTTTTCATTCTCTGCATGCCTTCTTGTTATTGCAGTCAGTTAACAGTCAATCCAGTGATTTATTACTATATTTTTGGGAGGGAGTAATTAATTTGATGACATGTAAATGTCTATTATGACTTCACTTTGCTGTATAGGTAATGCAGTGAATCAGATGCTCTCAGAATGCAATTCAGCACATACAAAACTGCAGCAGATAGTGAGCAGCAGTTTTCTTCAACTGCCAGGAAGAGTGCTGAGAATTACCAGCTCCTGTGCAGCAGTCTTTACTGTGTGTATCTGTAGTTATGTGAGATTGCTTACAAAAAGCCTAACTCATGTGATCTCTCAGATTTACTGATCTATGGGGACTCCTATAATGTTAATGTTCCTTTTGTCCCGAGTCATTACCCAGAACTGTTCCAAAAGCTCCATATAAAGCTTCAGTGTAAGAAATCGTTCTTTATGTTAGAATGCTGAGTTAGTCCCTCTTCTGTTGCCTTTCTTTTCTTGCAAACCACACTCCTCTCTTGGGCACAAGGGCACTCTGCTGGCTCATGGACAGTTTGTTGTTCACCAGAATCCCCAGGCCCTTCATAAAGCTACTCTCCATCAAGTCTTTCTTCCAGTTCCCAGGCACCTCTCCTGATCACCATGACCTTTCCAAAATTATTATGAGTGGCATAGCTACGGTGTCTGCCAGCTTTCGCAACACTCATGGATCCATCCTGCCAGGGCCCATAAACCCAGGGCCCAAAGACAGGAAAAAAAAAAAATATAAAATCATAAAAACAAACGAACCCAGTAACAACTTTCATTCAACTCTATATTGATTAGTTAACAAATGCTCTACATAATCTTTGCAGGTTTTTTGCTTTTAATCCTTCACTGGTAAATGTTTTCTATATATGTATCACTTCCACATCTTATTCACCCTAGCATTTGCCCTCTGATATTTTCATTCATGATTAATGAATGGTTACTGAATATTTAGTGTCATAAAATAGTTGTTGGTGGTTAGTTGCTATAGAAATGAGAAATAAATTTATGCAGGTTTATCCCCAGCCTCTGCAGAAAACTAAACCTGGGGGAAAAAACCTAAGCTTTATTCTGTTGCTTCTTAGAAAACCAATATTTTAAATGATTTTTCAGTGTCTGCACAAAATCTTACTAGTTTTCTTCCTAAAGCTGCTTAGAAAAACTGATTTTTTAAAATTTATTAGTATCTATTTCTGTTACTTATGACTTTGGTGAAAAAGTTCTTTGACAATTTATTTGGATAATAGATACAAAATATTGATTTATTTTTTCTGCTGGAAAAAACCCACAAACAAATGGAGTCCCAAAAAAATCTTGGTAAAAATTAGCCTGAGGTACCAAGCAAGTAAGTTTTAAATTCCTCTCAGTAGCCCGTATAGATGCTTTCATATGCTTTCAAGTAGCAAAGGATTCATGACTGAAGTTTTGGTTATAATGAATTCATTATCCATGGTACATTAGGTACCACATTTCCCTTTATTCAAATAACAAAGATAATTTTACATGTTCCATACCTAAACCCTATGAACTCTAACTAGAATAGATAATGTTTGCACTGGCACAAATGAATACAAACTATAGATCCTGTCCTTTTCCAGTCAGCCCAAATTTCCAGAGATTTTCTCCCCTTCACTATTGTGCTAGACTTAAATATAGACTAAAGTTACATGAAATATCTGAGGTGATGTAGCTGAAAAGGAATTGAATGTAGAGTTCAAAATTCTGTGAAACAATAGAAAATCTTTTTGTTTGTTTGATCCTGACCCCTCTTTATAATGTAACTTCAAAAACATTTACAGGGTCAACTTTTCCTTTTAAAATGATCTGTTGCTTACAACTCCCAATGAAAATCTTGATTGTATACATTACCTAGTTGGTGTCAGATACATGAATATATTCCTTTCTCTCTTTGTGTATTTTACTTCATGTATTGTGTTGGATTTCTGTAGGGAGATAAATGTTCTTGACTTGTTTCCAAAAATCTTTTAACACACTTTAGGAAATCTGCTAGTAATGTAAACCTGACAGGGCCCACGAGACCACTGCTGAAAATTTTCTTAAATTTCAACCTGAAATGGTCATTAGGCACACATCTACTCTGTTTATATGAAAAACTTATGCAAGAACCTTTACACAAGGACTTTACACAAAAATGTTTAAATTTTGTCAGTAGATTAATTTTTCTGATGAGAGCTGAGATTTGTCACTGTATTTTATAACACTTTTGTATAATTTCATTTCTATTTGTCACTGTATTTTATAACAGTTTTGCATAATTTCATTTCTACTTAAGTAGACATGTATCATGTGAGCCAAAGTAGATAAGGATCTTGATGCAATGCAAATGTCAATGCTTCTTTAATTCTTTTGATGAATTTATTCTTCTCTGATGTGTAGAGCTGATATATATATACAGAGACCAAAGAATATAAAAATATTTAAATTATGCTGCAATTTGCATAGACATTCAAATTTTCTAATACTTAAAATTTTTAATTCACCTTGGTAAGTGAGAATGAAGGAAAGAATGATGGGCAGAGATTACCAGAAAAGATTCTCTCATTTTTTGATCTTCCCTTGGAAAATGTGGTGTGTGTGTCAGTAATACATTTCCAGGGGGAGAGCAGGAAAAACTGAACCACACAAAAAGGTAAGATAACATTTCTCTTCTTGAAAGTAAAAAAGAAAGAAAAAAAAAATCAAGATGCTGAGTAGGATTAATATGGACAGAGTGGTAGCAATGGAAAATGATATAAATGCTTCTTCCTTGTCTCCCTCATTTGCCTTATCTTTGCCATCTTCTGCAAAGGAATGTTTATCAAGTTGGGGAAGCCTTTGCATTAATATTAAACTGTCAGTCTTTAAGGGAAGGTAGTTTCATGTCCTGATTCCAGCCAGGACAGGGTTAATTTTTTTCAGTGGCCAGGAGGGGACATGACCAGGGTGCAGAGGTTATTCTGTACCACCTCAGGTCATTGCTAAGGGCTGGGGGAAGGGAGTCTCTAATGAGGAAAAGGGGTTCTTTCTGGTTGAGTAAGAGTGGTAAGGGGAGAGGTGGGGTGGTGGCCCTGGTTTCAGGCTGGAGTTGGGAACTGTTGGGTTAATGCTGGTTCCAAACTGGAGTGAGTGTTGGGGTATTGTCTATTGTCAGGGCCTTTTACAGAGAGCAACAACACTTTTTGCCTTGTATCCTCTGCCATTAAAATTGTTGCTGTTACTGTTCAGTTTTCTCTCATTTCCAGGAAATTGTTCTTATCTCAATTTGTGATCTTTAATTTTTGTGCCTCCAGTTCTCCTCTCCAGTCCACCTCAGGGGGGAAGGCAGTGAGGGGACCAAGCAAGTAGTGTGTAGTTTGGAGAGTATCTGTGGGAGTACTCAACTGGGGAGTATCATTCCTAAACCACGGCACCTTACCAGCCAAACACAATCAACAAAAGTGTGGAGCAAATACTAAGCTACAGTTCTCTTTAATGGCAATGTTTACACAGGCAGCAGTGCAATATGAGACAGGAGTAATCAATCTTCAGATGAGTTTCTCAAGTATATTGCGAATCATCCATCTATTTCCTGTTGGAGTCTTTTGTAGTCTTCTAGAGAATTTACAGATGGCTCTGCCTACAATGTCATGTATAGGCTCCATATTAGGGTATGATGCAATTTCACATCAGTAAAAAGTCATTTGCAAAAATAGCCTAAGAGCCTCCTGAACTTTCAAAAACTCTGGTTTTGGGGTGGAAGAAGTCCAAGCAAGGTCAGATGTGACTGCTTCAGAGTTTATATAATTTGGTCACATGTATTCTTATTCTGAATATATTAATAATTTTCTCTGACAACAACACAGCCCAGAAACATCTGCATATATATAATTTATATAACATATATAGTACAACACTATAATATAATACAATGGTACAATAATGTGTATAGCAATCTTGTGATATTGCTGTGATATTGATATCTATTTAGTTTATGATCATATATTGATATGAGAGACAACTTAGTTGCTTTCTGTATGTACGTGTTGCCTATATTTTGCCAAAATAAATTCTTGTTCCACTAAGACTTAGCAGTAGTAACACACATTAATTTTAAAGGAAAAACATATCATATGTAGTTACAGTGTCATACACACAATTACTGGACACTGTGAAAAAGGATTTTCATTACTTGTTTACTGGTAATCTCATACATCCCCAGAGATGAAACAAGATGGTTCTGTTTCCTTGGTACAAAACATGCTTGTTCTCCTTTCAGGACTAGAGAACAGCTTCCCAGGCAAAATGTCAAACATTCTTGGAATAACATATATTCAGAAATTTGCTACCTCAGTCATAAATGTCTGCTCCAAACAGGCACTGCTAGACTCCTCCTGAAGGGTCTACCCAGTAACAAAGAGTACAGAAGTGCTTTTCTGTGCTATTTTTCAAACCTGCTAAAGTCAAAGACTGAAACAAACATAAATATGCTAATGTAGCTGCTAGTTTGGCAGTTAATTTTCGGCACCATCTTGCTACTCTTATTTCATTATCCCAACTGACATTTTATTCACTTAGTCACAATTACACTGCTGGAAAACTGTAACTGTGCTAACATAACTTGGAGTGGAAAGACATAGACCATCATACATTTCTACCTATTAACAATCAACAGTTGTTGGCTTTTTCCACAATGTTAAATGCAAAATCTTTAATTCCTAAATTGCATAATATGCTTAGTCTTTGCAACATGGTGCATTTGCATATTGAAATGGATGGAAAATAAGAGTATTGAACCATGCTGGGAAATCTGAATATAAAGAATAAGGAAAAAATGTTTAAACTCCTTTATTCTTTTAATCCTTTCAGGATGTAGCTTCTGTATGAAATGTTTTGCTGGTGACAATCTATTTAATTACTGAAACATAGGTTTCAGTAGACATTTAGACATGTCCAGATTAAACTCCAAAAATTTTTCATTAGAATGCAAAGCCTCAATTCATCCCACAATTATATTTTTTGTCATTTTTGGAGACGTATTTCCATTTAGCTATTTCTCAGCTTTTTCAAGGTTCCTTTCTGCACAGTCTCCACTATAATTTTCAGCTTTTAATATCTAAATTTTTCTGCATGTTGATACCCAGTTTTCATCCATAGTGTTCTTTAGAGGCCATAGAGTATCGTTTCTATTGATCCAAAACTACAGCTAAAGCAAACATAAATGCCAGAAAGAAGAAAGTGAATGAAAAAACAACACAACCAAACCAAAAACAAAACAAACCCCCCACAACGTTTTTCACAGGTAGAATATTCAGTCAGTTCATCCCATTCCATTCAGATTGCTATCACCTAAACCTTCTGGCAATTTGAAAGTACATCAGCCATTGCAAATTTTCTGTGCAAACCTTTAGATGACCTACTTGTAATCCATAAACCCATAATGACTCTTAAGAATATGGACTCCTTTCCATTCCTCATTGGATTAGATATGTACTTCTTCAAACCAAAACTGCATTTTCAACACCTCAGTAAAAGACCTGTTTGCTGGGCTCCCACAGCTTCTACTGATGTCAAGGTTAGTTACCTTTTACATTGTCCTATTTCTTTCTCCAGTACATTTACATGGCAAAGCTACAACTTTATGATCATTAATAACAGTTACAACTATGCAAGCTAACATAATTACAATAAAATGGTATGCTTCAGGGCATAAATTGATAATCTGTGGGAGTCAGGAAAGAACTTTTCTTCCCTCATTATGACATTAAACAATGGACAAGTGTTTTATGGTGGCTTTTGCTGTTATTTGAAGCATCAAGTACAGGCAGCCGCTTATGGAATCAGAATGCCAGAGCAGGTTTAATAATGTCAGTAATCGAACATTGCCTCTTTTATAGTCTGATAAAATCTTACCCATTTTGTCTCTTACTGCAACAAGTAACACTGATATTAGAATGAATACAGAGATCATTTTTATTCTGTCATTCCTATGCTAAAAAGTTATTCCTCAGTGTTTCCATTTGGCAAGGTTGGCATTTTAGTTTGTTGGGTTTTTTTTTTTTTGTTTGGTTTTGTTTTGGTTTTGGTTTTGTTTCTTTTTTTACTTGTTTTGGTTTTTTTTTAATAAGTAAATTCCAAGTGAATAGTTCTGGAAGAAAATCTTGAAATGAAAAGTGAAAAGTTGCTGGGAGGTAATGAAACTAAGAATGTTAACTGCACATGATAAGTCTGTCAAATTTACTCCCAAAAATGTGCTCCAAAGCTAAGTTGTCCTTTATTCCATTTCCCTTAGAACAGAGAAAGAGAGGGAGCAAAAAAGAAAAGAAAGCAAATCTTAAAATAAAAAAGATTATAGAAACCATGATAAAACGAAACTGTAATATAAAAAATGCACCCTTCATGAACTTCTCCAGGTTTTTGAAGGATCTGTTTCCAGTGACAATTGATAATTTTTTATAACTGGGAAAGTAAAATTAAAACTTTTATCAATTTTAAAAATATTTATTTTTATTCCTTCTAAATTATTATCCTACAATGTTACTTCACAGCTTTGATCAAACAGTCAGTGAAATAAAAAATTAAGTTCAAATTGGTAGATTTTCTTAGAACTAACATTATTAACTTGCTATCCAGACAGAATTTTTCGAATCACTAACTACATCTTCCTGGTATCCTCAGTAGTGTACTGTCCCTTGGGATAGATGCCTAGTTGTCTTCATTAATGACACAGGAATCAGAGGGAGATTAAAATCACCGAGCTAGAGTTTGCCTTTGGGGATATTTCCACAGATTCTTAATTTTGTTGTTAAAATTGGGTGAAATAAATTCTGATTCTGTATATAAAACATGGAAAAATTTATTATAAGAAAATAAAGCACATTATTACTGCATGTTCTAGTATCTTGGAGAGGGACATGATCAGGAAACTGCTACCTTGGCTCCCCAGCAGCTTTATCTAGTAGAGAAACCATCCAGTACCAGACCATTTACCTCTCTCCCATCCAGAAAATTGTTCTCATATCACAGTTTGATGTTTAGTTCCCAAATGAGGAATATATTCAGTCAGCTTGTCTCAGGTCTCTTGAGAGTGCCATCATCATTCTCTGTCTTCAACATGTTATAATTTCAATTTCAGGTAATGCTTGAAAGAAAAGATAAAATGAGAGTTTGCTTAATTTCAGTGACCTATCTAAGCACCCAGATCCCAAATTTCTCTGATACATTAGCCATATTATTGCTATCAAGGTTATCTCTAACAGCCCTTTCCACTCCATTTTTTTTTTCCACAACTGGCTGTCTGCATGAAAAAATTCGAGTTTGCAAAAGGTATTCATGCTTTTAAAAATGAGAGGAATTCCTGGTTAAAAACCTGCACAAATGAAGCTCTCTTGACAGCCCTATTTTATGTTCCTCTCACATAAAGAGAAGACAGGGATTTCTTTCTCTCTGAAGCTCTGTACACCTGTGTTTTCACTAAATTATTTAGGCAAACAAAACCCTCTCGGCCATTCTTCCAGTGGACTCCCCAAAGGGAATAGTTGTTCTTTAAAACTTGAGAACAGAGATATGGTTAGTTCACAATCTTGTGCACTCAAATATCTGTACTTTAAATAGTAAAAACAAGGAATAGCTATAATGTGTCTATAATTGGTTATACCAAATCCACAGAACCCAAATCTGAAACACTGCATATTTATAAAATCCTGTTTGCTATTATTCTGTGAAAAGAAAATCTACTTTTTTATAGTCAGGCTTGAGAAAAATCACAATATGCTCACTAGTACTGAACAAAGGAGAAGGATTATTTCCCAAAAGATTTAAATAAATTTCCAAATTATGGCCAGGGTGAAGGTATTTACTTTTGGCAGAGTCTCATACAGATATTTTTAGGCTTCAACCTTCATGAAGAGTGTGCGTATCTATGTATAAAATAATAATATTCAGATTAATTTGGGGGTGTAGAATTTTTACTGCATCTAAATCTGTTCACTTGATCTTCATTCACTCAGCTTGAAGTTGAAACAGAATCCTGATTCAGTTTTCACAACTAAACTACAAACATAAATCTGAACAGACTCTAAATTCAGGACCAGACTTTGTGGCTTAGGTATAGTATTGCTCTAAAAAGCAGCAGAAATCATTCTCAGAACACAGAACAGAGAAACACATTATCTTGTTTTATCTTGAGTTGGTTATTACTTGAAGAAATGTTTTATAGTAAAAAATCCCTTCAGAATAATATCTGAGAGATTGGATGGAAGAAAACATAAGGATTCTCTTTTGCATGTTGTTTAATTACCCCTGCTTCAAGCCAGAAAAATTAACTATTCCCTTTAGGATGTGATCTGCAATGCAAGCTATGCTAATCATGAAGGTTACTGGTGTTGATCTTTAAGGCATGACTACAAAATTTTTTCAGCATTCAAAAGAGCTGAAACGGAAATCATATGCATCTTGGATCTCTAAAGGTTTAATGATGAGTTTATTTGGTTAGAAGGCATTGCTACCCACTTTATATTTGCACTTACCTTTTTTTTTTTAAGTTAAAGTGTGTGTACCTTGCAAGTCCACCTTGAGAAAACTGCACAACTGCTTTATCTATAAATTCATAAAGATGTTTATAGATTTGTCATTATATATATTTTTACAACATTAATTGGTACATAGATGTCTGACTGTTTTCAGCCCCAGTGAACTAATAGCACCTTACATCTGGTACTCTGATAAATTTAAGAGTCAAATTCTTCCCAAAAATGTTCCACCATTGCAAAGAAAAATGAGAAAAGGAACAATGCTGTAGTAGCTGAGCTATAGCTCAGGTAGAAACTACTGTCAATCTTCCTTTGGATTAAAAAGAACTTTCTTTGCCAAAGACAAGAGCTGGAAAACATTAATTGTTAGAGAAATTAAAATATGTGTTATGCATTGGTGGTTTGGTATGAATACTTCAAGAAGAACAAAAACTGACTCTAAGGTACTCACATCTTTGCACTAAGAAATGGTATTTGCCTAGAGAGTTTGTGGAGTCTCCCTCACTGGAGATAGTCAAGATCCAGTCAGACACAATCCTGTGCAGTGTGCTCTGGGATGACCCTGCTTCTGCAGGGAGGTAGGACCAGATAACTCACCATGGACCCTTCCAGCCTTACTCATTCTGTGATTCTGTGATTTTAGCAGGAAGTTTCTAATGCACAGATGTAAAGTCTTTTAAAATTCATGGAGAAAAACAATAAAGTTTTAAGACACTGGCAAAATCATGCATGTATAAATAAAAACTATTCAGAAGAAAAATTATCCCATCCAGTGGAAGTAAAAAATGGCAAATGTAATTTCCAACATAAAATGAATGCAGCAAAATATACAGCAAATATTTTATTGAAAAATATTTTAAATTCTGCACAGTTTTTCATTTGCATATTGCAATCTATTGCTAGTTGAAATTACTATGTCTGGGAGCTGGCCCACTGAATTTCCACGCATTAATTCAGTATAAGCAGTGCAACCAAGTCATGAAATGGAATCTTCTGGAATTCACACAACAGGCTGGGGAACTGCGGAGGGACCCAGCTGTCAGTGTGATATTAATTATCAACATTTTCGCTTCATTTTTACCCTGGTGTATACTGTAAAATAAAAACAAAAAAACCCCACAATTGCAATTTTTAAACTCTGCTCCTTTCTACTTCACAGAAGTCGTACGGCCACACAATAGTCATTAGATGTAAATTTAGTAGGAAACAGGTTAGACTTATTCAGTTAATCTGATTTTACTTTTATTATTCCCAATCTCTTCTCTGTGTGTCACAGAAAGAAATAATAGAAGAATAAAGTTATTCTTGCTCAATGTAGTATCCTCTAAAAAAGAAATAAATTTTTCAGTGTTACCTCATTAAAAATTATTATTATTATTATTATTATTATTATTCTCAAACAATAAATTGAATTGATATTACATCTCTTTTTAAATTTATATCTAATGAATACAAAATATAACTAACAAATGGATTTTAGGGGTTTTTAGCATTTGTCATTCAAATGTAATACAGATGGTTGCATTTAACTGTAACATATGATAATTTCAGTATTTATGTCAAGTATGAAAGGAAACCACACACCAAGTGTCCAAATCTGCACATTTTACTTGATTTTCTTTGGGTGTGCACTGATACATTTTTGTGTCTTTATCCAAATATTTGTATGTCTTCTGCACTAAAGGCTGATTCTATATGAACTACAAAAACTACAGACCTTTTACTAAGGAAATCAGTCTTCTGGAAAATTATCCAATCTCAATTCTTTTTTTTAAATTTTGTATATTAAAGAAATAAAAAAATACAGTAACTTTCATACCAAAAGATTGATTTCTTTTTGCTTAAAAAAACCAGCAGAATGTGAAAGCAAGAGGAAACTACCATCCTACTCTCTTCTACTATCAGAACTATATTCTAAAACTAAATATTCTATCTCTAGCACCATACCATCACCTTTCTGTAACTGCGTGTATTTAATAGATATATTTAAATAATTTCATGTTAATGAAAGTATTCTTATTTTCTTTAGTCACTTTGTATGAGGCTCAAAACCATTTGTTTCTACCATTTCACTTTTTTTGTCGATTTACCACATCCAGTTTACCTTCAGAATATAATTGATTGCAACTAATATTAACCTTTTAAAGTGTTAGGTACTTAGGATGCCTCTGTGGTCAATGAAGACATCTGTCCAGGATACATATTGCAGAAAGGTTAGATGTGCTTGTCTCTTGCTCTTAAATACCAATGAAGCCTAAATAGGTATTTGTCACTAGATTTGTGGCAAATAAAAAGTTGTTAAATGAATCCCAATCTGTTGATTTTAGGATCTTCTGCATTTTTGAAAATAACATATCCAGATCCCCTAAATATACAGCCCAAATTTCATATCTCCTTAGTAAATTGTACATTGATGATACATAGCACTGAACTATTGAATGGGTAATCTGCTTTACATGCTAAAAAAAGTATCTTATTCCTGAAGATGGTCTTTTGATTAACATGCTAGACAGAGACTCAAGCTATCCTTACATTCACAGACAGCTTCACTGAACAGGAAGAGCCTTCTGTTAGTCTTTAAAGCAGTGTTTTAAAAGAATTTCTCTTCCCTCTTTCCATTTCTTTTAACACAGAGCTCCTTAAAAATTCAAATCCTTTGGCTTGTGGCATTTTTATTAGTGCCTATTAAATTAGAACTAATCACACTTGCTAATATATTATCATGCATAGTTATATTGACGTATTCTCTGGTTTTCCAGATATAATTTCAAAATTATGTTAAAACATCTACATTCATTCATTAAAATTAGGATAGAAGTCATCTTTTATACCACATATGTTCCGTTATTAAAGCACATAGCTAATGTTCCTAAATTCCATAACAGTACATGTCTTCTTTTGTCATTTTTATTTTTTTTTCTCCAGAGAGGTAAAGATTAACACCCTTTTTTTTCCTGGAATCACAGTAGCAAGTGCAAATGATGAATGAAATGAAAAAAATTCCAGTCCAGTGTGCAGACAGAAAATGGACAATGCAAGGCATTCTTAGACAAGACATCCACAAGAAAAAAAGCGTGGAGGAAAAAAAAAATGAAAAAAAAAGAATAAAATAAGCCAGAACATTTAAAGAAACAACCAAAGCCCATTGTAGTCACAGAAAAGACTCGTATTAACCTCTGCAGACTTTGGATGTAGTGATTCTAAATGGCTTCTTTGAAGGCATGTCTTTTTTTTTATCCCTTCTGTCAGACTTCTTTCTTTGAATCTTTAAAGCTTCTTGCAATCCTACAGCTCTAATACCAATGTTCCTTTAGACCCTGTATTTCAAATCACCTTCAACTGGAACATATACAAGAAATTTCATAGAAAAAATGACATAATCATAGAAAAGTCCAGGTTAGAAGGGAGCTCTGGGATCCGATGTTCACCTTTCTGTTGAAAGGAGGCATTAAATTAGACTATTCATGGCTCTGTCAAAACTGTCTTAAATATTTCCAGCAAAGAAATTGAACCACTCCTCTGGACAACTTTTTGCAAGATTTTGTTATTGCCACAGAAATGATTATGTTTCTTATGGAATGGGATTTCCCCATGAAGAAACTCGTTCATGTAGTCCTGCCACCGTATATTCTTGCAAAGGAAATATCCCCATCTTTACACTGATTATGCTCTAGGTGTAGGAAGACAGTGATTAGACTCACACGTGTCCATCAGCAACCTCCTCTCAGAATGAATGAAGCCAATTTCTTTAATATTTTCATGCATCAAGTTCTCCAGTCTTCTAATCTGTTGCTCAGGTGGCAACAGAAGAAACACGTGGGTCACAGAGTAGCAGTGGTTTCATCTGGTAGGACCGACTAAAAGCCCTGCCCTTCTTTATTTACCTATTTTTATAGGTTTCTAAGGACAGTCAAAGATTGGTGAAAGGGGTCAACACCCCTGAAGGTTTACAGGACAAAGACATGGTCAATCATCTTTCTCCACCCCAGGGAAAGGAATGAAAAACAATTCCACAAGTGCAAAACAATCCCGGCTGGTTAAGGAAAACAAGGACCATGTTTACAGAACAAGCATCGGAAACTACAGCTACAGTGTTACAACTTATGAGGCCCTGTAAAACCAGGGTGACACTAATCATCAGAGTGGTGGGTGTCCCCTGGACCCTTTTCAATATTATGGTTTTTGCCCTTATTTGAGCTGGGAGAACCCACAGCTGGACACATTCTTCCAGGGGTTGCCTATGATGTTCCAAGTACAATGGACTAACCACACACCTCTATCTGATGGATTTTATCTTAATCTGATGGATTTTATCTAACAGATGCAGCACACGTTTGTCTTCCTTGTTGCCCTACCACACTGCTAATCAATGTTCATTTTTCTGTCCACAGAGGCACTTCAGCAGAACTATACATCAACACACATTTCATTTGGAGACTATTCTCCTGTGCAGTACTTCCCATTCACCACTGTTAAACCTCACAAAATTATTTCTATCTCAATCTTCCAGCCCATTGCAATGTCTCCACGCAGTGGCTCATCTTTGCTGTGTATCTGCCTCTCTTCCCAATCTGGTGCTGCCTACGGGCTATTTCAGGAGGCATACAGTCCTGTAATCCAGATATTTTACAAGGATTTTGAATAGTATTGGACCCAGTATTGATCCTTTTATGCGGAAAAAACATTTCAAAATGCTGGTTTTTACACAGCATGAGGACCAAAGAAAGCAGAAACCATTTTATTCTGATAGAATAACGGCCGAACACAAAATCCAGAGGCATAAATGGGTACATCTACATTATTCCTCTAGTGTGCTAGAGAAGAGTACTTGGTGTCAATTTGCTCGTATCCATGCTCATAGTCCTCACCATGCACCCAAGGGCACCACTGATATGCTCAGAGCAGTTTCACTGCCAGTGGACCCAGTGCTGAAGCCACAGAGCAGGGAGTCACTTAAAGCACCCCACTTGCCCTCTGGATGTGCTCAAGTGTCTCAAGGTCCTTCCTAAACTGAGGGGCCCAGAACTGGACACAGCACTCAAGGTGCAGCCTCACCAGTGCCGAGCACAGGGGTAGAATGACCTCCCTGGTCCTGCTGGCCACACCATTCCTGATCCAGGCCAGGATGCCATTGGCCCTCTTGGCCACCAGGGCACACTGCTGGCTCATGTTCAATCGGCTGTCGATCGGTACCCCCAAGTCCCTTTCTGCCTGGGCACTGTCCAGCCACTCTGTCCCCAGCCTATAATGCTGCAGGGGGTTATTGTGGCCAAATTTGGCTTGAAATCTTCCAAAATGTGAAATATATAGGAAATCATCCTTCTCATTCTTATTACAGTCAGAGCTTGTATGTCCAGACTTCTCCATAGGGTACCGTACCTTTCTATCATTTATACTGTAGAAGAACAACATTGAAAAGTTAGAAAACAGGACTAAATCAACAACTGATAACAAATGATAACACAAATTTTTAAGGCACAAATGATAATTTTCAAAAAAGGATGATTAAAGCCAAGTTCCTAAGTTTATGTTTAAGGGCAATTAAATCACAAGACCTTTCTAAGAGTTTTATTTTCAGAAACCCTTGTCACTTCAACAGGTGTAAAAAAAAAAGATTAATTCATACAGATTTTAAGATTTATTTTTTTTAACTTGGTGAACATGTCAAAGGAATAATGTATAAAAGGAGTTCAAATTGATTTTTGTCCTCTATATATCTTGAGTGCAAGGTGTTTCATTTTTCAAAGATAGTGGATTAAGTAACTCAGAAATCTATTAATTTGTTATTATTTTGAAATTTTATTTTATTTTATTTATTATTTATAGCTACTTTTTCTACCTTGGTTATAGATAAAGTTGTGACTTGACATGGATTTCTCCTGGCTGTATTTCAAGTGGCAAGGAGCCTCCAAATCCTGCACATGGCCTTCCCTTTGTAGTACCAGCTGTGTTGATAGGAATTTTGGGGAGCTCCAGAGATGCCTGGTGAAGGAATAGATCTGCATAAAAATAATTTGGAGAGAAAGAAAAACGTGAAACAAAAAGTATTTTTCCCCTAATCCTTCCTTACAAATAATTGTATCAGGGCAGCTGTAAATGGCAGCAATGGAACTAGTTAAAGAATCCTTGTCAAACTGTATCCTGACTGTAAAAGATTCAGCCCTTTGTGGCAGCCAGTTGATTGCTTTTTTCCCTTGATATTTCAATCTTCCAACAGAGGACTCTATACTATAAGCTTTACTTGGGCTAAGTAATAGCTATTAATTCAACCTTTCATACTGAAGTGCCATTCAAGTTGGTACCAGTAAATGCCACATGGGTGTATTAAGGATTATGGCACTGGCCTCTCTTCTATTGGTTCAGAAACTGTTCAGTCAGCTGGCATTTCTGACATATAAATTACTCTGAATCTCAGGGTTTTGTTTGGTTTTCTTTTACTAAACACATTCAAGTAGATATATCTAAGGCAAACAAAATTAAAAGATTATGTGGAAAAGTCAGCGAGTCATTCACTTTACTGACTCAGCAGCACTTGAAATAGTAAACATTAGTATTAAAAGGGAATAGCACTAGTAGTCCTCAAGTAGGATAAGACATCTATCTGCTTATTTACTTATTTCAAGTGATGCATTACCTTATCATGCTGCACTGAAACGAATGGGAATGCTTGAAGAGGACTCCTCCAGAATCACAGCAAAAAGGAGACAACATAGGGTTTGCTNGTGCTACCTGGGCTCACGCCAGAGCGCCCCCTGCAGCCGCGGGGGAACCATCGCATCCGGAGCGCCCCCTGCAGGCTGTGACTGGAACTGCACTAAGGGAAAAGGTGCCCAAGGCCAGGCAGGCTGCCACTGGGTTTCTGGTTGTTTGTTGGTTAATGCCATAGTTGTTATTATTTGTTAGCTTTATTTTAGATATTAGTAAAGAACTGTTATTCCTATTCCCATATCTTTGCCTGAGAGCCTCTTGATTTTAAATTTATAATAATTCAGAGGGAGAGGGTTTGCAGTTTTTCCATTCCAAGGAAGGCTCCTGCCTTCCCTAGCAGACACCTGTCTTTTAAACCAAGACACTCTGAAAAAGAGTTTTGAGGAATGAGACTTGTTAAGATACGGATGGTAAAATCTTAACAAATTCAAAAGTTTTCATCATAGGAAAATGAAACATTTCAAATTTTCCTAATGCTTTTGATTACTTCGCCTCCATGGACAGAGGGCATATGAACTTAAACAGATGACTAACTTCTACTGACCTAACACTGAGAGGAAGCACTGAGTGCTTACTTCTTGCAGTTACTGGTGATTTAATAAGGGCTTGGTGGAAGATTTCAAAGCACTTTCCATAACCAATAGCTTAGCTCTACTCTGCTGCCTCATAGAACTGATCCACTGTTTCACTTTATATAGTTTTATCCCATAAAGAATAACAAGGAGAAGATAATTTTTTTCAATGATTCCTTGTTCCTTCAGAAGCTAAAAAGAAAAAAATCCTGGCCCCATCCTTAAGGGCTGGCCCATTTAGACTTATCTCTGCTGGATATTGTTGACAATTTATGGTGAATGAACCATCATTAGAGGTAGATTCCTGTTGGTTTAATCTGAATTGTGTTTCCTGAAGCTCTGATCAGTTATTAATCAGATTCATGTAATCTTGAAAAATGAATTTGTGTGCATCAGAGCCACAAGGAGAGGAGGGTGAGAAGGACAAAAAAAAGCAATTTGGCAAGCAAAAAAGGGCAAAGAGGAAAGAAGATGAAGGATTGTAATCATGTGGGAAATAAACACTAGCAATAAATGGAAAATGCTGGTAGAAGGAAAATATTATTAGAAAATTGCTATCAAATAAATTAATGTTTTATTAATTTATTATTAAGATTATTATTTACCCTAGAAATTAAAAATTAGTGAAAATATTCAAGAAGCATCTCAGTGACAATAATGTAGTGAAAGGATATAAATCAGAAGGAAGAGAGGAAGGATGAATGGGATACAAACATTACTTTAATGATAAACTTCAATTTAACAATAAACTTCAGTTTGTTGTTGAAATAACTTATATGACTGGGTTATCTGTCACAGCACATTACTCAAGAAGTAGAAGGGCTTTCATAGTTAAATGCTCTGATCTGATGAATACAGAAGAAATCTCTTTCATGAAAAGAAAAACAAAGGTCTTATGACCAGCTTTGAAACTTGTTCATGTGCCTTATTAGGCAATCAATCTCACTGCACCAGTACAAACACAAAAATTATTGGATTAGATGACAGAGAGCATTGTAGTTTCTTTTCCTAAAATGACAGAAAAAAAGCTAAATTACTGTTCAAGTTGTAAATGAGGAGAATTTATGCCTTTGAATAGGCTGAGGTAGGGCAATATGGAAATTACAACAAAGTTTCAAAATATTAGAAGGATAAATTACTTTGAATTTTATAAGCTTTTCAATAAGATTTTGAAAAATATTAGTTTTTCTGGCACGTTTGGCATAAGATTTATCATTTTATTTTTCTACCATCACAGGATGCATAATACTTTTGTGCCATTATGAAATAGCATGGATTTCTAGATCACTTGCAAAGCCCATACTTGGGGGCCTGGATCAAAATACTTGCCATTTGAAGCCTGAGTTGATGAGTTTGGGGACAAGGATATAACACACAATTTAGAACTGCTTTACCTTGAAAATTAAAAGGAATTTTTTAATTTTTTATTATTTGAGGGTGGTAAGAAAAGAGTCTGTTATGATATACATATAAGTTATATCTTCCTCATAGAAGTAGGACCAACAGAACAAAATAAACTGCTGCATTCAATTTATTAGTACAATTTATTTGCTTTCTTTTTCTAAGCAACAGATGCAAGGGACAGTAGCGTTTATAAGGGATCACTCACAGTTTCTCTTTGTCCTGGAACAGAACAATGAGGCTGATCTAACTTGAGTTAGATCTAACTTCCAGCTCCTCTTGTGAAGTGCACTGTTACAGAATACAGCGAGAGGTGAGCTAAACCACAGAGATGAAAAACAGGTTTGAAGGAGGCAGAAAAACCAAATCTTCCTCATTTACAGAGACATTAGTTAATGAAAGAAGTTCTAGAATTCCTCTGAAACCCTGCATGTAAACTAGAACAAGTTGAATCTTCAGCAAAGGAATCCTCCAGGACAGGCAGAAGGGAGGGGAGTTTGCCATTCTCTAGTCTCGTAGTATTGTTGCCTGTACTGTTTCATGAAGTCCTCTCAGTCGTGCTCTTAATTCTTCACCCATAGGATCTCTCTATCACTTCTTCATTAGGGGATGCAAACCATAGTCACCTATAATTCACTTATTTCCCTTTTATCACTCACAGTCTCCTTATTCTCAAGGAGTTTGCTACAGTGCCAAAGGCAAATCACTCCAAATCCAGTGCAGGTCCTTTCTACTTACAGATTTAGGCTTCATTCTGGATGAACACTAGCAAAAGCAGAGAAATGTTAGCAGAAGCAGAGAAATGTTTGCAAAAGCAAAAGTCATCCTAGTCAAAAGAAAGTTATGATTTAGGCCATGTTTATCTCTTCAGAAATTAACTCATAGAAGAAATTAAAAGACATACAAATTCATAAAACAAAGAAGATCAATGCAGGATCTCTCTCTAAAGCACCATAGGAAAAACTGACAGCTGAAGGGAAATACATTCTTATCAGTGGTCGCAAGGGAAATCAAGACAAGGTTTCAGAAAAGCAAACAATATGTTTTCAGCAACCATAAATAATTTTCCTTAGAAAGAGTTTAAAATAGAGAATCCAAGTGACTTTAAGAGATATTTTAGTTTGTTTATCAGTTGCAAAGGATGAAATAGAAAATTATGATTACCACATCACTGAAAAAGACAAACCTGTTGCAACAGATACTCTTTCTGACCTTTAAAGAGTTCTCTGTTAGAATACACTGCAGTAAAATTATGGAACTGATAAAATGAGCTGCTTAATCCAAATGACTCATAACTTCACATTTTTTCTTTGCTTTTTAAGATTTTTTTCCTTTGCTTTTTAAGATGGATGATCTATTAAAATTTATTTATATATTAATTCTTATTAATGTATATAAATTTATTATCAAAGACCACGTGAATTGGTTAAGAAGCAGTGCCATTTTCAGTATAGATTTGCTTGGTGTTTAACACCAGCAAATCATGCTGTGCTGGGAATAGAAGATAGGAAGCTTCTGGTGAGCTGCAATACAATGATTGATTGTACTTTTCTAAAGCGAACACAATTTGCCTGCCGTGCTAGGATTATTTACTTTGTTATTTACTTAGAATTTTTTGTTGATCAAAACTGCTGGCAGTTACTGCTGTCAATGAACAAACTCATTGCTTAAATCTTGAAATCTAAACACTGTACTTCTGATCACAATTGTATCACCAGTGTTTTCCTATACTGAGTTTATGCTTATGTCTCTACATTAATTTCTTTTTTCAAGAATGAAGTTCATTTCTGTGTGAAGAGTTTCAGAGATTCAAAATAAGAAAATACACTTCCTTAGATTTCTAAGTGGAACAATTGAGTACGATGGATATTGATTCAGTATTGATCTTCATCTTCTTGAACATATGCAAAAAATCCCAACTAGTTAGCAACATAGGGCCTAAAGTTTTTATTTTTCTACTTGTGTATATCAGAAGTAACTAGTTACACAGCCCTGCAGTGGTTTTTGCATCCTAAGACTATTCAATTATTGAGGAACATGCTGGTGTTGTGTTTTATAAAGTTATTGAAGTCTTAAAAACAAAAATGTATTCATTCAAGATCCACCAGTGAGATGAGACCATAACCTGATAAGTAAAGAGAAAATTCATTACATAGAAAATTCCAGTGGTCTTCCTTTCTATACATTTTTATCCCCAAATAGACAATTCCACATACTTTATTTAATAGAATCACAGACTCATTAAAGTTGGAAAAGGCCACTAAGATTATGAGGTCCAGTCTTTGACTGAACACCACCTTGCCAAGTATTCCTTTAGATGCAACTAACAAACAGGGTATTTCATCTTCCCCAATATTCTATGTATCATCACAGCAGTGCTGTGTAGTGGGCAGTGTCATGACATTGCATTTACAAAGAGTTCGTTGTGGTTTTACCCCAGGTGGCAGCTCAGTTCCCCTGATGGAATAGGGGAGAGAATCAGAAGAGTAAAAGTGAGAAAACACATCATTTGAGACAGAGACAGTTTAAAAGGGAAAGCAGAAGGTGCATGTGTAAGCAAAGCAAAACAGGGAATTCATTCACTACTTCCAATGGACAAGGGAGGTGCTCAGGGAAGTAGGGCTCCAACAAGCATGATGGTGACTTGAAAGACAAACACCACCACTCCAAAAGCCCCCCCACCCCTTATTCCCCAGTTTTATGTGCTGAGCACAGTACCATATGGTCTGGAATATCTCTTGGGTCAGTAGGGTCCAGCTATCCTGGCCGTGTCCCCTCCCAACTTCTTGTGCACCCCCAGCACCCTCGCTGGTGGGGTGGCTGAGAAGCAGAAAAGGCCTTAGTTCTGAGTAAGCCCTGCTCAGCAGTAATGAAAACATCCCATGTTATCAACACTGTTTTCAACACAAATCCAAAACGCAGGCCCATAACAGGTGAAGAAAATTAACTATCCAAGCCAAACCAGAAGAGAGATAAAGAGGTAAATGTTTAATTGCATGTCAGAAAAGACAGCTATGAAATTAAGACTTTCAAATTTGGTATTCCAAATCCTACATTTCTATTTGGTACGACTTTATAAGTTGAAAGCCAAACTTTCATCTTGTTGTCTAAAATGAAAATGTCTTTTCAATTCAGTATTGTACCAGAAAAATTGAAATTATACCAGAGCTTAATTTGCTTATTGACCTATGCATAAAGACTAGTACTTTCATTTTAAAGGAAGAACTATGTCTTCTTTTCATTCTTTTCAATAATAATAATAATAATAATAATAATAGTATTTTATTCTGTTACTGATTATATAATTTTACTGGCTGCTTGAAGAATTCCTCTGTAATTATTTCCCAATATTTCATGCCCTGTGAAATATATTAAAAAAACCTGTTCACTCAAAACTGGAAAATAAGCATTCAACCTGCATTAAGAAAAAAGGAAAAGGAAATAAATGCTGCTGTATAGAGTAAAGCAAAATGAAGAAAAGATAAACTGTTTAAATGACAAAACACCTATCAAAAAGAAGAAAACACTTTCAACAAAAATAGGTGTGAGAATGTTGATGTTTTAAAAGAATTTCACTTGGTGGAATTTTGCTATCATGGAAATAAATATACGATACAAAATGAGTTTTATTTGGTTTCCTTTAGCACTGAATCACCATTGAAAAGCGGATTTGAAAATGCAATCTGAAAACCAAGTTATATGCTTAACATCAAATAACCTGTCTTAGTGCCATCATCAAAAACCATAAAATCCCTGCAGATAAAAAGAAAAGAAACATAAAGGTGTCAAGAGATAGGAATGAGAGATAAGATAGTCTGGAGGTTTTGATACACAATAAACACTGCAGAACATAGAAAGCCAGTACACCATTCTAGGAGCAAGGTTCAAAGAAATAAAGGAGTATTTCCAAAAGGAAAGAGGGAAAGTTTTTATGTTTTACACTACAACATGGATTATAAAATACATCAACAATAGCAGTAGATAGTTGTATCAACAACTCCAGTCCAGTTCCTTTTTCTCTCTTTTTTTTTTTTTTCCCCATGGAAAAATAATAATTATTCAAAATCTAAGTTTTCAGTGTTAGGCCATTATAGATGTCATAGCTAAACTCAGACATGCAGACAGACCATGTTAATCAGCATTCAGACTGTTGTACATGTTATAACCTCTTTGAAGATAAGCAAACATGGTATTTGAGAGCTATCTGGCATTCAGCATGAAATCTGCACAGAGAAAAAAAATCACTAAAAAAGAACACCCAATAAGAAACAACTCCCGCTCCCCGCAGTAAATAATTCAGAAAATAAAATCCTAGGCAGATGAAACACCATAATTTATCCTGCTCCTTAGTAAATCTCACTGGTTACATACATATTTTATAGCTTTATCTTAGCATGATGTTGAAATTCTTTTCTGATTTTGGTATGACTGACCTTCTGGAGTCTTCAAAGCTGCCATATTTTAGTTCTACTCCTCAGGATTCTCTGATTTTCTTCATTGAGTAATTGCTTCTTTCTTCATCCATAAAAGAAATACACTCTTGAAAAGCTTGGATTTACCCCTTACCTAAATGCCTAAGCTGGACACGTAATTAATTAATTAGTAGTCATTTAAAATTTACTAAATACTGTTCACTGCATTAATTATATTGCTCATAATAGTCCTTACAGATTAGATGACAGAACTAGGAGGTACACAATTGTCAGAAGGTTTCAAATCTCTCACAGAGTGAATTTTGGTATCAGACACAGGTTAAATGAGAACCCCCAAACACACAGGAAAAAAAAACCCAAACATTAAATGAGCCCAGATTTTGACTTTTGTGCTGCTATGAAAATTTTTCATCTCTGTTCTTTGTTTTCTCCATATTATTCATTCACCATGTCTCAGCTGAGGAGCTAACTCAACTTTTGGAAAGATACTTTTAGGACTTTTGCAGTATTAGTTGAGACTTTTCCCAACTACTTTTCTGATTAAGTTCCTACTTACAAAGGCAAATATGACAAAGTCAGCTGCTAAGAATGCCTTAAAGAGGTGTCATTTATGACTTTCATAACTTTCACAACAATGCAATACAAATAAGGCAGCTCAGCTTTAGAGCAAGGCAGAGAAAAAACATAAAGTGGAATGTGGAGATTAGTTCAGTTCTCTAGATGTTTGAATTCAAAGTACATAAAACTAGATCCAAAAAGCTAATGAATACTAATTTCTTCATTGGAAGGTAGTAAAGTAGGATTAAATCATTCTCCTTTTTGTAGATTTAGAAAGACACTGATAAATCTTTTTTAGATATTAAGCACTGATAAAACCCAGAATAATCACTTAAAAGTTCTAGTCTAATAATTGATCAATATTTCCTTTTCCTTGTTTGAAAAAAATGAGTTTTGCATTCAAAATCTTGTCATGGGCATGAAAACTACACATTTTATTTGAGAATCCAAGAACTTAGTCAATTAAATTAAATTTAACAGTCTGATCAAAATATGGCAGATACAAAAATAAAATAGAGCATCACAGTAAGTCTTCAGAGTGCAAAGGTGTCTTCCAGCAGCTTGGCTCAGTCAGGTGGGGTACTCTTGGTTGTCTGTGTGTCCTTTTGTTCAGTGATTCCTGATTATTCAGGCTTTCTATGCCCCTTGTTAACTTTAAAACAGATTTTACCTTGAAAAATACCTGGTGTGATTCATGATTTCTGTTTGCAAACTAAGACTTTTTAGCTCGTAGCTCAGTAAATATATGGTTGGCATGGTTGGTAACAGGCTGTGTAATGACTTAGTTGGGACCCCCAGACTGATGCTTACAAAGTTTACTTTGTCTGAATTTGCTTCATCCTACCTGGGACTTTATTTTCATTTGATTAGTTTGTAACAGGAACTTTTCCAACATCTGGGGCTATGCCCAATTTGGTTTATTTTCACTTATATTTGTATAGTGTAGCTGCAGTTTTTATATAGAGAGAAGTAAAAGCATGGGAGTGGCAAAGAGACAGAACACAGGCTCCAGACCTCAGGGCTATAAACAACTCAAATAAATGCAGACATAAGAGCCGATTTTGGGGTCTGTTCATAAAGAGAAGAAAGGAAAACTAAACTATATATATATAATGCACCATATGTATGAAATGGCTACAGACCACAGGAGAGAGATCAAACTGCAAAGTGGGTTTAACAAAGGCATAAAAATAGCCCTAAGTAAATTCAAGAGAGGAGGAAGAAACCATCATAATTAACACCATACTCCTCCATATGAAAGGACTTAGGATGCTGATGATTTGCAATACCCCAATTAGATTGAAGCCATTTACCTCAGGATGCAGAGAAACATTGAAAAGATGGTCAAAACTCAGGAAAAATGGGTTAGGTACCAGGATGTGTGCATTATAACTTCAACTGTATTCTAAAAGATTTTTTTCATAATGGCATTACTTTTTATTTTCTTACTCTGCAATAACTGAATCTGATAGTAAATAAAATAAAATAAAATAAAATATAAATCTTTGAACAGACTGTTAAGATTTCAACTGTATGAACAGTAAATTTTTGGCTGCGTATATGAAGAGTTTACCCATAATAAGATTTCAGGACTAGGAAATGGCCTCTGGTATCATTCTGTGTCCACTCATCCATACTATGTTTTATTCAGAGACAATTTAATCTGCACAGAATAACTACTTCATCTCACTATAACCTAAAGCAAAATTTTTAAAAGTTACCTGGTAATTAAACAATTGCTAATATACCTAAAAGAAAACAAGTACAAACACATCCTGAGTCCCCAAAACCTGCGGCCCTCTACTTGCAATGGAAATAACCTTATTTACAGAAGATGATTGGATAAAGGGAAAAACATAGGAGAGCTGGATTAGAAAAGTAACTGTTAATGAGAAATAGGAGAAAAGGGGTAAAAGGTGTGAGGGTTAGGTGTACCATGGGGGTGAGATGACCAAGCAGTGAAGAGTCTTGTCGGTATCTCTGATTCTGAAAGAGACTGGTATTAGTGCACTACACCCCAGCACTATGACAAATTCTACTGCAAAAGTCAGGGAAGAAGAGGGCATCATTTTTCATTCTGAATTTGCTATCATCACATGGGGAGTCACCAAGTGCTATATTCATAATTGTCACCTCTGCCACTTCAGGAAAATGTACCATTAATTTGCCTACTTATAACTGTTTTAGATAAAAGACCTACATGTCAAAATAAGAGCTAGTCACAACTAAAATTAGATTGGGACTTTGATACTTTTATCCCCAAGTGTGTAAGGTTTCTTAGACCAATGTTTGAGTTAAACTGTATTCCTTGCCTCTCTCCAAAAAAATTGGAATCAAGATAAGGGAACTGAAATAACTAAATGGCAAGGTGAACAGTTATTTGCTTGGTCATATGAAGCATGCTGATTCCCCAAGGCTATAGAAAATGTGTAGATTTACTCTAATATATATATTTAAAGGATAAAATATACCTAAATAAATTCTAGAAATTCCTGCACTTTTTAAGTGTAGCTCAATATATAGAAGAGCTCTTAGTTAGCAGTGGGAGCTGAGCCCCACTGGAATTCTTTTCAATTCCACTGAAGAGACATATAGTTCTTGGTAGTGATAAATCATTTCATATCTGCTCGGAAGAAATTCACAACCTTTTCTAAATTAATTAAAAAAATCAATATCAAAAGCCAACTGTAGGTCCAAATACTGGAATTGATGTGTCACCAGAAAAGAAAGTTAATGAAGACAAGATACCACTAAAAGGATTCAAGGCGTTACCAATGAATATTAAAGGCTCAGGCCTGACATCATCCGGACTTACATCAGCTTTTTATTGGCTGAGGTTCTGACCAGGAACTTAAAAGCAACAAAGGGCCAGATGAAGGCTACCTACCACATGAAAGTGGTTTCCTGGCTCCAGCAGGACCTTCTAATGAGCCAGCCAGACTACTTCCACAGCTTCCCCAAAAAGATCTTCTGGAGAAGTTACTTTTCTCCACCTGCATTTCCAAATGCTGTATCAACTAACAGAAACACGCAACAGAAAATGTAAGTCATTATCAAAATACTCTTTTAAGAATAGTTGTCAAATACTTTTTTGATCAAACAGGACCAGTGGAACAAACATAACAATTCTTTCACAGAGCAGTCTTATAGTAATAGCACCTTAAGTATTGAAAGTAACAGAATTGAGACATTAAATCTTGCCTGCCCTGAGAAGCCTTAAACCCATAATTGCTTTCTGAGAAAGTGTCTGAATTTGCAAACTGCAGAGCCTGGAGCTGAGCAGTTAGCCTTCCTGATAAAAAGGGAATATTTTTAGTAACCAAATGCATTACTAGGAAAGTCATACAAAGAATAAGCAAAAAGAAGCCTGATGGCTTCCATATGACAAGGCCTCTTCTGAGATTTAAGATATTTCTTTTTTTGTGACCAACATTCTCAAGGGTAATCATGCATTTTATCCAATTAACTTTAAACGTGAAGTTCATAAACAGTCTTTGACATAGAGTTCAGACTCTCATTCCCTCCCACCTCCACACCCACCTTACTGAGTGACATAGTAAGAAATCTGTGTTGGAAACTATAAAATCAGATAGAATACCATGATCAAGGGCAAACTAAGAGTTTCCCATTACAGGATTTTTTCCCAGGTGACACTGTTCATTAGATTTGTCCTGAATTCATAAATTTCACTGCTTAGCACATTTTTTAAAATATTGGTGAAGTCCCTTTTTTTCCTTGACTATAATAATAATAATATATCTGATTACAAATAAAAATTATATAGACATGATGTCTTTTATTTGGATTTTAGCTTTTGTGGGGTCTAGGGTTTTTTTGGTGGTTTTGGTTGTTTATTTGGACTTTTTTTGCAGCATTCCCTATAAATTTCAGAACTTATTTTAGCATATGTGAGTACATTTATAAAACTGATATTTTGTATAGAGAAATATTATATTAAAGCTCAGATAGCATTTTTTTCATTATAATTATCAGTTAAAGGAGCTGTAGTATGCAAGTATATTTCAATGGGTAACATGCTTAGGTTCCAATAGTCTTGTCACAATAAAAGATTTTAAACAAACTTTTCCAAACTATACCATGCAAGCCATAAATTATATACAATATATATTCATCATATATCTGTTTTTTCACATAACTGGAATATGCACAATGCATTATATTTTTTTATTCCTTGAAATTCTTTTGTGCTTAAAGCCATAAATTTAATTTTCTTCTACCCGAGATATGAAAATTAATTGGACATCCCAAACAGTTTTGGCACAGTTTTGGTGGAGGCTTTTGAGCCTCCTTTTGCATTTTTGAGATGGTTTCTTGGTGACATCAAGGTCATTGAGTTCTGTTCCTATTAGAACTGGCTATTACTTCTGAATCTGCACTATCCCGTAAAGCTGCAAACAGTCAGTTTGTAACTATGACTTCATTCACAACCCTGGTTTGCCTGGTTAGAATAAGAAACCTCTCAAATAGTGTAGGAAATAGCTGGTGTAATTTCAAATCCTTGCTTCACCCCATTCAGTTGAACAGGATACACCTAAACTCCATAACCCAGCCACATTGCATCCAGTGAGCTATGGGTTTCTCTCTTTTGTCTAGTGATCACATTCCGTTGACCAGGAAAAATGACAGAAAAGCAAGACAAACAAGTATCCAAAAGGTCAAAGCAATCAAAAGCTATTTCATTCCTTTAATAAGATAAAATTCCTTTAATGTGAGAAGACAAAATAATGGGAAGGCTTGATATGAATGTTTTCAGTTATTCCAAGGTTTTGTTCAACTTCACTTTTTCATGACCTTGAATTTTCTTGTTCTGAAATTAAAAATTTCTCTTGGTTGCATTTTACATAAAATCAGTCTGCTTCTCTGGAGATCTCTTGTCTTGACAAACTTGTATTGTCTAATAGAGTCCATTTTGTTATCATACCAGTGTCTACTTTTAATATTTGTGTCTACCAACAGTAATGATAAATGCACGCCTGCAAGCTTGTCAGAATGATGGGTTTGAAGGGTCCTGAAGGAACAAAGCTGAAAAAAATCCAATCTTTAGAGTCAGAAACATAAATAAAGATTCCCTACTGCAAAATATTAGTTTTTCAAACAAAAGAGAGACTTTTAAAGGAAAATAAAAATTTTTGAGACTAATAGTTAATCTAAATTATTGTTTTATATGCAGTGTGACAGTTACTCTTGGAACCCTGGTGTAATAGTCTCCAGCATTTCAAGACAATCTTATTAGACTGTATGATAGAATTCTGTGTGCCAATAGACTAAACTCTGATAATGTAACATGAATTCCCCATTTCAATGAAGCAGCTTTCAACATGTGTAAAAAAATGAAAGATCTATTTCTGTAAAGGCCCTTACAGCAAAAATTATTCTGATTCCAGCTATACTCAAGCCTAAATCCAATTCCTAAATTCAGTCCATGGATTGGATATTCTAGGATTATATCCTAACAGTCATATTAAATACTCAATTACTTTTACTTACTCAAGTATCTTTTTTTCAAGCTAATGTCTTTATCAAGCGATATTTAATACTGAGCAGCTCTTCTCATGGTGGTCTGCTAAAACAGATTGTTTCCTCTTCTAATTAGAGTTTCATTTGCATGATGAGTATCTTTGATTAGAAGCATTTACATCTTATTTTTTACCATGGCCTTCTGTGAAATTATAGTCATTTTCATAGCAATAATTTGAGATATCACAAACAGAAGATTATTAATTCAAGTAGAGACAATAAACAGATAAAATCCTGTTTTCATTCAAGGTTGTTGGCCATATGGAAAATAAGAAAATGGGTTACATAAAACTGCACAGCATCAGCAGATGCTGCAGTGAGAGCTCGGAGACTGATGTTTATCTGCAGAGCAGGTGTCACTACTTTAGCCTCTCACACAGACATACTGGTAGGCGTTTCAGCCTTGTTTTGGAAGAAGAGCATCTAAGAGAGAGTATGAAGGTTGTTGACTTACTTCGTTCAACAAGAAAGGGTGACACAGAAGCCAGTTATTGTATGAGAATAACAGCTTCTTCTGAAAAACATTTAATGAATCACAGTATAGCTTGAGAAAAGTCGAGATAATATAATTTATTTTTTATTTTCAAATTTTAATTTGCAGGAACAAATGTACAGACACATCTTAGCGCTCTTTAGACAATACTTTGTTTATGAACTACGTAAATATTTTTTAATTTCTTTTTTAAAAAACTTGTTACTTCATGCAACGTTATCAACCAGCTTAAATGTAAACAGGATCTTTATTTTCTAACAGTCATCTGTTCAGCCTGAATTTGTAATCGTCTGTCTGTGGTAATATAAATCGTTGGTTTAGCTTGTAGTTTTGAACTCTTAAACATTTTGCACTGTTGGAAAATATTTTCATTTTAGTGCCTTGTAGTATTCTTGAATTTTAAGCCATTTCTGATCAAACCTTTTCATTAGTTTTGTTTACCCTTGAGGTCATCTTGTAAGAGAAAGATTGTTTTCTAGGAGTTCACAAGGAGTAGACAGTGGATTTAAAAAATAAATTATTTTATCAAATGTCTTAAAGTATCAAATTGTATCAAATGCTTAGCATCCTTACCATCAATTAATCACATGATTTTCACAAAAACTGATCCTTTAACTATTTTAATAAGGACCTAAATTCATTTGCACTTAGAATTATAAAATCATAGAATTGCTTAGGTTGCAAAAGACCTTAAGATCATTGACTCCAACCATTTACATGGATAAGTACTCCAAGTCCACCTCTAAACCCTGTCCTTGAACACCACATCTACGCATCTTTACCTCCAGTGGTGGTGGCTCAACCACTGCCCTGGGCTGCCCCTTCCAATGTTTGACAATCCTTTCAGTTGAGAAATTTTTTCCCAATATCCAAAGTGAACCTCCCCTGGTGCAACTTGAGGCCTTTTATTCTTGTTTTATTGCCTATTATATGAGAGAAGAGACTGATCCCCACCTGGCTACAACCTTCTTTCAGGGAGTTGTAAAGATAGTATCTCTCCTGTGTCTCCTTTTCTCCAGACCAAACAATCCCAGCTCCATCAGCAGCTCCTCATCAGACTGATCCAGACCCGTCACCAGCTTTGTTGCCCTTCTTTGGACACACTTCAGCCCCTCAATGTCTTTCTTGTAGTGAGGGGCTCAAAACTGATTTGTGTTCTTATTTCAAAAAGTACTTATTCCCATCAGAATTACAGATCCATTACATCTCATAAAAATGCTACTACCCGTGGAGGGCCAATCTGTAAAAGTTTTTAAGTATGGAGTATTTCCTGTTCATGGAAACATAGTGGCACAGAATCAAAAGCTAATGATTTACAGCAGCTTTGCAACTCACTGTTCATGAGGTGAGTTACAATAGACCATATGTGCACACTTAGCTCACCCTATCTTCTGAGGTAAAATGCATTAGTTTAAAGTAATTTCATGGGGGTATAAATTTTACCTTATCTTTTGGCAAGGTTGAGATGACTCATAGCCCATTGCAGTGATATAGCATCTGTCTGCTGACTTGTTGGAAGACTGTAACTCAGCCTGGATTGATCCAGATAAAGCTCTTAGACTATCAGCTTGACTTCTGTAAAAGGTAATTTTTATTGATCTCAGTGATTGCATAATGATAAATCATCTCTTTCCAAAAAACCCCAGTCTTTATTCAAAGAGTCAGAAAGAGGAAGCTTTACCATTTGTGAGGCAGTGGAGACAATGATTACTGGCTCTAAACAACTGAAGTGTGTGTGTGTCAGGGAAGCAATGCAAGTTCTGTGGAAGTGGGACATGCACTGCTCCAGACCCCACTCCCCTCTAGTCCAGCCCAGAAGGGTTGCCAGTCTCTGGCACGCCTGGCACATGGGAAGCAATGTCCCCACCCCACCCCTGCAGCCCCAGCTGAGCCCCAGAGTGGCCACATGTCTGGGGAGGGGTGGCAACAAGAGGACAGAGCAGATAAAACTGATTGCCCTGAGACACACGTGGTTGCATCCTGATTGTCCTTGGATTTTAAGGCAGCTGAAACCACACCAGGATCCAAGACACTAGCTGTATCATCTTTTTCTGTCTTGCTCTTCTTTCCTATTCCTAACTCCCTCTTCTTGAAATATTAATTTAAGGTTGGATGAGTAGAATTTGCTAAGTCTATTCTCAGTGAAATAATTTTGATTGAATGGGGGTTTTTTTAGGTTCTACCAAATTTCTGATCTTCTGGAGTTTGCCAGTAAAGTGTGGGTTTTTAACCTCCTGAAAATTTTGTTGCTTTTCTCCCATGCAACCACCTCAGGGACCTCAAAGACCCTTTTAAATAAATTTGCCAAGTGAGGAATGGGGCTCCACACATTTTCTACTTGATTTAATTGCATCTTCCCTTCATCAAAAAATGTACCTTTGATTTCTAATTTCACTAGATTTTATAATTTCAAGCTATGATTCCTTTTATACCTGTCTCTAGCAGATTTAAAAAAAACCCAAAACACAAAACCAAAAACTCACCAGAACTTTCTGTACATTAAGATATTTGTACATTATTTGCCATTTCTTTGAAGACTGCCTAGTGATACATGTCATTTCTACAACAGCATCAGCTTCAGTGAATGAAGTCACATTCAGAAACATTTTTAAATTCATTCTTCAAACCTGCATTTGTGATATACATCTTCAGCAAATCCCTTCAGATGGAAGGGCCTTCTTTGATCTCCCAGCCACACGGCAATTTTGGTTTTGCCAGAGAAGTGGGGTGCCAAGTGGCCTTTTGCCTTCACTGGTTTTGTAGGCAAACCATTTTTCTCTGTATTGTTTGTGAGTTTTGCTTCAGTAAAATTATGACTCTAACATTTTCAACCTCTCACAGTCTTGTTTTCTTAGGTTTCTCCCCAGGGATGTGGCTTGAGAAGTCTTAAATTTTCTCCAGTGAGTTTTTAAAACCAGTACAATCATCAATACATACTTTTGATTTGTTACTTAATACTGACTATAACAATAAGTCTAAACACAACTTCCCAGTTCAACAGCAAAGATAGACACCTATGAATAGTTTCTCCAATATATTTGTAAAGTGCAAGATTGTCAACAAATACAGGAATATGAACACACAATTTACTTTTTTCCTATCCTCATTTTTTCCTGGTTTCTTACTTTTGGAATTAACAGGATCTTGTTCTATTCTGCTTCGAAGCAGATTATGAATGCAGTTACTGCTGAGACTATATGAAAATATATCTTTCATTACTTTTACCAGTTGCATCTGGTAAATCCAATATTAACTTGCAGGTTCCATAATGATAAAAATAACACAGATATTAATCAGTCCTTTTGCCAGATTTCTCTTAAAATAATAAAATTTTCTACTCTACTTTTATTTTTAGTCCAGGATCTTACAATCATCAGAATAATCAGATTTTTGTTCCTAAATTCCCTATTCAAACGCAGGAGTCAGAATATGGACTTATAAGCAATATTACATTGTTTCTGAATAAAGTACCTCAAAATTCCTTCAACTTGAATAAGAATACCTTCATTTCTTTGTGAGATTCCATAGACTAAAATAGCAGTTTCTACAGTAAATTGAAGATGGTAGGAATGCACATAGCACAAAAAAATACAGTTCTAATGATAATCACGTCATGTATGAGTTTAGAGAACTGCTTGTCTGAAGACTGTAATTAAAGAACTACTGTTGTTCTCTCCTACGGCCAGCTTTTCCAGGCAGTTAAAGGTCTTGTTAATCCTCATTTAATATCCTGTGTTTATTATATCTGTGTCTCCTCTCAGGATAGCAATGGGCTGAGAATGCATTAATGCCATGTTCCTTTTTTTCCTTTGTACAATAAATACTTACGTCCAGCTCAGTAAATGTTCATCTACTTAATTAAATTGTACTCTGGCACTTACTGAAGAAAGCATGATGTGAGACATGAAACCTGTGTTCCTAGAGCAAAAGAACAAGTGCACAGCATGTAGATAACAAGTTTTCTTGCTGTGCTGAGATGCAATGAAATCTAACATCAATGTCTTCAAGATAAAGACTGAACTAAACAGAAGTTATGTCTTCCCATTGCTCTGGATAACGACCAATAAAAAAATCTGCAGCATCATAATGCCACTTTATCAACTTGAGAGCTTTCAGATCGCTATTGAATACTTAAAATTTAGATTATTTTAGATTTTAGATACTGGATGTAGCCATGATTTGTTTTATAATAAATCAAGTAAATTATTTAAAAGGAAGTCTCGAGTTTTGAAAACAAATTGATGCTTTGGAAAACTTCCTTGCCTTCCAGTGTCAAGAGACTTATGTAAAGACAAGTGTCACCAGAGAAAGAATCATGTAAACCACTGGGGTTTTAAAAATTTTAAGTTTTTCAGGCATCACGGTGAATAAAGCAACCAAAAAATGTCAGCTCTCCCCCTTATAAAATCCTGTAATACTTTCAAGAACTGTGACAAAATACATAATTGTGTGATTATATAAAACACCTGCACACCTAAATGTTGCCATCATATATCTTTGCATTAAATACTAAGACAACAGACCTCTAAAGACTCTACAGAGACATTGATGACCTACAAGTAAGGCATGAACTATGTCATATTAAAAGGATGTATTTTTTCAGAAATTGGAAACTGTAGGTTGAAATTATTTCTGAATAATTGGAAAGTAGTGAATTGTCTATCCCTAATGCCATTCAAATAAATTGATTTCATTGATATTCATGATCAGGTTTCAGCAGAAAGCTGAACACATACTTATGTGTCCTATTGAGTTGAACAAGATTACTCAGTACAACACAAATGACACTTAGCAGATGATAGAACTCATCATTTTGTAAAACAGAAAACAACTATAATATTGGAGCATTCATAGTCCTGTTAAATGAAAACAATTTACAGGTACTCTGAGGAACAGGTTATGAAAGTTGTCTAAGAGATTTTACTTTGGGTTTCTTCAAAATGCAGATGCCTCAGAAAAAAAATAATTAAAAAATAAAGTAATTTAAAATAATTCTAAAAATAGAATCTTTAGTACAATATATCTTGCACAAATATCAAGTTTTATGTGTGGAAGAAGTTATTCAGTAATAAATTAAAATGAAACATCAAAGATAATATTTTCTAAACAACAAAAAAGCCATCTCAAATATTTTATAATTTTCTGTGTCTTTAGAGGTCCTGTAATTTTTTAGCATTTCAAAACTTTATTAGTTGAGAGGTTGTAGTAAAGAAAAAATATCCTTATATTTATGTCCATAGGCATATGATATTTAGGTGTTTTGCATTTTTATATGCTATATTATTTGCACAAAGTAATAATCTTTCTTAAAAGTTTGAGTCATTCACATAGTCCTTATACACATAACAAATTGATTAGCCAAACTACCCGAAGATGAAGCAATAATGATGAACAGGGAATAATTAATCAATAGCACATGGAGTATGCATTTGCTCATCTGAACTGTTCAGCAGAAAGAAGAAAGAAAAGACATTCAATGACATCAGGCTATTTAAGCAAATTACCTTCAAACACAGATTACATAAGTGGGTTTTTTCTCTGCACATAACAATTTATTCACTTTTACTTAACAAACTTTTTTTTTTTTAATAGAACTATTAACCTTAAAAAAATAAAATTATAGGCATATCTAAAAGTCTTTTTACAGAGACTGTATATTGATTCAATTCTCAAAACAGGCTGCTAGCAAACAGGCACTGCAAAGGTAGACGGTTCCATGCTTAAATTTTTAATATCCTTAGAGCTTCTGGACCTCTAATTACAGTACTGCTACCTGAATTTCTGAAAAAGAAGTTACTTATTTAAAACTTATCCCTACAATTATGCTCTGTTGCATCAGACTTACTAGGTGTATGGATCATATCCTCATGACTAGAAGATCTTCTTTTAAAACTTATTGGCTACATTTAAAGTCCTTGAAACAAATAATAATTTATGAAATCCTTTTTTATGCAGGTTGGTCTACTAATTTTAAAAACTACTCTCTAAGATCTGACTAAGCAAGGCTTCAAGAAAAGAGAAAGGAGGTATATTTCCACAGAGTCATTAGGAGTGCTGTTGAATTAAACATGTTCCAGCAAGAAAGAAATAATATAATGGTTGAAGAGATCCCCATTCAGGGAGTTTCATGGTTCTCCACAAAGAAAAGTTAATGTTGCTCTTGATTTTTTATGAAGTAGATGCCTTCTTTTACTAGAATGCATGTAGGCATATACTTGTGTACAATTTAGTGTATCTGATATCAAACAACACTTGACCTATACAAATTACAGATGCAAGAAGAAAAGTAAGAAATCAGTTGATTAGTTTCACATGTTGAATGTGTGCAAGGAAATCAGATATATCTCAGTTTCATCTAAAGACTTAAAAGATTTCAGTGACATTTGTATCATATTCAGTAACTTTAAAAAAAAATGCAAGGTATTACTTCTTCAGGTAAACAAACCTTAATAAAATGAAACATCCATTTGATAAAAAGTCATATTAGAGGCTCTATGATTTATGTCTGGTAACATTTAAGAATGTAATCTATGCACTCCTTACAAGCATTCTGTCATGCTTCAGCTAACAGTACTATGAGCCCAGAGGATAACTTCATTAGGTACCCGTCTAGAATTATTTCCAGATAAAACATATTGATCCATCAAAGATGTACTCCTAGAAAATACACACTTGGCTGGGCTGCCCATATTAAGTATGCTAATTAATATTTTCTTTCCTCTGACTTTGTCAACTTCTGTGTTTGTACTCTCCAGAGAAAGAAAAGAAGTCAGCTGGCATTTTATCAGAGTCAGAAAAATAAATCAAGTCGATGTCAAAAGTATTCAAAAAGCATCTTCAGACTATTTTAAAGGATCGCTTTATATTCCAGATTTTTGATGAGTGATTCATATTTTTAAGTTGAGCAACAAAAAACCATCATCTTTGCAACAGGAAACCTTTGAGCTCCTAGATGAAATTTCTCATTGAAGAAATACTTTGCACTTAAAGGCCTTGGGAACTTAGATGTTACTTCTTTTTAAACACTTTCCAAAGATGAAAGTATGGGCTTTGCAGCACCTAGTTATGCAAAAAAAAATTCACATGAGGAATTTATCAAATCAAAGCAAGTATGTTGTCTGCCCAACAAAAATCTTCTGTGTCTCCTGCATTTGTAAAGTCACAGGGTGTTACTGAAGATACGGATTATGTTTTACAAGAGAAATACAATATTTTTGTGTTTAAATAAAATCTGAAAAACTGTAAGCATAATTGGACATAATAATGTTCTTATTAGCTCAGAACTGGCAATTTACTTACCATATTTTGACCTGAAATTAATTTATTTCATGTGTATAACATGGGGAAATCCATTCTAAAAAGAAAAGGGAATGTCAAGGTTGTTCTGTACTATGTAATGGTTTATGTTTCCATTTTCTGCTTTTTTTGTGGTCTTTTCTGCTTTCATTCCCCAATTTCATTTTTCTTTGGCTTTTCTTTTGATTCTGTTAACTAACCCTGAACAGCTCTATGACATCCTTACCTCTTCACTGAAGTCTAAAAAGTTAAACAAAGTCTTTATCAGCCTACAAATTGGTTTTTTTAGTTTCTTAAAGTTTAGCAACTGTTTCTTTGATTTATCTTTTCCAATTGCAGTCAGTTTTTGAAAACAAAAAAGCATGGATGGGGTTTCCCGCTCTGTTTTAAGACACAGAACATTTGTATGATTTTGATGAGGCCTTCCGGTAAAATCATAAGATGAACAACATAATTCACAATAACAGAAAGATACTAAGCACATGACCTCAAATAATATTTGCGTATTTTTCTCTGCTTTCAGTTTATGAACTTCATATACTGTGTCAAGCAAAATTCACTCTGTATTCTGCAAGACAAAGATAATTTATTTACTTACATGAGAAAGATGATGGCAAAGTAAACTACTCAAGTCATAACAATAGCTGATGAGAAAGGAGCTATTGCTCTGCATTTTAGATGGCATGCTATGGTACGGGGTACAGTGTATTTTTTTTAGAAAAGGATATGTCTTGCACTCTTGTTACAATGTGCTAAAATAAAATAAATAGAAATAAATAAATAAATAAAAAGAAATGTACAAATAAATAAAATCCTTGGACATAAGTATTAATTTATGGTGAATGATCAAATGGATCTTGAATAAATGTCTTCTCTCAAGGACATATAGAACTACAGCTACATATGCATGCACAGAAACCTTAACAGGTTGACCTACACACCTGTTTACAGAAGCAGCCCTTTTGCCATTACAGACCATAAAATTTTGGAGGCATATTTCAATGAATTCATGCTAAATTAAATTAAATTAGCTGTTAAATCTCCTTTAAAAGCCCACATTGTTATTCTGAAGGTGTCAGACTGGAATTCTGGTTCCATTCTAGCAATAACACTGGTCTGTTAGGTGAGTGATGTTTTAGGAAAAGAGTGAGGATGATTCTTCCCTCAGGGTATTAATGATGAAAGAGCTCTAAAATGCCTAGTTATTATAATCACTTCAACATCAGCAGGTAGAATCCATCCCACATAGTAAAAAAAAAAAGAACAAAAAGTATTAATATGATTATGTGGCTCTCTGAGAGTCTCCGGTAGAGTTTTTCAACTCCATCTCCTTAAAGAAATTCACACATTTCATTAGATCATTGCAGTAACTGCAACCTCTCTAAAAAGCTCAACTATTGCAAAGTATAGATATTTTACCTTTAGTTCAGTAATGTTTTACCTTTAACCCCTGTAATATTTCTTATTTTGCAACAGTTAGGTCTCAGAACAAATATATCTGTATTCTATTACACTGTTCTCTAGTTTAACCTTATAAAGATGATTATTCATTTCCAATGACCAGTGAATAGGAGCCTCTTTAGTATTTTATATGTTGTTCCTTAAACTCTGCAAAAGCTAACACGTGCTGGCATTCATTACCTGATACAATATTATGTCTATTTTTAATTAAAAGTCAATGGAACCACAAGATACTCTGCCTTCTGGAAACTAGTAGATTTCTCTGAATTCTCAGTCACTATTTCTGTTAAAGGAACATATCAACCAATTTCTGTTCAAGGAACAGAGAGAAGAGGTATCATTAAATATATACTTAAAAAACTCTATTGAACTCACTTTGCTTTCTACCATAAAGCAAATTTCTAACATAAATGTGTTTCTTCTAAACACATTTGTTTGTGCTCAATTAGCAGTATGAATTAGCTCAATCAGACCCACAGCTGCTATTCTTACATAAGATATCATCTGAATTCTAAACTGTGAACTTATCCTATTGACTAAGCTCAATCAGGTTGTGTTACAGCAGATAAATTGTTCCAAAAAATATTGATTGTAGTAAAACTCCAATATTTTTAGGCACATGCTGGAACATAAAAATCTCTGTAGCAAACACATTTATGTGAAAATTTAAGAGCAATTTAATAATTTAAAATATGCTTTGCTGAAAACTTTGATAGATGTGCTTTAACCACAAATGGCAACTTAGCCCCACACAGCTGCTCCCTCCACAGTGGGATGGGGCAGAGAACTGGAAGGGTAGAAGTGAGAAGGCTCATAGACTAAGATAAAGACAATTTAAGAGGTAAAGCAAAAGCCATACACAAGAGCCAAGGAATTAATTCACCACTTCCCATGAGCAGGCAGGAGTTCAGCCATCCTCAGGATAGCAGAGCTCCATCATGAGTAACAGTGACTTGGTAAGACAAATGCCATCACTCTGAATTTCCCACCTCTCCTCCTTCTTTCCACAGCTTTATGTGCTGAGCATGATGGCATATGTTATGGAATACCCTTTTGGTCAGTTGGGGTCAGCTGTCCTGGCTGTGTCTCCTCCCATCTTCTTGTGCACCTTCAGCCTCCTCACTGATGGGACGGGGAGAGATCAGAAAAGGCTTTGGTGCTGTGTGAACACTGCTCAGAAATAATGAAGACACCCCTGAATTATCAACACCATTTCATCTGACCCTGCCCTGGAGCTCCTTTGAAACATTCACAGGTGTCCTGTCTCTGGGTACCAAAGGGAAGAGCTCAGCATCTCCCTCTCCCCTTCCTCAGGAAGCTGTAGAGAGCAACAAGGTCGCCTTTCAGCCTTGTCCTCTGCAAGCTGGGCAAACCCAGTGTCCTCAGTCACTTCTCAGAAGACATGCTTTCCAGCCCCTCCACAAGCTTAGTAACCCTCATTTGGATGTGTTCAAGTACCTTAACATCCTTTTTGATTGTGGGGTGCAACATATGGGAATGCAATAAGCACAGTTACAACTGTTTCATGACGCGCTATGTCAGAATGCATTTGCCTTGTATGGCCCTCTGCAGAGAGCAAAGCACTGTCTTAAAATACACTGGCTAGGATTTCATTTTCTAAGCACTTGTTTTAGCTCATAAATTCTGAGTTGTTTGAAATCCTTTCTGCTTAAAGACTCTTTTTCCTCAAAGCCCTCTGGACAGTGGCCACTCATGGCAAGAGAATTAATGTCTAGCCTCGCTGTACCTGCTGATGTATCAGATCTGTGTTTGGACACATGCAAGGGCCCACCTCATCATATTCATCTTGCATCAAAATGTTGAGATTCTTTAAATGAATAGACATAATTTGACTGCTTTCTTCACTTATTGAACCTGTTTTGAAAACATACTACCATGTATGTGCTAGAAAATTGTTTTATTTACTTTTATTAATTGGAAGAAAAAGAAACAAAACAATACAATACCTTTGTATCTGAAAAACATCATCAGTTAATTTCATCACACCACAATTCTCAAGTGGTTCCAGGTGGGCATATAAAAAACCAAAATCTTCCATCCTTTTTTTAAGATATATTACAGCTGCACAGAGACTCTTAGAGAAGTAGATGCCTTTCAGTGTCAAATGACCATCTGGCCAGGCACCTCCTCACCCATATCAATATTATCAATGAGAGCCTTACTCTTCAATAAATATTGCAGAATTACTTTAAAATTTAGCAACCTTTATGCACACTTCCAGAGCATAAAGAACATTCTCACCAACCACATCACACTGGCCACCACTGTTTCATCTCTTGCAGATTTTTCAGTGTCTGGGCTGATTAGGCACTTTTCCCAACTAAACTTGTAAATGGAAGCTCGCTAATGTCAGCTGTGGTTATTTTCTTTCCTGGGGTGAAACACCCACTTTTGCAGTGACTAGACTGACACCAGCAGGGGCATGTTCACAGCCCACCCATACAGTGAGTGCTCACCCAGCCAGTGGAGGGCTGGATCTGCTGGTCATGGCCAAGTGGAGCTGGAATCCAGCAGGCTTTTGATGGGTGATGGTATCCTTAAGACATCTCAGACTTCACCCTTCATGCTCTGGTGTCACCAAATGTAGGTAACAGTGAAGTCCCTGGTCAGGTCTTCTGAATTTAGATTGTAGAAAACTATTGTTCAAGAAACACAGGTTTCCTTGTACACTTCACATCCTGGATTTCATGACATCCATGTGACAAAAAATCTCAGCCTTTTGTAGTGGGAGCAAGCTCTGCACTTTGTTTGGCTCCATTTCCCTAGGTGTTCTTACTCATGCAAAACAGCCTGTGCTTGGATGGGCTCCAGGCTTGCTGTACCATCAGGAGCTGCCACTTTTCAGCTCTCTCTGCATGCAGCACAAGCACGGGGCAGGCAAGACAGTGCTTCTCATGCATCACTGGCTGAGACACACAGCGGAGCAAGTTTCTGAAGGCAAAAAGTAGGCTTGTCACCAGTATGTGTCATACTTTCAAAAACACCCCCGAGAACCACACATCTCTTCAGTCTTACTGTGGTCAGTCCTGGGCATCATTATTCAATTTTCCACTTTTTGGGAAACAGGGACAGATTGGTCTTGTCTTGCTGCTGCTGCATTTTGTTGCTCTGTGACTTGCCTTTGTCAGACTGCAAGAGATATTTTTTCCAAGTAAAACTGAAGAATGAATCAGCCTGCTCTTGGCTACATCACCTTGTTTTAATGCTAATGAGCATCGGCTCTGAAACAGATTCAGAAAAATAAGATAAAATAAAATATAAAATAAAAGTTTCCACTTGTAATCTTTGTGATATGTGTCCTTGAAAGTGTTTTTGGATCTGAAAAGACCTTGGCATTTCAGACAATTAACAGCCTCTTCATCATTTGACTCATGGTGAGCGCAGGGAACAGGATGGGATGGGATAACATAGAGCAGAATAGAATAGGTTATGCTATGTAATGCCTATGGTAATGCATGACAATCTAGGACCTAGGTATGAGGGGTCCATCCAGGAGCAAAGGTATTTGCCGTGCAGGTCCCACCCAGGAGACAAGATCAGAGATGGGCACACATACAACATACCATTCCTGTATTGTCAACACTGGTTTTAGCACAAATCCAAAACACAGCCCCACACAAGCTACCATTAAGAAAATTAACTCTATCACAGCCAAAACTAGCACAATAGAGAATGATTGCTGGTTTATAATATCCCTTTAAAAATACATCTTAATATCATTTTCACATTGTACTGAAAGTGTTCAGAATACTTTTTCTAATGAATTGCATTTCTACTAGCATTAGCAATATTTATAGTAAGAACACTATATGAGCATAGATTCTATTTGTACTTGCATTTCCTTCATCAATTTTTCAGTGTTTCGTCAAGCTACAATAAATCATGCTGAAATTCTGTTTTCTGTGAGTCTCTGAGGACAAAACTAGCAAGAAACATACCTGTCATCAAGCCAGAGGCAGCAGGTGAACATATACTTTTGACCATTTTATTTGAGTTCTAGTTCTGTCTTTGTGTAGTTGTGGAAGGAAAAATGCACATTCACTGTCCCCTGTGGAGCTCAATATATAGAAAAAGATTCAGCAACACTTGCTCTTTTTTTGGCACATACTGTCTTTGTACTGGATAGATGTGTTAGACAGGAGATTTAAAACAAAAAAAAGACCCCACACTCCAAACCACAGTGAAACAAAAGTTCTATAATTCAGAAGTGTCTAGGACAATAAGAAATTACAGTATGACATGAATTTTGTGGCATCCAGTAGTCCAGAGTTTAAGAAGCTGGCGGGATATACACAGGTTCAAAAGTCAACACAGCATGAAAGAAAGCTTCATAAACTTTGACAGGCTTGGTACCATGCCCATTTCCCTGGGTGCCATTCCCATTTCACTGTTCCAGTGCCCAACCAGCCTCTGGGTGAAGAACTTTTTCCTAGTATCTAGCTTAATCTCCCCAGACACAGCATCATGCCATTCCCTTGGGTGTTATCACTGCTCACCAAGAGCTCCTCTTCTTCTCCTTGTGAGGGAGCTGCAGAATCCTCTGAGGTCTTGGTCTCCTCTTCTCCATGCTGAACAGACTGAGTGACCTCAGCCACTCCTCATATGGCTTTCCCTCAAGGCTCTTCAATGTCTTTGTTGCTCTCCTTTGGATGCTCTCTAATTGTTTAATATCTTATATTGTGCCACCCAAAACTGCACACAATATTCAAGGTGAGGCCTCCTCAGTGCAGAGCAGAGCAGGACAATCCCCTCCCTTTCCTGGCTGGTGATGCTGTGCCTGATGCCCCCCAGAATAGATTTGGCCCTCCTGGCTGCCAGGGCACTGCTGGGTCATGTCCTGCCTTTGACCAGGACCCCAGGTCTCTTTCAATGGCACTGCTCTCCAGCCTCTCATTCCCCTATCTGTCTGTACCTCCAGGGTTGCCCCATACCAGGTGCAGAATCCAGTACTTCCCCTTAAACTTCACATGGTTGGTGATTGCCCAGTCCTCTAATTTGTTGAGGTCTCTCTGCCTTTGAGGGAGTCAACAGCTGCTCCTAGTTTTGTATCATCGGCAAACTTATTTATGACAGAGTACAATTTATTTTGATTGTCCTTTAAAAAGCTTACTAGAAAATACATTTTTCAACCTTTTTTTTTTTAAAAACATGATTAAATATGTTATGAAAAAGACCAGCTAGTTAGGATCTACCTTCTTTGACTCTGCTGGCAGCATATTGATTTATGCTAGTTGTCTAGCAAATTATCTTATTAAATTAGTATGATGGTATCTTAAATTAAGAATGTACATTTCTTTACATGCTTTGAAACCTTGCACTAAGTAGCAACTTACAGTTGAAAATGGAGCATCTAGGTTTTTATAATCTCAATATATGACTGCTACAGGACAAACACATGTTCCTATGTCAAAAGAAAGCTTATGAGTATCAACTCCAATTGAAAAGTCTGTCAATTATGAGAGAAAATTAAAAGCCTCAGAGTACTATCACTTTCTATTAATTACCAAAGAATAACTTTGTATACAATAGTAATAGAATCCTTTATATAAAAACACTAGTTATGCAAAACATAGTGTAGAATTTCTGTGATATCAAAGAAGATTTGAGCACAACTTACTAGTCTATTTTTAATTTTCTACATACATTTTGACCTGTTGATTTTTTCTGACAATTTTTATGGAAAAAAAAGTAATTTTCCTTTCATTTTTAGCTATGGAACATCGAGCTATGGTACACAAAAAAGTGTGAAAATTCCAGAAAAGTTGGCTGAAATCTGAGTCTGTGTCTGTAATATAATTGAGTAGACACTACTCATGTCATGGAAATAATTGCTTCTGTGGCTTTTATTACTTAGACATATGCTCAGGTAAATTATTCTGCAATAGCCATCTCTTATTAAAATCTACACTTAGGGATTGCAAGTACTGGAAAATTTGATTTTTTATCACATATAAATGTTTTTATTATTTTGCTGGTTTAGGAAACTCTCCCTAATGAGCATCAGTCTCACACTTGAGGAAAAAAGATGTGTAACTCTAAAGGTTTACAAAGTTGGCTTCAGGCTTTTAAAGCAGAATACTTTTTTTTAAGTCCCTTGTGAAAGTCCTTTTCTTTTTTTCCCTCTTTTTCTTTAAACCATTTGAAGATAATTTAGTGTTGATGAAAAGATGCATTGTGATAATAATGGAAAGTGGGTTTCTTCTATGCTTAGAGCAAGTATACAAAGACGCTAAAAATAAAGTAAAATTAAAAGCAATTAATTTACCCAATGAACTCATTTCACATGTCAGCATTTAATGATTTAAATGATGCTCATTTAAAGTTTCCCCTTTCTTCTTTTTTTCCCAAGTATGGAAGTAAAAAGATCTGTTGATAATTAGACTCCACAGGTCCAAGCATTTATGCATCAAGCAACATCTACTTCAAATCCACTGAGGGATTTATGATCCCTTTCAATTTGGCATTTCCTTTCAATTTCCTGGTAAACCAACGATCAGAACTGCTAGATTGACACCAGTACCACCTTCAGAAACATATTGCTGATAATGTTTGCAACCAATCCAAAACTAATTGAAAATGTATGTCTTCGGTTCTTCTTTCCCCTGCTAACCCAGAACAGAAAATTCTGCATTTTTCTTGCTGTGGTTTTCCTACTGTTCACTGAGCATCACGGTCAAACACAAAAAAACTTTGCATGGATTCATTAAGGGGCAAAAGCTGTTCCAGCTCCAAACTGGAAGGCAAGAAATCATTGTGGAAAGATACAACAGCATGAAATAATCATTCTTCAATCTACAAAGTGATACAGAGTTATTACTGTTATTACCATGATTACTATCTGTTGACCTAAAGTTGAAACAGAGAATAGATATACCCTATACTGCATCCCTAATATAACCTCTTCAATGCCGTTTCCATAATGACAGAGAAGTTAATTAATTCCTTGCTCAAAGGCAAAAAGGGGTCAAATCAAGAGAGGAAATCATTAACAAGCCAAAACCCTCCACTGGAACTAAATCTCACCTTCAGTCTTTTCTAGAAAAAATACATGTTAGCAGAAGATCGTGTGCTCTTTGGTGAGGACTGTAACAACTTTTTCTGCTATTCAGATCTCTTATTTTCCTCACATGAATTTATGAACTTCTTTTCTTGCTCTGTTTATTGGTGTTCTCTCATTCTCTATCCTATGCATCAGTGCTGCACACCACAGGAGTGGCAGCAGACGGAGAAGGGGCTGTAGGTCACAATGTCCACAGATAAATGTCCCAGCAACTAGAGAGACCTGACTGTGCTTATCTTTCCCCAGGGAATTTAATCCTGACAGTGTGTGTGTGTGTGTGAGTGTGTGTGAGTGTGTGTGAGCATGTACCAGCATGTGCTCACACGTGGACTCTCTGGAACACAGGCTCAGCCTCACCAGCTGCCAGACCTGCAGACAGGAACAGCTGCAGCAGCAGCAGCCATGGGAGCAGGATGGAGAGACCCCCGGGTTCCCAGGCTGCATCTGAGAGGGCTTCAGCAACTGCAAAGAAGAAACCCTGGCCCTGGAATCCACAGATTTTAACAACTCATAACTTGCTGCACATTTTCACTTTTACTACCTTTGAATTAGATACGCTAGTTTTGATTTGATTTGCTTTGAACAGCTTTTACACAGATCCATTAAAAATACAAAACAACATTATTTTCATCTGTTTGACTCATATCTTTTTCACAGGAACACAGCATCTGATGTAGAAGATCAGAGGTCCATTTAATCTAATTTTCAAACACTTTGTGCAGTGAGATGCTATGAAAGCTGTCATGTTCAATGGTTCTGTTAACAAACCCCTCATTTAAGAAATTATTAAATTATGGATCTAAGATTCTCTGAAGACTGGTAAGAATAGAAAACTCAGCACTAAGCAGCATGGGACAAGAAGAGTATCCTTCTGAGTAAGCAAGTATCCACAAGCTGAACAGCTGCTGCTTCAATGAATGTTACCAGCAAAAAAAGAATTTCCAGGTCCTTATTGACAGCATGGAGAAGAGGTGGCAGCAGCAATGAAAAGTCTGGGTAAGAAAGCAAGAGAGGGTACACACTAAGACCTGGGGGCTCCAGAGGTGGAGCAATATCTGCAGAAGATGAGTTGGCTGAAGGACAAAACACAGTGCTCCTTCTCCAATGGTCAGTGCTTCTATGCTCAAATTTTAGGTCATTGCAATTGAACAAGTATGTGTCTATATATGTGCACCTACAGAATATATATATATATATGTGTGTGTGTATCTATGTTTTAGTTAATTAAGAGAATCCTATATAGGGTTTAGAAGACTGAAAAAAAATAAGGCCAGTTTTAAGCTCTAAACCCCAAATTTACTAAATTTATTCATTAACAACATATTTTATGCTAATAATTAGTTTTTCCATATTACCGATCACTACTGCGTATACAAAACTGTATAGCTGTTACAGTCAGTAACATTAATATGCTACACATTAATATGTATACTCATTAATTATGAGTATACAACACCCAGGATTTCAGGATGACACCGTTGGCTATGGGCATTATTCGTTCTCAGTTGCTGAAATTAAGATGATTAAGACCAAGAGACTTTGATGAGAGAATTTGTAATTGAAGTGCATTGAATTTATTTCTTCTTTATATTTTCACTATGTCTAATGTAGCTAGGCTATTTGGTACTCCCAAGGGGAAGCAGGCTCTCAACTGCACCTAAAACTGTTTATATTGGGGTTTTTTTCTCATTTTGTACGTCATGCTTCTTGAGTATTCCCCAAATCATCCTGTATGCAACAACACGTCTTTGTTCTTTGATGATCACAGTCCTCACATAGTGGTTATGCACAGTGTCTAGTTCTGCCATCACAGCACTAACCAATACATAATATTAATGCCTTAGCTTAGCTTATATTAGCACCCTTACACTTGAGTTCAAGGCAAGTTAATACAAATTATAGCACTTACAGTCTCTCCTTGACACAGGCGTCTGCTTTGGCTACAAGGTATCTGGCACCAAGACAAGTCATTTAAACCCTAAGCTCAAAGTCTTTGCTCCAGGCAAAACACAAAAAGACCTGGGCATTCAGTAATCAGATGCACAACAGCCAGTCCTCTGACTAGAGAGTTTCCAGACTTAGCAATTATAGAATGATGAAAGAAGTGCATGAAGAGTTTACACTCCTGATTCTCATCCAAAGGGAAATTATTTTATATTGAGGATTATCAGCCTAGAATTCTCTCACGGACCTTGGTTCTTAAACAATTTCTTTAGGAAACACAGATGAGTCATTTATTCCAAAGGATGCCTGGAAGGAATTCTGCTTAGCAAAAATCACATAAGTAGACAGCTTGCCAGGATTTGGGAATCAGACTGGATGCACAGCATAGGAGACAGACTACCTGGAAAGTACGGACACTAATCAAAGGAAAAAAACATGCTTTGTCCCCTAGAGAAAGGCTCATGAATAAGTATTAGATTATTAATTCACTTAAGAGAATAGAAACATGTGTCTAGTCCCGGTAAGTATGACATAAAAATCTTACTAAACAGTCATTTCAGAAAGTAAAATTTAGTAAGTTCCAAGTTATTCACTGTATTCGGAAATATTTTCTCATCTCTTGTATTTTTTCCATTCTATATTCACTCCATTTCGGCTAAATTCTACATGTAATGATGTGGGTTTCACATGAGTCAATGGCACCTCCCAGTTTGGTATCATCAGCAAACTCCACTAAGGGTGTATTCCACTCCTACAGCCAGATCACTGATAAAAATATTGGACAGAACTGGCCCTAGATTTGAAGCCTGAGGGACACTGTTGGTACAGCCAGATGCAGTCCCACTCACTGCAACTCGTTCAGTCAGTTCTTCATTCAGTGCACCATTAAACTTGCCCATCCTACAGGTGGACAAGTGGTTGAGAAAGATATTGTGAGGGACAGTATCAAAAAGCCTCACTGAAATCCAGAATAAGTACTTCCACTGCTTTCCCTTAATCCACTATGTGGGTGACCTTAACCAGAAAGATACTATAAATAAGGTAGGACTTTCCTTTGTGAATCCAAGTAGACTGTGCCTGATGATTGCATTGTTCTTTAAATGACTTTCAATACCACCCAGTATAATCCTCTCCATAATATTTCCAGGAGCTGAGGTTAGACTTACATGTGTGCAATTCCCTGGGTCTTCCCTTACATCCTTTTTGTAGACTGGAGTAACACTGGACAACTTTCAGCCAGCAGGGACCTCGCTAAACTTCCAAGACTTTTGGTAGATGACGAAGAGATCGTCTTATAATGATCTCTTAAGAGATCATTCCATAACATCCATGAGCTCCTTCAGTACTCTGGGTTGAATCCCATCAGGCTCATGCACTTATGGACATTTAACTGATACAACTGCTCCCTTAAAATTTCATTGTCCTCCACTGGAAAGTCACTGTTTCTGCAGCCGTGGTCCTCCAGCTCAGAGGACCAAGTAGCCTAAGGGCTACAAGTATTATTAAAGACTGAGGCAAAAAGCCCCCGACATTGAATGCCTCCACCCTTTCTTCATCTCTATTTGTCACGTGACCATCAAGTATCAATCAAACCTTTTCCTTAGACCTCTCTTGCTATTAGTATATTTCAAAATGTGGGGTTTTTTTTTTCAGACATAACACTGGCCAGTTTCAACTGTAACTGAGCTTTGCCCTTTTTTCTCCCTGCATCTGTGAACTACATCTCTGTAGTCTCCCTGTGAAGCCTAACCTTGCTTACACAGATTTCTTTTTCCTCTTGATCTCCAAGATGAGTTCTCTGTTCAGGCAAGTTGGTCTTCTACACCACCTGCTTGCATTATTATACTATCTATTAACGATACTGAAAAATTATAAAGTTCCTATGGTGTTCCTATGGTATACATTGTAGTTTGCTATTTATTTTCCATCTGATTCTAGGCGTACTTCAACGTTTTAATGTGATGAAACCAAATTAATTCTTTTGAGTAGCCTTTCAAATGTTCAACATTATTTCCAACATATTTTCTTGAAATAACTCTGAAATATTTACAGTTAAATTCAACTTTCTCCATTTAATGATTGTAGAGCTACTAAAGATTCTTTTACAATCACCTGAATTGTCAATTTTTCAATATATTAATATCTAAGGATCTCATTGTTTTCTTTACTTGTAGTCCTTCAATGTTTCTAGTGCAAATCTTTTTTCTCATTTAGTATAAAATATTTGATTGCCATTTATTGGACCTCTAAAATACTTTCGCCAGAGGCTATTAGGATTTCAGACAAAAACTACTTGCTTATAAATGAAACAATTTTCTTAAAAAGATAAATAAACTGAGGTGCATATAGTCATACATTCAGTAAGACAATACACTACAGCTTTATTTTGCTTTGTTTCTATAATAATGACAAACATATATATGGATACACAATATGCCTGAAATAAAAAATGTAACTGATTACTCTTTCAGAACTGTGGCTAACACTTTCATGGGAAATTGGAAATACTAAAGCAGTAAAAATACATAGGTATGGAAAATAAAAAATTAGTGCCTCTATATAATAATAATATACTTTATTGAAGTACTTTATTTTTAATAACTTTTATTTTTAATAACTGAATTTGGAGGACTTAAAACAATAGCTCATTCATGAGAATGGGTAATATAATACATTTTATATTTTAATGTAAAAAACAATGATTTCAAAATAGTTCTAGAATCAAAACTAGTGCACATATCACATCAACAAATTTTGCTACTAATGAAACCAATAAATAGGTAAGAAGCAGCACATTCAAGCACATCAAACTACATAAACCATAGATACATAGGACTGAAAAGAGAAGCCCACCACCTGAAATGCACACTAGGGTGCCAACCAGCAAACTGTCAACAGGTTCCCTCTGTCTTCTCTCTCCATTTTTGCACATTTGTTCCCACCCAAACTGGCTTGATCCCTTCATCTGCCCACCTTTGGTTCCTCCCCTAAACACTCCATACTAAGTCTTCCACCACCCCAGCATGCTCTTTCCCTGTATAATGCACCCTGACCCCCAGGGCAGAGACTCCCAGCCTATGTTGTACCAGAGGATGACCCCCAGGGACTCCTGGTGTGTCACCTGGGGCTGATGCTCCCCCAGGACAGCCCTGAGGAGCTCAGGGCAAGGACCTGTGTCTTTGTGCTCCTCTGTGTGGGGGAAGGTGAGCTTTTCATCACATCCCTTAACACAGGTCAGCTCAGATCTGCATTTCAAGCTGCACAAAAAATTACAGCATCACCACATTGACACTCATTACTTTTAGCTCATCATTCTCCAAGTGACGTGATACCCGTACAGAGAATGAAGCAAGAGACAGAGCTGGTTGTGAAATGCTATTTCAAATCAACACTGATATACTCTTTGCTGTAATACTGTACTCAGCTAAAAAAGGGAAGGGATTCAAACATTATAAATCATTTTAGAATGGAGTACAAAGAGAAATAGATAGCAAAAGGGTCTAGCTATGTTCATGCATACCAAGTATCTAGCTGAAACAAAATAGCTTGATACGAGTCCAATATTCTTTTCCACATACTTTCTTTGACTCTCCCTCAGCCTCTGATCAATGCCTCACATTAAATAATATGAAGAAAAGTCTGAAATATTTTACTAGGCTACCTTGAACACTGCAACAAATTAATAATGCAGTCATGAATTCAAATTAAATCCTAGTTGTTTATCAGATATCCTTAAGTTCCATTTTTGCCTTTTCTTCAAGATTAGTAATTACAAACACCTGCTGCCAAAATTTCCTGAGCTATCTGTAATTTTATAATCTCAGCATATGGCATCTAAAAGCCATCAATATGTGCTAGTTGTGTGTCCAGAAATATGTCGTTAAACCAGGTTATCAATTGTCTGTAATGTCAACAGTCTCTATATTCTTGAGTGTTTATTAAGGAATATATGGCAGGTAGATAGAATGGTCGTCTTCTTTCTAGCTACAAACTACTTATAAATGTTTTTATGTAATTTTTAGTCTGAAATAAGGGTCAGGGTTACCAATATTTTATGGACTTAGTTTATGTACAGCTCCATGCACAGAATTCTAGTTCAAGCCACTGAGAATCCTTCATGAAGAATAACAAAAAAAAAGAGGCCTTCTAGATTTGTTCTAGATTTCTCTTCTCTGGCATATGCCAGAATATTTATATCCATAACTTCAACAAGTATCATCAAGAATAATGATTAATTTCATATCTACAGTGCTTATCTTCCCTGAAACTTCAAGAACCATACAAAGGCATTGAAAACATTACAACAGATAATACAGGAAAAAATCCAGTCATCAAAATAATTAAAGCAAAACCTGAGATGCACGAAAACTTGTTTGTATAAACAATTCTTTTCACCCCACCAGCTGACAAATAGAAGTTTATTGAGAAAATCTATGCTCACCAGTGGAATGCATTTCAGATTTGATCAATGAAGAATGATTGTACATACACTGCATTTCATTATAACCAAATTACAGTAAATAACTGACATGTTAGTTATACCTTTACTATATCTCAATCCAATGCAAACAGAAAAGTGGAATTTGGAAGGACAGTTTAACATCCTCCTGCCAGATCACCAACTTTATTACCTACACAGTCCACTAAATAAACAAAACTTCTTTCTTCCTGTTTCAGCACCTCACTACCCTTTCCTGATTTCTTTTCCTCTACATATTGCAGTAGTACTATTAGGACAAAAGGATAATATTTGACACAACTCTGGATAATTCCCCTTTGCTTATTACATTAGTGACAAAGCACAGCAATTTTCTAGCACACTCTTTTCCCTGCAATATTTACCTTTTCTTCTCTTTTGTTCTACTGACACTGTGTACAGTAATTTCCTATTATGGAAATTTCCTTTTTTATGTCCATGGTACACAGAATTCAAAGTGATAATCTATCTTGAAGTATATGCTAAATAATTTTATTTGGTGCAATGACCATATTAAATATATTTTCTAAACTTTCATCATTCAACCGTCCCTTAGGAAGCTTCCACTGCACAATGCTGTACTGTATCACATTCATGGGGGAGCTATCACATTGTTATTACAGTCTCTTTTAGTTTTTATCTCCACAAAGCAATGCCTTGGGCAGAATAAACATTGGCATTTTTGGTCACGGACTGAAAGTCCTAAATTACTGGAGCTTAGGGGTACTACAGCTAGACTTTGAATAGGTATCTGAACAGGAGCCACTCCATTCCTAAAGACAGGGGGATCAAGATATAAATTCTGCCAAAGCTAATTGCACTGCACATACTATGTAAAAAGTCATTCTGCCTGTGTAAAGAACTCAGACACTTCTGCTTGTCACATACCCTACAGGATTCCCAAACCATCAAACTCCGCTGACAAGAGATGGCAGAACATTACAGTAGTGACAGCTTTTGTTGAGAATGCCAGTTGTCTAAATCTCAGACAAACACAACTACACACCATCATCATCTTGACTGATCATGACTGATACAATACAATAAATTTAGTCACTAAGACAAGGAAAGTCTTGTAGCACTAGACCAAAACTAATTCCTTGGATTCCACTTGAAAATTAAGTGTTACATGGTACAACATCTAAATCAGGAAATTCTGCATAAAATAGAATTGCATTCTCTCTCTTGTCTCCAAAATAGATTACACACGTGGCCTCTAGCAGAATACAAGGAACATTTAACAGGGAGTTAACAAAATCACAGTTAATTGTGATACTGAAACATATGAACTCTATCTCCCTGTGCACAGTGCATCTGAAGGAAATATTCTTTTCAGTCAAGACTGTAGTGGATACTCTTGAATATTGCTGCTATTTAGTTTTCTTGAACAGAGATATTTTGTGCTAGAGGCAGCTTAGAACCTTCCTTGTGAAAGCTTAAGTAGTCAAGAGAAGGTCAGTTATTATGGCACTTTCCCCTCCAGCTGTCTCCATCACTACATTTGCTTTAATGAATTTTTTCATTGTTTGGGTTGTATTATACTTAATCTTCACACTATGGCTATATCCTGTACTGTGAATATGAAGCAGCAACACCAGCACATGGTAGTATTCCAATATTTGTGGAATGATCTCCACTCACTCTTTTCCATCCAAACTTCATTATCTGTTTCATGCAGTAAAACTCTTCTAGTCTGAGTGAAGTGGGGGTGGCACAATGGTGTCCTCTGCTTTGTGACCTCCCCTGAAGGACTACAACACATGTTCAAAAGTCTAAGCGAGGAAATGGAATTTTACAGCATATTTGTAATACTCTCCTACAGTTTTCAGGAATGTTAGGTCTCACTGATAAACATGCAGTCTGGGTTCTGGGTCAGAGTTCAGACTAGCAATCATACCAGTGTTTATAACCACAGGGACTAAGCTTTGGGAATACAGAACATTCTGCATTTGGTCAGGATTTTCAAAGAATTGGATGATATGAGTTTTGTATCCCAAGTCAAATACTCATTTTTAAATATCACTGCCTATATGCTTTACACATGCCTACACATGCCTACATATGCTGTCTGTGCTTGCAAGCATTTTGCACCATATTATTCACAGCATTATTTGTCACAGAAGACCCCACTGCATTTTTAAAGCAAAGCAATCAGTCTATCCACAATTAGAGTGAAGTTACCTGAAAGAAAACTGTAGGAGCTGTTTAACAAAATACAGATACCTTACACAAAAGTATATGACAGTGAATGAAGAATAACAAATGCAGCTGAAAATGTAGGAGGAATTCGTAATGTAATTATTCAACTTAAATTTGATCTACCTTGGCAAAGTGAACAGGAAACTGTGAAAGGGGAAAATGTGAATACCAATAGTAACACGTTATTCCGTAGAACTATTTTGGTGTATTTATTTCTTGGAGACTCAGAGGCAAGAGTGCCTGCTTACAGATAGTGTAACTAAGGCATCACAGCCTGTCAGGTCTGTGATACAAGTTTTCCACTAGCAGCGCTGATATTCATGTGCCTGACAGGTCAGACAGTTAAGTATCTGCCCATTTCTGATTTCAGCACATTTTAAAATTCTTGGGAGTATTTAATCATCGTGATTGACTTAATGGTCCTTGCCAAGTCACTTTCATCCTTGACTGATACCCAAATGATCAATAAGCTTGACCATGCCAAAAGTGAGAAAGGAGAGAAGAGAAAAAAAAAGAGCGTGAGAAAGAAAAAGAATGAGGAAGAAAAAATAAAAGACAAAGGGAGGAAGAAAAATAGAGTAAAAGAGGAAGGAAATAGAAAAAGAAGGGAAGGAAATAAAGAAGAAGTGGAGGAGAGAAAGGAGAGAAGGAGGGGAGAGAGAGAGAGAGAGAGGGAAGGAAGACAGGAAGGAAAACTTGGGTGGAGGAGGAGGACACATTATGAATATGAAACATACAGCATAATCTACAACTTGAACCTAGAATCACACAAAAGGTTATGGGACACTAGCACTGAACAACAAATCAACCACAAGAAAAATGCACCATCACAGTGTTGAAGGGTGGGGTGCGGGGTGTACTATAATGAAATTCCAGTGCATCTTTAGCATTAATACTACCAAATGTGCCTAAAATTTGCCTTAGTAGCTGAAGTGCTATTTTTAAAATGCATCTAAATTACTTGGAAACCTAAGGGTCATTGAATACTAGGAATTTCAACACAAAAAATCCTTGGTCCCATTTTTAACTCTAAGCATTTCTTTGTTCATGTTTAACATCTCACTGATGAGCCAAAATTTCATTTGTAGAAGTAACACAGATAATTTGCAGCCTAAATCTTGCTGGATGTCAAACAGATGTGACTTCTAATGACATTAAACTAAGACCTCTAAATAAGTTAGGTATTGAAGTACTGAGCAATGCAATGCATTAATTAGAAATAAGTCCATGTCTCCAGTATCTATTTCTTATCCTCTAGAACTGATAAAGTATTTATCCCAAGGGACTTGGAATTTCAGAACCAGAAAGTGTCCTTGGGGGAATTAAGGCAGAATTTTATTCCAAGGACACACACCCCAAAATATGAATCCTTGAGAGGCGGCCATCTATCCTGTTCTGAAAGCACAGGTCTCCAGTTTTCAATTTGTCTTGTAAAATGAATTCCAGTTACATGCATAAATGTAAATATATGTATATAGTAAAGAGAGAGAGAGATTCTGGAATTAATAAATATAGTAGACAAATTTAGAACAGAGTGATTTCCACCTATCTCATTTTAGCTAAAACAAGGACCACTGAAATTTTGTCGTAACACTGATCCTAACATGGCACTGCCTTTAACACCAACACAAGGCTCACATCACTTGTGCAATCACATTCTTGTGTCACTGCACAGGAAGCAAACAAGCCTACCAAGTTTCAATAACAGCAGCCACACCTCAAGACTTCTGTGTCTGCAAGAGAAGGCTGTGGATGGTACATAAGGCTGTGAAATATATACCTTTGCTTCTCCCCAGTCAACAAACATGTATGGATCCAACGGGGCTGGTTAGTGTCAGCACTTGTAGCTGTAGGAATTCTTTCCTCATGCACTAGAGTGATAGAGACGAGTTCAGCCAGCCATATGCAGAGCCACACTGTGAATTGCTGCTGGCCTCACTGAAAGAGGGCTTCACTTTAAGCACAGGTGGAAGAAAGGCACATCCTGACACCCACAAGGGAGCAGAATTACAGCCATGCAAACCTCCTCTTTTACAGCGTGCTTTGGAAGTGAAGGGTGAATCATTACCTGTCCAGATTTCTTCTATACTATCTAAGGTGTTGTGGTACTATTACAAATATCATGTAGATACAAAAATATGTGGTCATACAAATTCATACATGCACCTACACCTATATAGAAAGCCTCAGATCACATTCAAACTTCCAAACCAGGATGTATCTTTCCACAAATGCACTCCATGCACATAAGACACACCCCCAACACACTTCTACACGGGGAAATGCAAACCCCTGTGTGGAGACACCTGCAAAGATCATGCTTTGTGACTGGCTGCCAAAATTTCGCAGCTCACACACCCATGTCCATTGGCGCTTCAGATCATGCATTTGCACACATGCACATGTGGACACTTGCACCACATGCACATCCACGCAAAAATTTACACACACAAACCTGTATGAATGAACAGTTGTATGAACAAACCCGTGTGCACACATGCAANCCACCGCCCGCCCGCGGCGCGGCACCGCCAGCCCCGGCCCCCGCCCCCGCCCGCCGCGGAAAGGAGCCCCCTCGGCTACGCGCACAGGGAACAGGGCTGTGCCCACCGCTCCCCCCCGCCCCCGACGCCCGGCCTGTAATTAATGTCCCCGCGCAGAGCAATCAGCCTGCGCATCCCCGGGGCCGCGCGGTGTGTGCCCGAAGACGCGGGCGAGCTGCTGTGTGCTAGCCGCTGTGGCGATGGCAGCCCCGAGCACCGCACGTGTGGTTAATAACGAGGCTGTGATTGCTGCCGCGAGCGGCGGGATGGGCGAGCCCCGCCGTGCTGGCC